>CM034353.1:92996531-93491322 GCA_019925275.1 Mytilus edulis
TTATATTTTGACCTTCTGTAAAAAAAAGTTTTACTTTTTGTTTGTATCAGTTGTTTGTGCAATACACATGTGATGAGGATAGCAGGTATATAAAGCAATATTTTATTCGTTCATTAAATTTCCAGTTTGATCATGTTATATTTTTATTCTTTTACAACTTAATTGTGAACCCTTAAATATCAATTGGTGGTATTCTCAAAAGATAAATTAGGATAAAAAATACAAGTAAAAACCTTACAGATTTGTGTTCTGTTTAATGGATCTTTGAAATGTCATGATTAGCTAATTCAAGATACTGTTATATTTTGAGATAGTTAGTGTGGTGTATCTTTTATCACCGAAAGAATGGGCAGCGCACTCAGAAAGGAAATATATATATATATACTTCTTATTAATAAGAGTTTCAACTAGTAACAATTTAAGTCCCAAAAAATTTTAAATAGATAACATAGAAGTTAATTAGCATGGGTGTACTCTGCAATGTTTCTGTAATGTTTCATTGAATTCATATTTATGCCTCTGCCGTAGCAGAGAGGATTAAGTTTAACCCTTGTTTTTCATGTTGTATATATTTTTTAGGGAGATTCCGGAAGAAATGGAGAGACTGGACCACGGGGCTTACCTGGACCAAAGGTTTGTTTTATCTATAAAATCTAATTTTAGGGATATTATATTTATGTTTTCTCAGTTCAATCTTAGCACAGAACAAATAAATAAATGAACAAATTGGACCTTGTATTAAATTTATAAATTGCTTGGTTTTATTGTGACACTCTTACAATTTTATTATTGAAGAGAACTTAAAGTCTACTCCTGTGATTAAGTTACAAAATCTGTATTTAAATACAAATTCTTCTTGTCATAATGATACAAATTACATATGACCTGTTATGCCATTCAAACTTTTATGAATTGTTCACAGAAACATTTAACGATGTTAGCTACTCTGTTTCAAAATAACAAGCTTTTAAAAAGACTGTTATAAATTGATAGTTTGGAAATAAAGGAACTAAAAAAGCAGAAAAAATTAAGGTTAATGCGCTTGTTTTTCAAGGTATAAGCCTTTGAAAATTTGGCGGGAAATAATTCTCTCTAGATTTTTCATACATTTAACATTGGCGCCTTTTTCCTTTCAATTTGATGAAAAATAACAAGGATTTTATAAGATTTTCTAAGAAGACATTTTAAACTATATGTAATCAAATTTTGAAAAGAAAAGTAGGGGTTAGTTGGCAAATTTTTTAATTGTACTATATGGATAAAACCAGAGGATTCCGAAAATCTGGCAAAAAAAATCAAAAACAAGAGGAGCAAACATTCTTAACTGAAAATCAAAATTAACAGTGTGTGCAATACTGTTGTTAAATTTTTTTCTTTAAAATGGCACATTCTTTTGGTGCCATGCCAAGATCATATTTAAGTGCTGTTATTTTTAGATTAATAGAAACACTTATTAAATGTTGATTTTAATTTGCAGGGACCATCAGGAATAAGTGGTATGCCAGGTATGCCCGGAATGAAGGGACATCGAGTAAGTGGACGATATTTTAATATATTATTTGAATATTTGTAATCTGGAAAGAAGGAATATTCAAAGGTTTAAATCAACTTTAGAAATGAAACGTCTAAGACCAGAGTTTTCAAGTGAAAGGTCCTCCATACGAAAGTCCACTGTCTTGTATAAAGCATAAGTTTAAAGAATGTGAGGTGACCTATCATTTTTATTATATTTTTGAACATCCATGTATATCAATATATACTAGAGTTTTGGCAAAGTATGAATATATTCTATCATGTTTAATTATACTCCTATACCACCTTAAAATGAATATTGGTTGATCTTATTTGTATACTTTTGTGTGATTGCATCTTTTTTTTTATTTTGTGTTTACTATTTGTGTTTATTTTTAATTAAAGTGTGATTGGGTTTCAATGGTCCACAAGGTCCTACTGGTGAACAAGGAAGACCTGGTGACAAGGTAAGTAATTAGAACAGAGGGTCAGAATGAGGTTTACAGATAGAGAATAAAGAGCAAAATTGCAGAAGAAATGGCCTAAAAATGAAGAATAGATAAAAAAAAATAGGGGAAAATGACATAAAATTGCAGAAGAAATGGCCTAAAAAAATGAAGAATAGATTAAAAAAAAAATAGGGGGGGAAATGGACATAAAATTTTGAGAAGAGAAAAATTAACTGAAAACTAGACTTCTCAAAATATTAAGATGATCAATTATCAGTTTTGGTCAATAGCTACTTGACATTATATGACCCAAATATAACTTCTAAGGTAAAGGAATAAATGTTAGGTTAAGAATAAATGTTTATATAGTATGGTAATTTTTTATCTTCTGTTTCAGGGAAGTCTTGGATCCCCAGGAGCTCATGGACCTAATGGCCCCCAAGGACCACGTGGACTGCAAGGTGAACGTGGAACTGATGGAGGTTCTGGATCACCAGTAAGTATTTTGTTGTGAAAGGTCTTATTTTTTCATTCATTTTTTTTCCATTCAAGTTAGATTGTATTTAGCCTTGTAAATACATGATCTTCTAATTGCTGCTTTTTTCCAGAAAATTTTGACGTCACAAAATAAATAGCTTATGTCACAATGCTCCATGACACGGTTCCTACAAATGACCCTAGGTCAAACTGTTTAATTCATTCATAAAATCAAAATGGGAATCTCATGTACTAATCCCTAATCCAGTATATCAAAACATGATGATAGTAGAGAGAAAAATATAAATCAAAAAGGAATTAAAACATGAAAAGATAGATACATCCTTATGCAATCAAATTAACATAAATGTTAAAATTATTATTTATTTTTTTAATTTTAGGGATTACCAGGTGTTGATGGCCTTGCTGGTGCCCCAGGAGAGTCTGGACCAGTTGGACGATCTGGACCACCTGGTATGCCTGGCATGCCAGGGTCTAAGGTAAAAAAAAATGATTTTCATTTTCTTAAAAGAAATTTTGAGAAAACTTTGAAACTGGCCGGAAAACCTGATTGACTCTAAAGTGATTGAATTTTACAGATGAATTTGACTCGAGGAAAAAAGATATATACTGTAGCATACAGAAAGTTTTCTCCAGGGACTACATCAGAAAAAAATTCCAACAACTTTTAAATCTTAAAATTTCAGTTTAAAAGGGCAGATAATTTCTTAAAACTTTTGAGATAAAAGGGAAACTTTAAATAGAAATTATTATAATTTAAGGGTGATGCTGGTGCAGGTGGACCAAAAGGAACACAAGGACTTCAAGGTGCTAGGGGAGACTCTGGTATATCTGGACCTCCAGGTGCAGAGGGATTAGCTGGTACTGATGGTTTACTTGGAATGAATGGAGAAAAAGGTGCTTCTGTAAGTAAACTACTGTGACTAGAATTAACTTACTTTTCCATTGCATAAATAAGAATCGGAATTAATACAAATTTGTTTTCTGTTGAGGTATTTTTTTAAAAGAACTTCACTAAAAAATATGTGTTAATATATAGATTATGTGAAAAATTCTTTAAAAACCAGCAAATTCAAATGCAACATTATTAATTTGAAGTACCGGTACATTTTATTGAAAACATGATATGCAAACAGCTTGATATTACTTTTAAAGAACTTGAAAAGAATATATATTTTGTATTCATTGTCTGTGTTTTGTTTAGGGAGACCCCGGACCAGCAGGAGCTCCCGGATATCCTGGACCAAGAGGACCATCTGGCTTAAACGGAAGTCCAGGTTCACTAGGAGCCAAGGGTGCACCAGTAAGTAGAAAAAGTATAAGCAAGAAAAATGAATGGTGCGGAAGTGTGGCTGCCTTGAAATGTTCAGTTATGTGTCAATAGTTGTACCAAGATGTGGTATGAGTGCCAATCAGACAACTCTCCATCCAAGTCACAATTATAAAAGCTAACCATAATTGGTCATTATCGTCAAGGTAGGGCCTTCAACACAGAGCCTTGGCTCACACCAAACAGCAAGCTATAAAAGGCCCCAAAAATTAGTAATGTAAAACCATTCAAACGGGTCTTCAAGCCAAGTACTAAGTGTTCCAAATTTAAAATTATAAAAAAAAGAGTTATCTTAAAAATTTAACAATGAAAAACTAATTTGTAATCCAATATGGCTGCTATTTACTATTGGACTGATTGAGTCAATATTCAAATATAAATGTACTTAATTAGTAATTTAGTTCCTTGGAATATCTAGTTATCATCAAGAATGTGTTCAAAGATTTTTTTTCTTATCAAAATAGGGTCAACCAGGAGAGGCTGGATTCAAAGGAGAACGTGGACCAAAGGGTCTACATGGATCATCAGGAAACCGTGGACCACCTGGACCTCCTGGAAATGAAGGAAAGCGAGGACAAAGAGGAACATTGGGAGAGCCTGGACCATTAGGCCCACCTGGAGAAAGGGTTGGTATATGGGTTGATGACTATTGCTGTTTTATAACATAATTTTAAAGGAATTGTCATTTTAACAATGTAAAGCTCTGGAAGAATTCAATATAGCTTAAAAAATGAATGCATGAGAAACATTTCATGCAAACATGTTGGTTTCATGACTTTAATATTATTATATGTTTGTCCCTTGTAAAAATACTGCTGTTTCTCAAGGTTTAGTGAAGATTTTAAAGAAAGTAAACAATTGAAAATTACTTTTAAATTTTATGTAACTGACGTGATAAAAATTTTGTGTATAGGGACAAACTGGACAGAGAGGATATCCTGGTTCTATTGGAGAACCTGGTACCACAGGAGAAGAGGGAGAGACTGGACCAAGAGGGAGACGAGGAGAATCTGGACCATTGGTAAGTAAAAATATTAGACAGAGAGACAATGACCAATATTAGAAGTAAGACAATTTCAAAACATGAGATATTGAAGAAACCAGGAAAATGTTGAGACAGGGAGACTAAAAAAAACACCAATGGTAGGTCATCTGGTGCAAAAAGCGTTAATTTTTCATCCTTTTTCATGACCTGTTAGACAAAGTGATGCTTGTAGATACATCTAGAGTAGATCCAAGTGAACAATAATCCACAAAAAGTGATAAGGTCATCGTGTAATGAACTGTGATATAAAGGTCATT
Organism: Mytilus edulis; assembly: GCA_019925275.1. Lineage (NCBI taxonomy): Eukaryota > Metazoa > Mollusca > Bivalvia > Mytilida > Mytilidae > Mytilus > Mytilus edulis. Next base: position 93,001,623 of record CM034353.1, read on the forward strand.
GTGTAATGAACTGTGATATAAAGGTCATCATGTAATGAACTGTGATATAAAGGTCATCGTGTAATGAACTGTGATATACTCTGTTGTACTTTGCATAGGTCTTTGCATGTGACAATTAATATCAACTTATATAAGAATAACCTTATTTTATTTTTCATCTTTTTGTAACATGTGTAAAGGATTAACATTGGACCATTAGACAATCATATATTAGTTCCTGGTTGAATATTGATGTGATTTTACAGAATATAAAAAATGATTTTATATGCAAATGATTACAAGTTTCTTTCCAACTTCAGGGAGAACCAGGTAGACAGGGAAGTCCAGGAGCTAGAGGAGCAAGAGTAAGTTCAAGATTTCATTTCAAACAATAAACTCGCAATAAGAATTATTTTATTCCTTATTCGTAATTAATTTGAATGCAGAAAGTTATGTTGATATATAAAAGGATGTTTTCTGTTTTGAATTTTTTGATAATTTTGGCAGATGTTTAAAATATTAGGTTTTGTACCATTATTAATCCAGTTATTTTGATTAGATATTTTTTTTTTATTATACGACCGCAAAATTTGAAAAATTTTTCGTCGTATATTGCTATCACGTTGGCGTCGGCGTCGTCGTCGTCGTCGTCGTCGGCGTCGTCGGCGTCGTCGTCGTCGTCGTCGTCGTCCGGCGTCCGAATACTTTTAGTTTTCGCACTCTAACTTTAGTAAAAGTGAATGGAAATCTATGAAATTTTAACACAAGGTTTATGACCACAAAAGGAAGGTTGGTATTGATTTTGGGAGTTTTGGTCCCAACATTTTAGGAATAAGGGGCCAAAAAGGGCCCAAATAAGCATTTTCTTGGTTTTCGCACTATAACTTAAGTTTAAGTGTATAGAAATCTATGAAATTTTGACACAATGTTTATGACCACAAAAGAAAGGTTGGGATTGATTTTGGGAGTTTTGGTTCCAACAGTTTAGGAATAAAGGGCCAAAAAAGGGCCCAAATAAGCATTATTCTTGGTTTTCGCACAATAACTTTAGTACAAGTAAATAGAAATCAATGAAATTTTAACACAAGGTTTATGACCACAAAAGGAAGGTTGGGATTGATTTTTGGAGTTGAGGTCACAATAGTTTATGAATTAGGGGCCAAAAAGTGGCCCAAATAAGCATTATTTTTGGTTTTCGCACAATAACTTTAGTATAAGTGAATAGAAATCAATGAAATTTTAACACAAGGTTTATGACCACAAAAGCAAGGTTGGGTTTGATTTTGGGAGTTTTGGTCCTAACAGTTTAGGAATAAGGGGCCCAAAGGGTCCAAAATTGAACTTTGTGTGATTTCATCTAAAATTAAATAATTGGGGTTCTTTGATATGCCGAATCTAACTATGTATGTAGATTCTTAATTTTTGGTCCCGTTTTCAAATTGGTCTACATTAAGGTCCAAAGGGTCCAAAATTGAACTTAGTTTGATTTTAACAAAAATTGAATCCTTGGGGTTCTTTGATATGCTGAATTTAAAAATGTACTTAGATTTTTAATTATTGGCCTAGTTTTCAAGTTGGTCCAAATGGGGGTCCAAAATTAAACTTTGTTTGATTTCATCAAAAATTGAATAAATGGGTTCTTTGATATTCCAAATCTAACTGTGTATGTAGATTCTTAATTTTTGGTCCAGTTTTCAAATTGGTCTACATTAAGGTCCAAAGGGTCCAAAATTAAACTAAGTTTGATTTTAACAAAAATTAAATTCTTGGGCTTATTTGATATGCTTTATCTAAATATGTACTTTGATTTTTGATTATGGGCCCAGTTTTCAAGTTGATCCAAATCAGGATTCCATATCAAGTATTGTGCAATAGCAAGAAATTTTCAATTGCACAGTATTGCACAATAGCAAGAAATATCTAATTAATTTTCAATTGGAGTTATCTTTCTTTGTATAGAATAGTAGTTGATAATATATGTTGGAAATTTGCCAGACATGACTATGATGTCATTTTCTATTTTTATTTGCCAATAACTTTATGTAAATAACTTCATTGGAAATTTGCCAGTATAAAATGTTGCTGATGAAGCTTTTTTTCCTTATCTTATCTAAAATGTTTTTAGATAATGTATGTTGGACATTTGCCAGACATGACTATGATGTCATTTTCTATTTTTATTTGCCAATAACTTTATGTAAATAACTTCATTGGAAATTTGCCAATAAAAAATGTTGCTGATGAAGTTTTTTTTTATTGTTTTATACAATAAACAATGTATATTCACTTTTACTACCAACTAATCTTTACCATTCAGTGATAACAAGCACTTTATTTTACATTTTAATATTTTATGATGTATTTAAAAGAGTAGTTATTTTTGCAAACTCCATTAGAAATTTGAATTGATATCAGTTTTGGAAAAAGGGAAACAGGGATGTGAAAAAAGGGGGGGGGGGTTTAAATTTTTCTCATTTCAGATTTCATAAATAAAAAGAAAATTTCTTCAAACATTTTTTTGAGAGGATTAATATTCAACAGCATAGTGAATTGCTCAAAGGCAAAAAAAAACTTTTAAGTTCATTAGACCACATTCATTCTGTGTCAGAAACCTATGCTGTGTCAACTATTTAATTTTAGATTTAAAAAGTTTGAAGAAGAAATCTTTAATTGATTTGTAAAATCTTGACATTTGTTTTGTGTAAAAAAAAACCATGTAATGTCAAAAATTTGATCACAATCCAAATTCAGAGCTGTATCACGCTTGAATGTTTTGTCCATACTTGCCCCAACTGTTCAGGGTTCGACCTCTGCGGTCGTATAAAGCTGCGCCCTGCGGAGCACCTGGTTAAACTTGCAAGAGTATATTATATACGGGATGAGATATTTTATAGTACAACTTGTTTGTTCAAATTTATGAAAATGTTTACATTTGAGTTGTCAGTAGGCATAAAGAAATTGAAAAAAAAGAATGAAAATGATTTTTTATTTTGTAATAATATATTTTAATGACTATTTAGATTTATTAATTAAGGGTAATAATGATATTAATTTATTTTCATAGGGAGGTAGCGGAGGACCCGGATTAGATGGTATGGCTGGCAGACCTGGACCTGCAGTGAGTTTCATATTATTTACACATTTATACATTGTACTGACAAATAACAATAAAAATTGATACTGCTTACTATGATTTCTCAATTTAGAAAAAAAAATATGATTTTAAAAATCAAAAAGGCAATAAATGATTTAATGATATAATTGATAAGGTCTGTCTTCATATGTTTTTAATGAAACTGATGGTTTTAGTGTGGTAGTATGTTCATGCTGTAAATAACAAAAATATTCATTGAATAGATATTTCACAAGTTTGTAAATCAATTTTAGGGAGTGACTGGTAATGATGGAAGACCAGGAGAGATGGGAGCCCCTGGCATCCCCGGACCTGCTGGAACACAAGGACCACAGGGAAACCCAGGCTCTAGGGTATGTACATTTCCAGAAAGAAATAAGATATCTTTGCCTTTTTTATGTTAACTCTGCTATAATATTAATACTTTGAACTAAATACACATTTTTCAGTATTGTTAGTAATTTTTGTTTATCCATTTAAAAAAAAGTACTATTTCAGATATAATATACTATAATTCTCCAAATTTTTAAATCAGCTCATTTTATTTTTTGGTAAATATACTTGAATACCATACATTTTTGGACCAAAAGATGGATTAAATCTTGAAAGAATTTCATATTTGTCAGACTCAGGTATAGACTTATATTTCATTATATAGGGACCTCCAGGACAAGATGGAAACCCAGGAGGCCAGGGTCCACGTGGACCAAATGGAGACAGTGGACCCGCTGGAGAAAGAGGAAACACTGGACCACCGGAGCAACTGTATGTTACATATTCTCAAATCTTCTTTCTAAGATTTATTATAATTGAAATTTAATTTTCAAAACGGTTATAATTGAAGTACCTTTTTTTGTTAAGAAAATATTATTACCTTAAATGAAATGATCCTTAAGAAACTAACAAGTGATAAACATAAGAATGTTATGTTTAAAATACTAACATTAACCTTCACCCTGTGCAGTCGAAATAGACTATATTTTTTGTAATTCAAGAATTTTCTTTGTTTAGATTTGGTTTTGTTAGATGAAATAATTAATTGCAAATACATTAAGATGACAATTTTATTTCATTTGCTGTGACTTGGATTTTTTTCAGGGAGAAGCAGGAGGCAGAGGACCTGACGGAAATCCAGGTGCTGCAGGATTTGTTGTGAGTCCTTTATTTATTAGAGTCAATTTATAATACTTGAGTTCTGAGATACTGTAAATTATATATTTGCTTGAAAACAAATTTTTCTTTTTCTTTTTTAAATATTTTGATTGAGGTAAAATCAGATACTTTCTTATATTATAGGGAGCTCCAGGTATCCCAGGAGGCAGAGGCGAGCCCGGTAAACCAGGAGAGCCTGGACCCCCTGGAGAAGCAGGCAACACTGGACGCACAGGAGCTAATGTAAGTATATATTGTTTATGTTTCTGTTCTATGGTCGGGTTGTTGTCTCTTTGACACATTCCCCATTTCCATTCTCAATTATATATAATGAAAATGTTTTTGTTACCGTATTCACCCTGATTTTAAAAGGATTTTTTTAAGTTATATATCATTAGCAAACTGAAATGTTCAGAAAAGAAAAATTTAAAATAACATTACTGACCATACACTTTTGAATTTTGAAACGAAATTCATGAAGAGTTTTCGTTGGACTTGGTTTGTAAAAATAAGGAATTATGATGAATCAATTAAGTTGAAATTTTTTTATGAACTTACTTTATTGTACCAATGTATATGCTCTCAATGGTCAGAAAGATTTTGCAGAAAGGTTTTGTTAAATTTATTTCAAGGGAATAATTTTAATTTTTTTAATTTAGGGAGAGCGAGGAGTTCCTGGTGTGACTGGTGAGCCTGGTACCCCAGGAGAACCAGGAGCAGCTGGACCAACTGGTGGAGCTGGCAGGGATGGAGAACGAGTAAGTTGTGATTTATAACTATGAGTTGTTATATTCTGAGTTTTTGTTTGTATGATGATGATAGACTTTCGTTCATGATTTGAGCAGGTATTTCTTAAATAAAAACTTTTCGAGGGATATCATATAGGAGGAAAAAAATAAAGTATGTACATGTATAATTCAAGAATAAAATAGGTCAAATAAATTGAGACTCTTAAGTTTGGTTAAAAGATTTTATTTCAATTTGTACATTGTATGAATTTGTTTGAGGGAAATCATTGCTAACACTGCATGCCAACATCCTCTATCTATTCTTAACAGATCGAATTGTCATATATAGAGTAAAAGTGGAAAGGCTGTGAATTATTTTGCCAAATTTAAATAAATTTTGCATTAAAGGGGGCATTATCTCTAAGAGCGTTCGTCTGAAACACTTTAGTATAAAAATATTTTAGTCATTGTTACTGATATACATTCTCATATAATGGATAAAAATTCATTATAAGTAAGCTCATGATTTTAGTTGCCATGTCACAGCACCCATGTGTATTATTTGCTGACTACCTTAAAAACTATATTTTGTTATCTCTTTTTAGGGACAACCAGGTGATCGAGGAGAGAAGGGAGATGAGGGACCTGAAGGACCAGTGGTAAGTTGTTGTCATGGGAACCATAGAGGATTTTCTTGTAAACAGACTGATCAAAACATATTTCTGTGATAATGTTTTTCAAATGAATTATAACATTATTTAAGAAATGTAAAAGTATCTTTCTGGTCCTCAGACAATATGTGGCTAATGTCAGCAAAAAACTGCCGTAGACATGTATTTATCATCAAACCAAAACATTTATAAGGTGTAAGAAAATGCATTGCTAAAATTTAACTGTTTTCAAACTATAGTTAAAAAGCGATAAATTTAAAACGTTTTGTAAAACTTGGAGTTTATACCTCTGTTTTTGTTGGAACGTTAGACGTCCTGTAAGCTTGATCGTTTGCCAAATGTAATCACAAGTGAAAATGCTTTGATGATCGTTAAACAAGTTTTTTCAAGTGTATGTTGTAGTCTGAAAAAACTATTAGCAACTTTATAAAACAAAGAAGGGAAATTTTGCAATAGAAAATTTTCTCCATATTTCAGTTACAAATTAGAAAAAAAAGACACATATTTTTCCAGTTTTTCAGTAGATTGTGTTCTCATGGAGACCCATGGTCTTGTTTGTTTTTATCAATTTTATGTTATTCCATGTCAATATAAAAAAAGATGTTGTATGATTGCCAATGAGACAGCTCTCCTCAAGAGACCAAATGACACAGAAATTAACAGCTATAGATCCCTGTACGGCCTTTAACAGTGAGCAAAGCCCATACCGCAAGTATTTTATCAAATGTATGTGCTATTTTAAATATTTTTAATGTTATGATGTTTGCTTCACAGGGTCCCCAAGGAATGAGAGGACCAAGAGGAGAACGTGGACCTAAAGGAGAAAGCGTAAGTATACTTAAAAAGTACAATTGATCATGAAATTGTTAAAATAAATTAGAACATGTCTTGTTCATACCCTTTAAATTTTCTTCAGATAGAAAAATATTTTCATCTTAAAATAACATAAAAAATATTTTGAAGTTTTGACAATGTTAATGTAACAATAGATTACAGGTATATGATTTTTGTCTCATGAAACTTTTAAGGGAGAATCTGGAACCCCAGGAGCAGATGGAAATGAGGGAAAAGTAGGATCTCGAGGACCACCTGGTTCCCCAGGTCCCCTTGGTATAATGGGAGAGCCTGCTCCAAAAGGACAACCTGGTGATGCTGGTGCACCCGGAGAGAATGGTGCTCGTGGTGCCCCAGGAGAGAGAGGACAACAAGGAGTAGTGGGAGAAGTAGGCTTGGCAGGACCAGGGGTAAGAATTCAGTTGTATGACTTGTAAGGACTACACAGTTGATGTCAAAATAAATCATAGTTGTCTCCTGTTTCAGCCATTTTTTTTGCGTAAAAAAGTTTTACAAAAAAATTTTTTTTTTCATCCAATTAAAGTTGGTACTATATTATTATATTTTATTGAATTTGTACAAAAATAGGTATGGTACTTACTTCTTTTGTCGTATTTAAGAAGTTGATTTTGTTCTTGGTGTATATATTAATTTTCACAATTTTTATATTTAGTTAAATCTGTATTTTTTATTACGTTTAATACACCTTATCGCTAATCCCGGCTGACCCGGCCGCTTGAACTTTTGACGCCAACAACAATCACTTTTTCATTGTGGCGTCAGATATTTTGTTTTATGACGTCAACATTTTACGGGAACCTGTGTGATATCCAGCAATGGCGGACAAATAGCCATAAGGTGTATAACAATGGTATATCGTCAGAACAAGAAAACAAGATTGCAAGGGTAATTTTACTGACCAGAAAATCACCAAACTCAGTATGATTTAAAATAATTTTACGTTTTAGGGTATACCTGGATTACCAGGGGCTAAAGGAGGAAGAGGGTTCGCTGGACCTAAAGGAGAACAAGGAGCAACTGGAACTGCAGGACTAGGTGGACCACCAGGACCAAGTGTAATTAAGTCATAATTAGTAGAAACTCATGTTGATAAGACTGTTTGAACATTGAAGCATAAATATTGATGAAAATACATCTGTTACTTTTTTGTTGACTCATGTTTAAAAGCATAGGGCTTTTTTTTTGTTATCTTATCACTGCAATAAAAAAAAAATCTTAACATCAAGTTTAAATTTTGATTAAAGAAAGGTTTTGTGGTATTTAAATTGATTTCAGATTATATTATTTTCACCCTTACCGATGTAAACTGCAGATTTTGTAGTGCTTTTTTTGGCTATGATATTTCTTATTTATGAATTATTTATAAGATGCATCTTTAACTACAGGGACGTAACGGTCTCAATGGAAGGAAAGGAGTTCGTGGTGACAGAGGAGTACAAGGTCTTCCTGGACAACCTGGAGCAACAGGAGGTCTTGGACCACAAGGACAGTCTGGCCCATCTGGTGAAGATGGACCTCCTGGTCCATCCGGAGCTGATGGCATAAAAGTAAGAAATTTTTAAGATTTCACTTTTGAAACTATATTTGTTTTAAAAACATGAAAATTACTTCCGTTTTTGTTTCCAAATCACTTAATTCTTTAACTAAAACAAATATATGATACAATAATGAAATAATGAATTCCAAATCTATGAATTGTTTTCACAATTTTTGTAATGAAAGATACAAATTTGCAGAAAATACATTCGATATATTATATTAACAAAAATCAATGTAAGAATTTAGATTATGTATGTTTTTAAACGCAAAAACACATTATATATAACCATGCTAATGATTTGTCTTTTTAATTACATTTGTGACATATTAAACAAAATATAGTGTAATAATTTTCTTCCTTCAGGGATCACGAGGAGAGGTTGGTCACATGGGCCGTCCAGGAGAATCTGGATCACCTGGTTTTGCAGGAGAACCTGGATTAAAGGGAGCTAGGGAGAAAGACGGTGAACAAGTAAGTCATATTCTATTTACAGGTCGACTGACCACTCATTTTGAAAACTAGGATTTTGCTGGAGATATTTAAAATTTATTAAAGTTTTGATATAAACTCTTTGCTTGATATTATTCAACACTACTGATTTTGATAAAATGTACTGAATTCTTTGTAGCCTATTTAAAAAATGTTTAACTAGTTATATGTTAAAATTAAAGCACAATAATATTCTTAAGAAATTATAATTATAATACAGAGCCTTCTATAAACACTGCTATTATTACTCAACTAAATTTATTCTAAATAATGAAATAGTTTTAATGGTATGTAGTCATGACATATACATTGATTACATAGATTTTTCTTTATCATATGAATCTTTGCAAACTCATCTCTGAAATCTGTGTGTTCAGACATTTCTGAGGATTCTAAATTATATCACTTTGTTTGGTAACAATATTTGGCCTTTAGATCAGAATGTCAGATAAATAATTTTTTACATTTATATTTTATTTTTAGGGACAAACTGGACCCGTAGGAGCAGCTGGACCACCAGGTGAAAGTGGACTCCCAGGAGATGGTGGACAACCAGGAGAGAGAGGACCTGCTGGTCCACCAGGACCAGCTGTGAGTCATCCTATAAATAAAAGTTTTCTCACTTTTAGTGATACATTCTGAATAATTTAAGATACTTGTAGTCATAAAAGAATACAATATATTTACTTGAGGGTAGGAATGGGGGACCCCACATGACTAATGACGTTAAAATATTTGTTGAAGAAGCGTTAAAGATAAACATTTTACTCAATTTAACACTAACATAGCTACAATGAAATTTGAGGATGACGATAAAAAATTAAGGCTTAGTTGACTCTAACTGTAGCCAAAAAAGGATGTTTGAAGTTTGACAATAAAGGGCATTCCTACCCTCTTACTTGTGAGTGGAGGAATTTGAACATGTGGGTATTTACCTTTTTGATGTTACTATAATCAAAGGCAAGGGTGACATGTTCTTAGAATTGTGATGATTTGACTCTTAGCAAATTTAGAGACTATATGCGTGTCTATTTCCTTCTATTAAGGGAAGTTATTACCTCCCCTGTAACTGTATAGAAGTTTTCTAATACAGGGGAAAATTGGAATTTATGATGATTAATTGTATACTTAAGTGTTCAAACTTTCAAATACCGTATTTATTCTATTTAAAGCCCCCTTCTAATTAACGCCCCCTACCGAAAATACTGTGTTCAGAACTTTTGACTTCTAATAAACGCCCCCATTTTGTAGTTAAAAAAATAAATTTGGTCTATTTCAGTAAAATTTTAAGTTTTTCAATATCGGTATTGTTCCTAAAAAATGTGTATATGCAAGGTATTTCAAGTCCGATATTAAAACACTTGCTTTCAGTCACAGTCACGTTGATTTTACCTCCTTTTTTTAAGAAAAAGTTGAAGGTTTTACTATGTTCAATCGGCACATGGCCTACACATTTTTCTTCATTTCCAATGACAAAGACGAGTTTGACGGCAAATGTATCGTTTGGATTAGCTTCCTCTTGTTCACATCTTAGTTTGTCGCTGATTGCATAACTCCAGATACTTTTGGATACATAATAACCCCTAATTCAGCTGTTGAAATTATGTTCCATTGATGTTCACGCTTGTTCATTCGAAAATTTTAACAAATTATTACATGAGGTCACAGTTACCGATAAACGCTATTTATAGATTATGGAGAAAATAAGAAACACGCGTGTATGTTACTATAGTCTGTTTCAACAAAATTCAGGTAAAGGTCAATGAAGTAAGGTACGAAATTCGTTTCTCTAATTGACACCCCCTTTCGGAAATTGTCTTCGCCCCCGGGGCGTTTATTAGAATAAATACGGTAGGTATGTATATGCTTTCATGTCACGAAAATTTGTGTTTTATCCTAAATTTGATATGTCATTATAGGGAATGCAAGGAGAAGCCGGAAGACCTGGACAAGATGGTTCCCCTGGTAAAGCAGGACCACAAGGAGTTACTGGTAGCCCTGGACCCATAGGAGATGTTGGACATCCAGTAAGTAGACTGGTTTCTAGATATACTATATTAGTCGGGCAAAGAAATTATTTATAAGAAAAACTTTAATTTTATATTCCATATTTTAGCCCTCAAAGTTATTACTTGGAAACAAAGGGGGATTGTTTGAGATGATTAGTTTGACCTAAAATCACCATTTGTACAGTTTAATTTATATGTTTTATATTTAGGTTTGCTACTTTCATTTTGTGAATAAATATGAAACTGATATTTTTTCTTTCAAGGGACCCCCTGGACCAGATGGTGCACCTGGACTCCAAGGACAATCAGGAGAAAAGGGAGTTGATGGAGATATTGGACCACCAGGAGCTGTTGGACTAATGGGATTCAATGTAAGTATTCTTATTTTTATATATATTTAAATAATATTTAGAGGACTTGAATTTTAATCAATCAATGGGAAAAGCCTTTGTTTAGCATATCATTATAAAGAATGTGTAAGTTAAAAAGGATATATTCATTTTTAGTGTGTCGATTGACCAAAAAATAAATACTGTTTTTTTAACTTGATTTTGTGATTTTATCAAATACAACATGAAAGCTAAAGGGAATTTTTGTTATGTTTTGTTAAACTCATATTTCACCTCTACCCACAAAATTGAATGGCCCATGAATAATTATGAATCCAGAATAATTCATATTATTCATTGTTTAAAGACTTATTTATACAAGTCATGTTGTACCTGGATTCTGTGAAAGGGCTATAGTATAAAAGATGAATTGAAACTGTTATTAGAATTTATTTTATGGTATATATATACTTAATAAAATTAAGATTATTATGATTTTGTTTGTAGGGACCTCCAGGAGGCCCAGGACCCGCTGGACCTGCAGGACAACGTGGAGAAAGGGTATGTTATTACATTTTTAACCACAAGAGAGAAAAGTTATAGCTTGATATCAACTCAAGATTTTTAATTTCAGTATAACTATAAAAGCCATCTGCCTGTTTAGATTTGTTTTTTGTTTTTCATGTTTATTGGGTTATCTAGTAAAATTTTATCTTAATATTGTTGTCAGTTTTATTAATAACATATTATTTGACTTTGCTGTAATATTTTTAATGTTGTTTTTTTTAGGGTGAACCTGGACCAAATGGAGCACCAGGTCAATCTGGAACCAGAGGGCCTCCTGTAAGTAAATTTAAATGCTTGTATTGTTCGTAAATCAATAACCATAACACGCGGGGACAAAGACAGGGAAAAAAACTCAGCTTTTTTGTAACGAATTTAACGATAAAATGAATTCTGATACATCTGTAAAGTAATAATGTAAACCAACTTTTTTTCAAGAGCAATTTTCCCCCTGACTTTTGTAAGTAGAAAAATAAACTTCTATGTAGATCTTTTCTTACTTAATATAAACAGAAGGAAAACAATGAGGTAGTTATCATACATTATTTTAATGATACACCAAACAAAAAACAGTGACCTTGGATTTATTTACACCTATCAACTTTCATTATTCAGCAAAAAGGTTAACAGAAAAGAAGCTAAAAAAAATAGCAAGGAAATATAAATTGTCAAAAAATTCATATTTGTTTCAATTTTAGGGCCCGCAAGAAAAAGAGTTATTATTTAAACATTGTTTTAATTTTAAGGCCCACAAGGTCCACAAGAAAATGAGTTTATTATTTAAACAATGTTTTAATTTTAGGGCCCACAAGGTCCACAAGGAGTCACTGGAGAGAGAGGTGGAAATGGAGAAAATGTAAGTTTTTATCCAATTTCTAGATATGTTTGATTTTTTTTTTTAATTTCTATTAAAAGATATTTCTATACATTCTTATGAAAGTTTAGAGTGAGCAATTTTTATGAAGAGAAATACATCTTCTTCAATATAAATTCACATTGTGACATTAGTAAGGATACAGAAACAAGCAAAAAGTGCTTATATTAATCTGTCTCCTACTTGTATTAGATTCATATACAATACAAACTAGTTTAGAATACTAGTGTAGACTTTGACAATTTTCATTCTCAATTTCATTTTGACAAATATCAATTTATTTTCAAGGAATTCACATAAATTTAGATTGAATAGATGACATATTACTATGTACTTCAACAACAACAAAAAATCAATTTTGAGTTCATTTCATTTCTAAATAAATAAGAGAGCCATATTTGTCCTAATCAAACATATGAATTTATGTCATTGTTTTGTACATTTTGCCATTTTGTATTGTAGGGAGACAAGGGAGACCCTGGACTTCAAGGCATGAATGGATTACCAGGACCAGAGGTTAGTTTTTCTATTTCCCGTCAGATAAAAAGAAAAATGGTATCACTCAACTTGTTTTATTGCTACAAGTAAAAAACTATATTGCATTAACATTTCTTTATTGCCAGTCGACCAACCAAAATTCTTGATTAATTATTTTCATTTCACTAAAAATGCCAATGAAGAGTGACTGGTCTTACACTGAAGGTACCCTGTTTTGACCAGTAGTCTTGTCAAAATCTTTAAATAAAAAACAACTTGATCTTACTTATTCGCCGTTTCCACTTATGTTATTGAAACAACAGAATTGAAAAAATACATCGCTAAGACAATATTTAAAAAAAATTACTAAATATGATGTTACTGTTTTAATAGGGACCACCAGGTGAACCAGGATCTAGTGGAGCACAAGGACCCCCAGGCCAAAGAGTAAGTAGCTCATCCATTTTATTTTTATTTACTGTTAATGTCTTACTTCGCTCTTTGATACAAATGGAAAATTGCCTTAAAATTACTACTCAGTCAATGGATCCAAAATTAAGGACTGAAAATGTTTTTCCTTGAAAATGACTAAATGTTTCATAATCTGTTTTTTTTTTTCTTTTTTTTTTTCTATAAATTTATATGGTAAGTGTGTTGTGAATTTGAAATGGAAATTCTGATAATTATTGTTACACATTCTTGTAATTTATCGAGTTAAGTATTAATTAATTTTATATCTTCGTTATTTTTTCAGGGTCCTGATGGAAGACGTGGAGACCCCGGAACTGATGGAAGCCCAGGACCTTCTGGACCACCAGGACCAACAGTATGTCAATTATTTTAATCCTCAAATTTATGTATTTTGATAAAAATCTACATACACCAAAATCTTCTCATAGCATTCACTTCATTATGATTATTTATATAAGTGACCTCAGAGGAACTAAGAAGGCTTTTCACAAATGTAATTACACTTATCTTCGAAGAGCACAGATAGTCCAGGAAAGTCACTTTAAACTTTGTAAGATGGAAGAAGAAATGGATCTCTATATTTTAAAACTGAAAATGTCCAAACAATCTTCCTTTAGTTACAACAAGGTTTCCTTTAAGAAGCCTTTGTCTTCGAAATAAGTTGTAAGCATATAAATCAAACTAAATATATACAGATATAACAATAGATGGTTGGACTAAAGGTAAAAAAAATTAGCTCTAAGATTTGAAACATAATAAATTGGGAAAACGGTCTTTTATTTTTAGAATCATGTGATTGTGTTTCCATTTCATACAAAGTATCCTCTCATTTTTTCAAGGAGGCTTGTTTAACACACAAATGTTTATTTTTAGAATGTTATTTTGTATGTTGCATCATATATTTAGAAATTAACAACTTTTTTTTTAAATTTAGGGTAGACGAGGACCATCAGGTGAAGATGGACGCAGGGTATGACATTATACTTTTCTCCTAATATTTTGAAAAAGAATGACTCAATTTAGATTAAATATATGTAAATTCCAATTCAATATTTCAAACAGTTAGAATGTTACTTTGTTTAGTTTGCATTAAACACAAATTTAAACACTTACAAAAAATAATTTTTTCAGAAAAAATTTCAAAAGAAAAAAGCAACATTCTTTAATCAACTCTTCTCTCATCCAGATGCAGATGGTTTAAACGATACAAATTTTTTTATCCCCAATTGAAATTGTGGACCTATCATTTTTTTTTTTTAACTTTGTGAAGATTGTTTACTTCTTTTTAACCATTAACTTTTGTATTTTGCGTAAACATGTATTAAGTTGTTCATTTATATAGATTCATTCTTTGTTGTAAAAACAGTTGTTTAACTCTTTTATTATATTTTTTTAGGGATCGATGGGAGAAGCCGGTAATCCAGGACCACCTGTAAGTATGATTCATCTCCCCTTCACTTTGACATTCAAACGTATATCATTTCCCCAATTTCAGAAAATTTTCAATATATATAAATATGAATTTTTCAGAAAAAAGTCTTTGCCCAAAATGATGTTGCAATGTTCTCACATTTGAAATTGAAAACAATGTGTCCTTTTGTTTTTACTACTATCGCAGTATTTATAAACACTATCGCAGTATTTATAAACTTTGTTTATAAATCGCAGTATTTATAAACTTTGTTTATAAACTTTGTTTATAAATACTGCGATAGTAGTAAAAACAAAGTTTAAAAATCTTTTAAAAAAGATAAGTTGTGTAACTAATCGTGATGTTAAGCATATGGTACGTTTTTTTAATTTTAGGGTCAACCAGGACGAAACATTTATGGTGGTGCAATGACCCAGTGGTTCAGAAACCCAGCACAAGGAAACAAAGGATGGCAAGGAGATGATCCAATTCCAGCAGAAGAGGTATATAAATATAAAAAAAAGATATGTGACACATTTATTTAGAGGTGTGGCCTATTTGTATGCTTGTTTTAACTCCATATGTAACTGGCATTCATAAAATATTTTCATTTCTTTTGCTGTTAATTATCAAATTTGAACACATCACCATATTAAAATAATTAATGTGTATATAATGAAATGATGTATTGGCCAAACAATTTTAACAAAACAATTTAGGCTTAAAAAAATAATTTTTGAAAAACATTTTATTTGCAGATTGATGCTGATGTTTTCAAAGCATTGGAAGAAGTAACTCTCCAAATTGAGAAGATCAGGAATCCAACTGGTGCACAAGATTCTCCAGCACGCACCTGTGAAGATCTCAAACACCACAATCCAGATATTGAAGATGGTAAGTGGTATCAGATTCTAATGCATTTTGGGTAATATTTTCCAAAAGTGTACACCAAAACTTTTTGATTGGTTTAAAACATCCTAAACAATGGAAATCCATCCAATGACTTTTATGTTATTTTCATTTTGGTGTACGAACAATGACGATTACACATAGTTATTCTGAATCTGAAACAGCGAATTCATAAAATTGAGAATGGAAATGGGGAATGTGTCAAAGAGACAACAACCCGACCAAATAAAAAACAACAGCAGAGGGTCACCAACAGGTCTTCAATGTAGCGAGAAATTCCCGCACCCGGAGGCGTCCTTCAGCTGGCCCCTAAACAAATATATACTAGTCCAGTGATAATGAACGCCATACTAATTTCCAAATTGTACACAAGAAACTAAAATAAAATAAAAAATTCAAGACTAACAAAGGCCAGAGGCTCCTGACTTGGGACAGGCGCAAAAATGCGTCGGGGTTAAACATGTTTGTGAGATCTCAACCCTCCCCCTATTCCTCTAACCAATGTAGAAAAGTAAACGCATAACAATACGCAAAATTAAAATTCAGTTCAAGAGAAGTCCGAGTCTGATGTCAGAAGATCAGTATCCTATTTATATTAATAGATATCTGACAGCTGATTTATTATCCTTTAGTTCAGTTCTATAAATGGTGTGTAAATAACACAGACTTCTTTTCTAAATGACCTTAGTATGTGCAAGATCATTTTTTATCCCAACATTGTGCAGATTTCTTACCTTATCACATGAGTTTTTTGTGTGAAATGAAATGAAATAATAGGCTATATCCGAATCCTTTTTTAATGTGACCACTTTGTTTTTACAGGTGAATACTGGATTAACCCTAACCTTGGACCAATATATGATGTTATTAAAGTAAGATGTGACTTCAAGAGGAAGAGAACATTTACATGTGTACAACCAGAAGTTAAAGTGGTAAGTATTCACTTCAAAAATAATTAATTTGTGTACATTTTAAAAAGCTGTTTATAAAGTTTATTTTTTTAACAACTTCTCATAATTTTATAAAATTGCATGTACTTATACATCAAATGTAACAAAAAATTTAGAAAAGTGAACTGTTTTATCAAGGAATTATATCTCTTATGCTAATTTGACACATTTATTCTTAAATTTACAAGTGTGGACACAGATCAGTGTGGATAGTACTTGTTTGATTAGTGTTGGTATGTTTGACCTTGTTCTTAAATTTACAAGTGTGGACACAGATCAATGTGGATAGTACTTGTTTGATTAGAGTTAGTATGTTTGACCTTGTTCTTAAATTCATCATTTGACTTTTTTTCAGATTGAGAATGTTAAAGTAGAATCAAAAACATCCCACACCTGGCTTTCTGATGTACTAGGATCTAAGGTAAATGAACACTATTTCTGCATTGGGAGTAAGGAGGGTCTGGAGGAGATTTATAGAAGTGCAAAAATAAAGGCTATTAAATAAAAAAAGAGAGAAAGAAAACAATCACAAACACAGAAATATGAGACACCACATCCAGATCCTTGTTACTTAACAACAGATCATAAGCCCTAGCTAGAAAGT
The DNA here is from genome assembly GCA_019925275.1 of Mytilus edulis. Classification (NCBI taxonomy): domain Eukaryota; kingdom Metazoa; phylum Mollusca; class Bivalvia; order Mytilida; family Mytilidae; genus Mytilus; species Mytilus edulis. Next base: position 93,018,768 of record CM034353.1, read on the forward strand.
GATGGTCTTACCTATATGCAACTTTATATTCGCAAAACTAGTTTATCACATTATTTAGTAATGCCCATTTGAGTCTTAAGAATGATTATTTAATCCCATCCATAAATGTTTAGCCCATTTAAACCCATTTCGCAATTCTCAAATTAACTTGATGTAGTTAAATAAGAAAAACTCAAAGTTTAAAACAGTCAAAGAACAACATATCTTACTTTGGCCAAATCGACACCGTTAGAAATATTTTTAAAAATCGAAAATGTGCATTTCAAATGTTCATTTCTTGCCGTTGTTTGGGTTCACCATGACGTTTTTGGCTTTATTTGAGTAAGAATTAATGCTTTAAATGGTAAAGTTAGATTTTTCTTACCATCTTAAATTATTTAGCTTCAATTTGAGCCCAATTATATAAGTATATGTTGATTAAAAAATCATCATTAATTTTTTTAAATTAAAAAACGTTTTTTTCTCCAAAATTGCAAAAATGTTCAATTTTCAGCAGCATTTTTTGCAAAAACGAAATCGACAACATATATTTTTTTGGGCAAAATTTGATTCTCTGTCAATTGAAGAATAAAATATCTTAAAGGGAAAAAATTCTCACCGTCAGAAATAAACTGTTGGATATGCCCTTAATTCATGATTTTCTTTACAGTTTAACTATGATCCAAGTGCCTTCATCAAACCACAGATAAAATTCCTTCAGTATCTCCATCAAAAGGTTAACCAGAAAATTACATATGAATGTAAAAACTCTATTGCCATTGGAAGTGGTGAGAAATCTATCCAACTTTCTGGATTTGATGATACTACAATGTCTGTCAATGGCAAGAGGAGCATCAGATACAAGGTGGCAGAAGATTCTTGCAAGGTAAAAATATTTGATTTTTGTTATCAGATATTTTAAATTAAAATATCAATAAATAAAGGCAACAATAGTTTACTGCTTTTCAAAAGTCATAAATTGATTGAGAGAATACAAACTAAAACTGAGGGAAAGTCATCAACTATAAGCGAAAATCAACAGAACAACCAGAAACACTGAAGTGTGATGTTATAGAATAGAAAAGATAACCATGACGCAAAATTAGTACATGCACAGCGCCAAAAAAAAAGCAAAGATACAGGCATTTTATTGCTGTTTTTCATCTGTTTTATACTCAATTGAGACAGCAACCCAACAAAACATTAGAAGCAGACATCAAGGAAAAAACAATATTGGATCATACATGTTTTTCCAAAATGCCAAAATTTCTTCAGTTACAAACAACAAAAGAGTACAGTATGTCTTAAAAAAAATCTTGCTTATCAGTTTAAAAAAAACACTTTGAAAATTCAAATAAAGGATATAGCATTTCATAAAAAAAAGTTTGATCTGTGTGATTAAAACTAACAGTTTAACGTTCTACATTAAAAACTTAAAAATTAATTATTGGAGTTGATAGAATGTAAAACTTATCAAAGTTTACAGTGTATAAAGCTGTTATTAATTGTGTTCTATTTTTACCTACAGGTTAAGAATGGTCAATGGGGAAGAACAGTTCTAGAGATTAATACAAAGAGAACAAAATCCCTACCAGTTATGGATATAGGCGTATATGATGTAGGGGCACCTGACCAAGACTTTAAAATTAAACTTGGAGAAGTTTGCTTCTTTAACTAAAATCATTTTACATTTAAGCTTCATATTTTCATAAGCATTTTTTTTTATATAATAGAATTTATCACATTGTGCAATTTTATGGTGCTGTAAAACTATAAATATTTTAGAAACTATTTAAACACATTTAGGACGGAATAGTGTGGATATTTTTATCAATTAACAATGATTTTTATATGTGCAATATATTTTGTATAATGAATTGTTTTTTGGTATTCGTCCTATGGAAGGGACCATTCCTTTTATAATTTACACATCAGGGAGAATGTAATGTTTGTATGAAGATAGATTTTTCTATCCTATGAGAGTTGCCATGTATATATTTGTTAGTTTTATAATTTTTAGCTGTGAAATTTATTGCCGTTAGAAAATCGTAAGATCTGTGGTCTGCCATGATACCACTTTACTAACGACAACAAATTTCTGGTATAATACACCTTATCTGTGATATCATTTGCCAGACACTGCCATGATTTCAAGACTGTTAACATTTTTTTGTTTTATTTGTATAACATTGAATTTTCTATGCAATATGATTTGATATCTGCTTTTCTCAGCAATAGCATTTTATATACAGATCTTGTTCAGAAGGTTTATTGTAATATCAGCTTTCAGAGAAATAAAATAAAACTAAAAGTTAGCACGTTTGATTTTTCTTTAGCTATAAACAATCCTTATCAAAGGTGTTTGTAAACTTTTGTCTTGGGTTAAGGTAGGGTTAAGTGCTCACATGTAGGTCAGTCCCGCCATATTCTTTTGTCCCTATATGGAGTCAGGAGTTTATAGTCAAGTATTTGTCCTTTGTTGCTGCCCATCATTATTGTGTTTATTTGATAAATATTGACAGCCGTTGCTTTCTTTGTTGAATTGTTTTTAAATTTTGTCAAAAAGGACCTTTAAAAACGAGTAGCATAATATACCAAAAAGTAAAATCACAAAAATACTGAACTCAGAGGAGAATTCAAATATTAAAATCCCTAATCAAATGGCAAAATCAAATGCTGAAACACATAAAATGAATGGATTACAACTGTCATATTCCGGACTTGGTACAGGCATTTTCAAACTTATAAGTTGAAATAAACTGACAACAAAATGAAAACAACCAAAAGACAAACAACAGCAAACAGAACAAAACATTTCTTATATAGGTATGGGTATTGGTTTTGGTCATTGTTGAAGTCCATACAGTAACCAGATGTTTAAATCCTTGTCCCTTTGTCATAGTGTCGGTTTGATATTTTCAAAATTTTTAGATTAAATCACACATTTAGTTTTCTCTGTTGTATTGTTTCACAATTTGTTATTCAGGGCCTTTTATAGCTTACTATACGGTACATATTTACACATTATTGGAGATTTTATGGTGATCTGTTGATGTTCACATTCATGCCCTGGATAGAACTGGTCACTTGGCAATCAAACCACATCTCCTTATTTTTAGTCCCCTACAGAGGATGTTGAAGGGGACTTTAGGTTTGCACTGTTTGTCTGTCTGTCCATCCATCAGTTCAGAAAATCGGTTTTCCACGCTTTTGTTTAGTACTTGGAGATATTGATTTGATGTTTGGTACATAGTTTTATCACGACCATTTAGTTTAATTTGAATTTTGTTCTGGGCTGATGATTTTGTTCAGAGTTTTGATCCTTAGAAAAAAATCAAACTTGTTTTTTTCTCATTTGAATTATTTCAGAAGTTGGCCTATTTAAAAAGCATACTATACAGAAAAAATATTGCTCATGGTTAGAGCCTGCATGGTGAACTGTTGTTGTTTTTACAATATCTGGTGCTAAACCTTCATCAGGAATGGTCAATCCCTAACAAATATGAAAAAATCTGAAATACATAAAAGAGCATTATGACCTGAAGTTACCTAAAAATTAATATCCAGATCTAAAATCAATTTTGACTTGAGGGCTAATAATAATAACAATATTACTCAATCTGTAGGAAAAGAATCATTTTAAGTCAGGGTTTACTAGCACTATGGTCATAAGCAGGGCATACATAAAACATGATAAAATAAACTACTTATGACAGCTAAATATTTTTCCCCTAACAGCAATTGGAAATGGTTTAGAACTTGACCACAAAAGGTTAACCATGACCAATGATCCATAAAATGAGGCCATACATTTCATCTTTGCCAAACTGACAAGTAGACCTTGGAATGATTGTTTACATACTGAAAAAACTTGTCCTATCACTCTAATAAGTAAGAAAATGACAAAAATTATAAACATATTGATATAAGAAGATGAAAAGTGGAATTACTGCCAATGAGGCAACCTTCCAACAGAGACAAAATGAAGCAGTTAACAACTATAGGTCACTGTATGACCTTCAACAATGAGGAAAACCAATACTGCATAATGAACAACAAAAGGTCAAGAGAAAACAAATATTTTTTTAAACATTAGCTGAACCATGAGAAGAATGCCAAAAACAACCAGCCCATGGCAGATGGAACTTCACAACATAAAGCATATGCTTACAAGTTCTGAGATTCCCAGATTCTCTAACTTTTTTAAGACAAATAGTTAAAGTCCTTGGATAAGCATTCCTTTGACTTAAAAGACATTAACAAAATGACATGTATCCATTTATCTATTCTTATTTACGAATATAATATTATATTTGGTTCTTGCAAATAGAGCAAGCACTTGCACTAGATTGTAGTTGTCAGTGAAAGTGTGCAACCATCTGGTGGGCAGTTGTCTAATTGGCAATCATACTGCAAGTTTGTACACATTTCTTATTTGTTTTGTTCTGCAATGGTTGCAAAATCGTGCTACATTTCGCAAACTACATTGAAATAAACACTGTAAACAAGACATAAACTCAAAAACATTAAAAACATGATGTTATTTTTATTTATTGTTTAAACTTTACAATGAAAAAATAATCAAAATGAAATCAATACATCATAGATAAATTGCACTATTTACAAATGCAAAAAATTAAATACTAACAATCATATTGGTTTTAACATTTATTTTTTTCAATTCATTTTGACATAAATTATATAATAAAATTCACACAATTCATTCAATCAGAGTGATCTGAAACAAATCATGAATATTCATACCTGTCAACCTTTTGCCAAAGTGTGAGTTGTCCCCCTTTTCTACCTTTCCTTAAAAAGGGTCATTATACAACACAACCTATTGTCATACAAATTTTGTGCAAAGATACATTCTTTATCTTAATTAAGAACATAAGTATAAAATCAAATATAACAATACATGCAGATAATTAGTTATACAAATGTAACAACATTCTCCATGAGATTGAAAATCTTTTTACTACATTATATACAAATTTGTGTAAAACCATATTTGCAATTCATTAAAAAATAAATAATAGAAATACCATTAAACAACTCAAATGATGGGAGGGCTGATATTTTTGTTAACATTCAAAGAAAAAGACCTTGACCTTCTTTGCGGATAGACATCAAAAGTGTGGGGTGTATAAAACATATTAATGAACAAGAGGCTCTCAAGAGCCTGAATCGCTCACCTTAATTCTTTTGGTTAAATCTCTCATCAATGATTATTTTGGCTTTTCAATTTATTTAAATGTTTTTTGGATCATCCCATTTTCTTCAAAAGCCAAAAAAAATAATCATTTTCTCCTATGTTCTATTTTAGCCATAGGAGCTATGTTTCTTGACATCAACAAGGAAATAAAATATAAAATTTATACTAGATACTCTGAAACTCATTTAGCCTAAGTTTGGCTGAAATTGATACAGCAGTTTCAAAGGAGAAGATTTTTTAAAGTAAGTCAACATGATGAACAAATTGTGAAAACAGTCTTTAAAGGGCAATAACTCCTTAAGGGGTCATTTGACAATTTTGGTCAAATTGACTTAATTGAAGATCTTACTTTGCTGAACATTATTGCTGTTTACAGTTTATTTCTATCTATAATTATATTCAAGATAATAAACAAAAACAGCAAAATTTCCTTAAAATTATCAATTCAGGGGCAGCAACCCAACAACAGGTTGTCTGATTCATCTGAAAATTTCAGGGCAGATAGATCTTGACCTGATAAACAATATTACCCACGTCAGATTTGCTCTAAATGCTTTGGTTTTTGAGTTATAAGCCAAAAACTGCATTTGACCCCTATGTTCTATTTTTAGCAATGGCGACCATGTTTGTTGATAGATCATAACTTCGGATACAATTTACAAACTAGATACCCTAAGGAACATTCAGTTAAAGTTTGGAAGTATTTGGCCCAGTAGTTTCAGAGGAGAAGATTTTTGTAAAAGATTACTAAGATTTACGAAAAATGGTTAAAAATTGACTATAAAGGGCTATAACTCCTAAAGGGGTCAACTGACCATTTCCGTCATGTTGACTTATTTGTAAATCTTACTTTGCTGAACATTATTGCTGTTTACAGTTTATCTCTATCTATAATAATATTCAAGATAATAACCAAAAACAGCAAAATTTCTTTAAAATTACCAATTCAGGGGCAGTAACCCAACAACAGGTTGTCTGATTCATCTGAAAATTTCAGGGCAGATAGATCTTGACCTGATAAACAATATTATCCCATGTCAGATTTGCTCTAAATGCTTTGGTTTTTGAGTTATAAGCCAAAAACTGCATTTGACCCTATGTTCTATTTTTAGCAATGGCGACCATGTTTGTTGATAGATCACAACTTCTGATACAATTTACAAACTAGATACCCTAAGGAACATTCAGTTAAAGTTTGGAAGTATTTGGCCCAGTAGTTTCAGGGGAGAAGATTCTTGAAATAGTTTACGACGACAGACGACAGACGACGGACGACGACGGACGCCAAGTGATGGCATAAGCTCACTTGTCCCTTCGGGACAGGTGAGCTAAAAAGAGGGAGCTTCCCACCTAAAACTTGTGTATATGAAAGGTATAAATAAATTTTATTTACACATACAACATATTTATATAAATAAAAGTTGTATGATACATCTTCTTTTTTCAAAAAAGACTGAATTTGAACAGATTAATATTATTTCTAATGGCCTCAATTATTTAATTTATTCAAACATAATTTTAGAAAACTAATTACATATCACAAGTAAGGGTCTGCTGTTTCATCAATTTCTGAGAATTTTACAGTAATTCATAAAAAAATATATACAATCAGTACACAGGAATCACTCTCAGATACCTGCCATTTGAATATTCAAATTTGGACAGGTATCGTCATTCTATCAGACAAATCTGAATTGTTATCCTGTGTACAAAATATGACCACTGCTCACACCACAGACAAACAGTTCGCAATATAACATAGTTTACAGCATTAAATTAATGTTAAACACTTAATATAAGTTAGTCTGTCTATGGAATAGTAACAGTGGTGTTTACGATGATCATGTGACCTTTAGATCTAATGACCAGTCAGGAGGCTTGCTTTCATACAACATTCCAGTGTAACTTCTCAATTCACCTGTTCCTTTGGACTTTGAACTAGTTGCTCCTCCATCAGAAACTGTAAATATATATAAAAAGTGAATTTACAATTTTTAGAATCTGATTAATGAGGATAAGAATACCCTGTATCTCCAACATCCATTATTAGCCAGCCACTGTTAGTGTCAATGATCCTTATTTTTTTATCATCATTCGTCAAATTCATGTTGAAGCTCCCGTTAGAGTCCAATGGAGTCAAATATTTATTGTTAATGTTATCTAAATAAACCTTTTCCTGTCATACATCATAAGGGACTACCCCAATATTCCTTACCCTCATCCATCATAAGGGATACCCCAATTCCTACCCTCATCCATCATAAGGGATACCCCCAAATGTCCTATCCTCATCCATCATGGGTAATATCTTTAAATAGCTATATAAGAATTACCTACCACCTCCATCATTGAATAAATTAAAAACATCCTAAATATGTGTTTTTTTTCTGTTGCTTTTTCTTAAAACATATTTTTACTAAATCTTATCAAAATGGACTAGACACAAGTTAATCGTACTTATCAAGTCTTCTACATGAAGTGTATTATTATAAGTATTTTTGTGTAAGAACAATGAAATTGCCATTTACATTAACAAATTACAATAGACAACTTTCGAGTTCGATGCATTTCCGTCAAAAACTCTGGTTTTAGTGAACATAATTTGTGCATTTAGGGGCTTCGTCACTTCCATTCTAATGTTGAGCGAGTGGTTGGAAAACTATAATTTATATTGTACTAATTATTCGGCAAATTGAATTCTCAAAATTGACAATCAGCACTGCTGTCATTAGGGAATTGTCATTAAGTACCTACAGAACAACCATTATTTCTAGTTTATCCTGCACAACGACGATCACTAAGACGCTTGATGAACGTTAATAGTGCAGGGATACAGGCGAGCCCCTCTATCTGGTAAATGACGTCATAAAGGCGCGCATAATTGACGGTGACGGATGAACTGAAAGTTATCTATTGAGTGTAAGTAGAGCACATTCTAAAACATTATTTTGTTTTGCTTTCTTTTCTAATCATTTTCAAAAATAATGTGTTCACTTTCAATTTTCTTGCCTTTCTTAAATTTCATATGACAATATAACAATATATGCATTATGTAATCATTTTTCACTTACATTTATCATCTTTTGACTTTGATGCATTTCCAACTTGCTGTGGCAAAGCAAGCTCACCCAGGTCAACTTCATCATTGTAAGGATTTTCCAGTAACTTCACAACTCTTCTAACTTCAGAGTAATCTCCCTTTTCTGCTGCCTTGATGGCATTCTGAGCAATGTAGTTCCTCAAGATGAATCTGAAATAACACTTGTTCAGTTTATACTAGTTCTTCTGTTTACTAAATTCTAATATTTGAGAATTTATTACCAAATCTTCAAGAATAAGTGAAACAACGAGCTACTGCCCACTGATGATACTGCCACCACAACTAGATAATTTTAATAGTGTGAAAATATGCAAGTGTTCGGTAATCAGGAAGTTGTTGAGTTATGAATCTGTAAATGCATCACACAGAAAAGGTGACTTATATAAAACTTGAAACCAAATTTCAGACATCCTTATTAAGCAGTTCCTGAGAAAGATGGATGAAAATTTTGTCATTGAACAGATGGACGGACAAATGTAAAACCAGTATACCCCACTTTCAAAAGTGTATTTTTTCACATATTTATATTTGAGAATTATAACCCAATCTTCAAGATTTTTTTATAAACATATTGATATTTAAAAATTTATTACCAATTCTACAAGAATTATTTAATCGCATATCAATATTTTAACCCTTTAAAGTGAATACAAATTGTGAAATCAAGAAGCTCTCAGCCTTAAAACATTACTCAGTACTCAGAGTGCAAGATTTGTGCTCTTAACACTAAATCCAGCATTTTGATTGGTTGAATAATGAACCTAGTAGTAATGACTTATAGAGAACTTGAAAATTAAAGATGGTAATAATTTACTTTAAACTGTGGATTTATTATTATTCAAGGGATTTCAATTTCCAAGGATTTCGTGGCTAAAAGTGAACCATGAAATTCAATGTTTAACATATGACAAATTTTCTAAAGGCTTGCATGCAGATATCTGCAAAACCAATAAATTAAATACCCATGTACATACAAGTTTTGCTTGAACCATGAAAATTGTACCCATGAAAATAAATGACCCACAATATAATTATACCTTGGGTTATTAGAATTCATGACTCTTACTCTCTCTGCATTGGCTTGAATTAAATCTGTCTTTCCTTCCACCTCTATATTCAATCTTTCTACATATTTCTTTAACCATGAATCCCAAGCTTCCTCGTTTGTTTTTCTTTGATCTTCATCAGTCTTGTCCTTAGATTAAAAAAAAATCAACATAATCACTATCAGGATAAACAAGTGAAACTGTGAGCTACTGCTCACTGATGATACCCCCGCCGCAAGTAGATAATTTTAATAGTGTAAAAATATGCAAGTGTTCAGTAAACAGGAAGTTGTTGAGTGATGAATCTGAAAACGCATCACACAGTATAGCTGACTTGTATAAATCTTGAAACCAAATTTCAGAAATCCTTGTATTGTATTGCCTGTCAGAGAAAAATGGGACGAAAATTTTCAACTTGGCTATCATGTGTAAAATCATACAAGTGTTCGGTAAACAGGAAGTTGTCAAGTGATGAATCTGAAAACGCATCACACGGTATAGCAGACTTATATAAACCCTGAAACCAAATTTCAGAAATCCTTGTATTGTAGTTCCTGAGAAAAATGTAACGAAAATTTTCAACTTGACTATCATGCGTAAAATCATACAAGTGTTTGGTAAACAGGAAGTTGTCGAGTGATGAATCTGAAAACACATCACACTATATAGCAGATGTATATACCGGTAAAGCCTGAAACCAAATTTCAGAAATCCTTCTGTTGTAGTTCCTGAGAAAAATGTGACGAAAAATATTCATGGGACTGACGGACTGACGGAAGGATGGATGGATGGATGGAAGGACAGACAGAGGTAAAACAGTATACCCCCCTTTTTTTTTCAAAGCGGGGGTATAAAAATGAATGTCTTGTCTTCATAACTTAAAATTGATTTTTCATCCAAGAACTAAAATTTTTGTGGGTTATTAATAAAATTAAGAGAATACTGTGTAATCATTATTATACATTGGATACCAATTTCTGTGGATTTCATGGATATAGATGAACCACGAAATTAACAACAAATGACAAATTCTCATTAAAGACCAAACAGCCTATTTATTTCTACCAGTGATTTTTCCTTAAAATTTTGTGTGAAGGTATTTCATGATTTGAGGAACAAAATATGATGAAAAAAATTGGGGGCACCGACTTAGTTTTGTCGCTATAGCAACCTCAGTTTCGTGTTTTCCCGAATATTAACATATATTTGCTTCTTATTTAAACTCTCCAAAAAATCCTTTATATCAAACCTACAAGCATAATTCTTGTTTCACGTTAAACAGTAGATTTGTAGCTATCAAATACAGGTTCAAGAATTTAAGACTAATATTGTTTTGATCTTTAAAAATATGTTTTATTTCATTCCCGCCAAAAATAAAACGTAGAAATGAAAAACGTTTCCAGTATTAAAAAATATCTACCAGTGATTTCTACATAATAATTTCAAAAAGGAAAGTGCCATGTGCACTCTACAAAATAAAGCAAAAAAAAGTGTATGTCACCGACTTTTCAAAAAAGTTATGAGTAATTTTCATGTTTTTTTCTCGTTCGTTTTGAAGAAAAGAGTTGTCTTTCTTCAGAACATTGCATCTGACGTCATAGTACAAACTTTCCTTGCTGGCGCACTATATGAAAACAATCGCAAATTGGACGTTTGAAACCCACATTTAAATTTCCAAGACTAACAACTATATTCACCTACTTTATTATCCGATAATACAAGAGATTAAATGCACGTGTCAGTATCAGATATTATGATGTTGTTGCCTCACAATAATAACCTTCAGAAACCCCATCCGCCGGAATGGAAAATTGTTTGAAATAACCTTTCTCGCCACTTTTGTTAGAAAAGTCTGTTTTTGTCCTCTGCCCCTCATAAGCAAAATTATTGAAAAAAAGAAATGAAAGATGGCACTGGCAAACTACAGAGTATTTGACTATATCAGACTATATGTGTGTGGTTTTTTTTTCGCGTCAATTTCAGAAGTTTGCCGTAACGAACTCATTTACTACTGTTGACAGACGGATATACAAAAGCATGGACGGACTTCTTTATACCATTTTATTTCCCGACTAAGACGAACGTATAGAAATTATTCCATCTAGTTTGTGAACTCATTATTTCTGAATATTTAAGATATAAGGAAATTAAAATTTATAGGTATAATATATGAATTAAAGTTTTTGCTTCTAAAACGTTATACATCTATCATGAAATACAATCCCTGTTATTGCTACCTCACGTGTTTTGAATAAACCAGAGAGTAATATAAATTACAAAAAGTTTTAATTCAATAATTAATTTAGAAATAATTTTCTGTTGAAAACTGCAAAGTAAGATTTCTCCAATGGGATAAAATATTATAAATTTAAACTGCTAATTTTTGGGGAAAAAAAGTCAAAATTGTTGCCGGCATTGAACATCGAAATTTGTTTTCAATCTTTCCGGTCATAGTTTTAGCTAAATGAAAGGGAGGGATTTTATGTTGGATATTATCCTTGGAAGCAATTGTTTTTGTCATATTAAGTTAAATTTACAACTGTTTTATATGTTTTGCCTTACAGCTAATTTTCTAATGCATGTAGGGTGAAACTTTGGTTGGCTTCCTTGCTTTGTATGTATCAATGTTTATTCAAGCTTTGTAATTAATATCATCTTCATATATATGTATGTAAACCTTATATGATATTTAAATTCAATTGGACATTATCACAAAATATACAAACAAAGCAAGCAACTAACTAAAGTGTTGATCTACTTACATTAGGAAATTAGCTGTAGGATCAGGCAAAATGTTTACCATTACTTCTTAAGACAATTTAAAATGAAACAAATGACAAACGACAATGACCCTTTGTCATAATTATAAGATTTTGTCAAATAAGCAGTATAAATAAATTTTAAATTCATTGCAAGATCTGACATTATTTAACAATAATCATCCAGACATCAGTTACATGCATACGTTGCCAGTATGTCAAAACTTCTAGAAATAATTTTTTATCGGTCTGACCTTCTGAATACTCAATTTTTGAAAACTTTGAAAAATTGAGATTAAAATTAAAAGGATCAAATCACAGGGAACATGTGTACTAAGTTTTAAGTTGATATGACTTCAACTTCATCTAAAACTACCTTGACCAAACACTTTAACCTGAAGCGGGACAGACGGACGAACGGACGGGCCAGAAAACATAAATTGAACATAAAAAAATTTCACCTACAGATCTAAAAACCCCGGTACCCTGTACACAATTGAAAGAATAAAAAAAAATGAAATGCAGATCGGCGGACATATAAGACAAAATCTACGCATGTGAAAGAATAAAAAAAAAAAAGAAATGCAGATCGGCGCAAAAAAGTCGAGTTCAAAATTTATATGTTATTGTTTTTATTTGAACGAATGTTAAATATAGTGTCTGTATCTATTTGTGTTAAATTTCCGCAAGCTATCAGCTCAACGTTTAATTCCTCTTTTCTTGTGAGACGTACTTTTTTAAAAGCGTACACCATGTAGGAATCCGTAAAAAACGCGAAATAGGACGTTATACTTTGACGTTTTCTCATTGCTAGAAACAACATCATAGAGCTTTTATGTCACTACCAAGTTGCGTTAGTTGATGCGCATAAACAATTGGCTGTTTGGTCTTTAAGGTTACATGTTAAATCTAAAATTAAATATCAACAAAAATGCAAGTTTTGTTCAATCCACGAAAATTGGTACCCATGAAAATAAATGAATCCACAGTATATGATTTCAAAGGTCATTGAAGCAACAAGCCCCAAAACTCCAAACAGACTGGAAGGTCAATATCTAACTATCTACAGGTCCATATATGGCTTTCAACATAAGGCAGACATAGATCCTTATAATCAAAGCTATGATTGTGTGTTTGCAATGTATATACATTTTTGTACTCATGATACTTCATTTGAACTCGTAAAATCAAACCCATTTCCTGTATTATAAGAATCATAGTTAGCATTCCACAGTGAGAAAATAAATCAAAATGAACCACAAAATGTTAAATCATCTTCTATTCCTGGATTTTTAATACGTTAAGCCAACCGTTTGTGTCATATATTTGCATATGTATGTTATCAGTATCTTCCATAGAATTGATTTTCAAAAGTTAAAATGATGAAATATAATTCATTTTTTAGTGGCAAAATTTTCCTTTTATTTACCATAAAATATTGCAAAAAGAGGGATGAAAGTGTCACATATTCCCACAAAATTTGGTTCAAACTAGAATTCTTATTCCTTTAAAAGATACATTTTATGAAACTATTGTCTATAATCTTCCAAATAAGAAAATGAAAATGGGTTTGTAAAATTGAATCCAAATCTTTTGTGTGACAAAAAATTGAAAAAAAAACATTGCAACAATTCTAAGACCAGTGTCTGGTAAGGATATGAAAATATGGGCTATCAGACAGAAAACAGCAAATAATTATAGATTATTACATGGCATTTTTCATATTGCCCTGGTATCAGCCCTAGACTCCCATATCAAGCCAGAGGGCTTGATATGGGTCGTGGGCTGATACCAGGGACCATATGAAAAATGACATGTAATAATCTATTTATCACATATTTTTAAGCAAGAGAAAACAAATAGCTTACACCAAATTATGTTTGATATTTCATCAAAAATCAAAAAGATATTTAACGAAAATAAAATAAAAAATGTATCACTGTGAGTTTAAAAAAGTTCGTATCACAGTAGGTAAACAACGTTTTGTGAAAAGTTTCAGAAATGATTAACAATAAATATATTAATTCTAAGAATTGCAAATATTAAACGACTTTAAAATGTTACATTACAAATGTTAAAAATGCTTAAAAGAAGAATCCTATATCGCTACTCATTCCAGTGTGGCGTCATATATTTTATAAATTCTTTATGACGTCAAAATTTTACGGGAACTTTTGTGATTTTCACTGTTGATTTCTACTTTTTTCTTCTACAGCAGATTCGTAACTTTCTAAATTACTTTTCATTGTGTTCAACTTGTTTCAAATACTCTTTGATTGACAGTTTACCGGAAGTTAAACTCGGGGGCTTGATATGGATTTCGAGGGCTGATATCGATATCGGCCCCGAGGGCTGATAACCAACCTTGACTTCCGGTGTCATATGGTATTTTGAACCCCATGGTAAATTGACCCCGGGGTCAAAATACCGCTATGGTAAATTGAACCCCCCCCCCATGGTAAATTGAACCCCCCCTGTATGGAAAATTGAACCCCCATGGTAAATTGAACCCCCCTGTTTTTTTCATCCTAGATGAATATTAGAACATTTTACATTATTCTAAAGCTTATCATAGATTAAAAAATCATTCATACAAGAAGGGGAGGTACATTTTCCATGCTTAATTAAAAGAAATATCTTTGCTTGGTATAGGTGCTCTGAAGTCTTTACCAACAAAATGTCATTCAAAATACTTATTGACACATTATAACTAGACCATATGTAGCTTGAATGCTTTAATTATTTGTAATTATAACATATGTATATATATATATAAGGGTAGTTTTGATTTTCCATGGTAAAAAAAAGGGGGAGGGGGTCAAAATACCATGGCAAAGTAAAATTTTAAAAATATCTTTTCCAGCAAGTTAAATACATACAAACTACTTATTGGTGAATTCTAACTACATAAAAGAGTTAGAATTGCCAGATTTTTGGAAATTAAAGGCCTAGAGTAGGGGGTTCAGTATACCGCGGGGGGTCAAAATACATTTTGTACCATGGCAAAGTAAAATTTTCAAAATATCTTTTCCAGCAAGTTGAATACATACAAACTACTTATTTGTGTATTTTAACTACATAAAAGAGTTAGAATTGCCAGAATTTCTGAAATTCAAGGCCTAGAGTAGGGGGTTCAATATACTGCAGGGGGGTCAAAATACCAAGGCAAAGTAAAATTTTCAAAATAACTTTTCCAGCAAGTTTAATACATACAAACTGCTTATTTGTGTATTCTAACTATATTAAAAAGTTAGAATTGGCAGAATTTTTTTAATTAAAGGTCTAGAGTAAGGGGTTCAATATACCGCAGGGGGGTCAAAATACCATGGCAAAGTAAAATTTTCAAAATATCTTTTCCATCAAGTTTAATACATACAAACTACTTGTTGGTGTATATTAACTACATATAAGAGTTAAAATTGCCAGAATTTTTTGAATTGTCTAGAGTAAGGGGTTCAATATATCGCAGGGGGTCAAAATACCATGGCAAAGTAAAATTTTCAAAATATCTTTTCAAGCAAGTTGAATACATACAAACTACTTATTTGTGTATTTTAACTACATAAAAGAGTTAGAATTGCCAGAATTTCTGAAATTCAAGGCCTAGAGTAGGGGGTTCAATATACTGCAGGGGGGTCAAAATACCAAGGCAAAGTAAAATTTTCAAAATAACTTTTCCAGCAAGTTTAATACATACAAACTGCTTATTTGTGTATTCTAACTATATTAAAAAGTTAGAATTGGCAGAATTTTTTTAATTAAAGGTCTAGAGTAAGGGGTTCAATATACCGCAGGGGGGTCAAAATACCATGGCAAAGTAAAATTTTCAAAATATCTTTTCCATCAAGTTTAATACATACAAACTACTTGTTGGTGTATATTTACTACATATAAGAGTTAAAATTGCCAGAATTTTTTGAATTGTCTAGAGTAAGGGGTTCAATATATCGCAGGGGGTCAAAATACCATGGCAAAGTAAAGTTTTCAAAATATCTTTTCCAGCAAGTTAAATACATACAACCTACTTATTTGTGTATTCTAACTACATAAAAGAGTTAGAATTGCCAGAATTTCTGAAATTAAAGGCCTAGAGTAGGGGGTTCAATATACCGCAGGGGGGTCAAAATACCATGGCAAAGTAAAATTTTCAAAATAACATTTCCAGCAAGTTTAATACATACAAACTGCTTATTTGTGTATTCTAACTACATAAAAAAGTTAGAAATGCCAGAACTTTTTAAATTAAAGGTCTAGAGTGAGGGGTTCAATATACCACAGGGGGTCAAAATACCATGGCAAAGTAAAAATTTTAAAATATCTTTTCCATCAAAGTTAATACATACAAACTACTTGTGTGTGTATATTAACTACATATGAGAGTTAAAATTGCCAGATTTTTTTGAATTGTCTATAGTAAGGGGTTCAATATATCGCAGGGGGTCAAAATACCATGACAAAGTAAAATTTCAAAATATCTTTTCCAGCAAGTTTAATAAATACATCTACTTATTGGTGTATTCTAACTACATAAAAGAGTTAGAATTGCTAGAATTTCTGAAATTAAAGGCCTAGAGTAAGGGGTCCAATATACCGCAGGGGGGTCAAAATACCATGGCAAAGTAAAATTTTCAAAATATCTTTTCCAGCAAGTTAGATACATACAACCTACTTATTTGTGTATTCTTACTACATAAAAGAGTTCGAATTGCCAGAATTTCTGAAATTAAAGGCCTAGAGTAGGGGGTTCAATATACCGCAGGGGGGTCAAAATACCATGGCAAAGTAAAATTTTTAAAATATCGTTTCCATCAAAGTTAATACATACAAACTACTTGTGTGAGTATATTAACTACATATGAGAGTTAAAATTGCCAGATTTTTTTTAATTGTCTATAGTAAGGGGTTCAATATATCGCAGGGGGTCAAAATACCATGGCAAAGTAAAATTTTCAAAATATCTTTTCCATCAAGTTTAATACATACAAACTACTTGTTGGTGTATATTAACTACATTTAAGAGTTAAAATTGCCAGAATTTTTTGAATTGTCTAGAGTAAGGGGATCAATATACCGCAGGGGGGTCAAAATACCATGGCAAAGTAAAATTTTCAAAATAACTTTTCCAGCAAGTTTAATACATACAAACTGCTTATTTGTGTATTCTAACTACATAAAAAAGTTAGAAATGCCAGAACTTTTTAAATTAAAGGTCTAGAGTGAGGGGTTCAATATACCGCAGGGGGTCAAAATACCATATGTCAAAGTAAAATTTTCAAAATATCTTTTCCATCAAAGTTAATACATACAAACTACTTGTATGTGTATATTAACTACATAAAAGAGTTCAAATTGCCAGAATTTCTGAAATTAAAGGCCTAGAGTAGGGGGTTCAATATACTGCAAAGGGGGGGGGGGGGTCAAAATACCATGGCAAAGTAAAATTTTCAAAATATCTTTTCCAGCAAGTTTAATACATAAAAACTACTTATTGGTGTATTCTAACTACATAAAAAAGTTAGAATTGCCAGAATTTCTGAAATTAAAGGCCTAGAGTAGGAGGTTCAATATACCGCAGGGGGGTCAAAATACCATGGCAAAGTAAAATTTTTAAAATATCTTTTCCATCAAAGTTAATACATACAAACTACTTGTGTGTGTATATTAACTACATATAAGAGTTAAAATTGCCAGATTTTTTTTAATTGTCTATAGTAAGGGGTTCAATATATCGCAGGGGGTCAAAATACCATGACAAAGTAAAATTTCAAAATATCTTTTCCAGCAAGTTTTATACGTACAAACTACTTATTGGTGTATTCTAACTACATAAAAGAGTTAGAATTGCTAGAATTTCTGAAATTAAAGGCCTAGAGTAAGGGGTCCAATATACCGCAGGGGGGTCAAAATACCATGGCAAAGTAAAATTTTCAAAATATCTTTTCCAGCAAGTTAAATACATACAACCTACTTACTTGTGTATTCTAACTACATAAAAGAGTTCGAATTGCCAGAATTTCTGAAATTAAAGGCCTGGAGTAGGGGGTTCAATATACCGCAGGGGGGTCAAAATACCATGGCAAAGTAAAATTTTTAAATATCGTTTCGATCAAAGTTAATACATACAAACTACTTGTGTGTGTATATTAACTACATATAAGAGTTAAAATTGCCAGATTTTTTTGAATTGTCTATAGTAAGGGGTTCAATATATCGCAGGGGGTCAAAATACCATGGCAAAGTAAAATTTTCAAAATATCTTTTCCATCAAGTTTAATACATACAAACTACTTGATGGTGTATATTAACTACATGTAAGAGTTAAAATTGCCAGAATTTTTTGAATTGTCTAGAGTAAGGGGTTCAATATATCGCAGGGGGTCAAAGTACCATGGCAAAGTAAAGTTTTCAAAATATCTTTTCCAGCAAGTTAAATACATACAACCTACTTATTTGTGTATTCTAACTACATAAAAGAGTTCGAATTGCCAGAATTTCTGAAATTAAAGGTCTAGAGTAGGGGGGTTCAATATACCGCAGGGGGGTCAAAATACCATGGCAAAGTAAAATTTTCAAAATAACTTTTCCAGCAAGTTTAATACATACAAACTGCTTATTTGTGTATTCTAACTACATAAAAAAAGTTAGAAATGCCAGAACTTTTTAAATTAAAGGTCTAGAGTGAGGGGTTCAATATACCGCAGGGGGTCAAAATACCATGGCAAAGTAATATTTTCAAAATATCTTTTCCATCAAAGTTAATACATACAAACTACTTGTGTGTGTATATTAACTACATAAAAGAGTTTAAATTGCCAGAATTTCTGAAATTAAAGGCCTAAAGTAGGGGGTTCAATATACCGCAAGGGGGGGGGGGGGGTCAAAATACCATGGCAAAGTAAAATTTTCAAAATATCTTTTCCAGCAAGTTTAATACATAAAAACTACTTATTGGTGTATTCTAACTACATAAAAAAGTTCAAATTGCCAGAATTTCTGAAATTAAAGGCCTAGTCAGTAGGGATTTCAATATACTGCAAGGGGGGTCAAAATACCATGGCAAAGTAAAATTTTCAAAATATCTTTTCCAGCAAGTTTAATACATTCAAACTACTTATTGGTGTATTCTAACTACATAAAAAAGTTCAAATTGCCAGAATTTCTGAAATTAAAGGCCTAGAGTAGGGGGTTCAATATACCGCAGGGGGGTCCAAATACCATGGCAAAGTAAAATTTTCAAAATAACTTTTCCAGCAAGTTTAATATATACAAACTGCTTATTGGTGTATTCTAACTACATAAAAAAGTTAGAATTGCCAGAATTTTTTTAATTAAAGGTTAGGCAGACAAGATTCCTTATAATCAAAGCTATGATTGTGTGTTTGCAATGTATAAACAATTTTGTACTCATGATACTTCATTTGAACTCATGTAAAATCAAACCCATTTCCTGTATTATAAGAATCATAGTTTTAGCATATCCACCAGTGAGAAAATAATCAAAATGAACCACAAAATGTTAAATCACTTCTATTCCTGGATTTTAATACGTAAGCCAACCGTTTGTGTCCATAAATTTGCATAGGTAATTTATCAGTATCTTCCATAGAAATTGATTTTCAAAGTTAAAATGATGAAATATCAATCAATTTTTAGTGGCAAAATTTTCCTTTATTTAACCATAAAATATTGCTAAAAGAGGGATGAAAGTGTCACATATTCCACAAAAATTTGGTTCAAACTAGAATTCTTATTCCTTTAAAAGAACATTTTATGAAACTATGTCTATAATCCTTCCAAATAAGAAAATGAAAATGGGTTGTAAAATGAATCCAAATCTTTTTTGTGAGACAAAAAAATTGAAAAAAAAACATTGCAACAATTCCTTAAGACCAGTGTCTGGTAATGATATGAAAATAAGGGCTATCAGACAGAAAACAGCAAATAATTATAGATATTACATGGCATTTTTCATATTGCCCTGGTATCAGCCTAGACTCCCATATCAATCCAGAGGGCTTGATATGGTCGTGGGTCTGATACCAGGACCAAAATGAAAAAATGACATGAAATAAACTATTATCAATATATTTAAGCAAGAGAAACCAAATAGCTTACACCAAATTTTGTATTGATAATTCCATCAAAAACAAATGATATTAACGAAAATAAAATAAAAAATGTATCACTGTAGTTTACAAAAGTTCGTATCACAGTAGGTAAAGCAACGTTTTGTGAAAAGTTTCAGAAATGATAACAATAAATATATATAATTCTAAGAAATTGCAAATATTAAACCAATTTAAAATGTTACATTACAAATGTTAAAAATGCTTAAAAGAAGAATCCTATATCGCTACCCATTCCCATGTGGCGTCATATAATTTATAAATCCTTTATGACGTCAAATTTAACGGGAACTTTGTGATTTCAACTGTTGATTTCTAACTTTTTCTCTACAGCAGATTCGTAAACTTTTCTCTAAATTAACTTTCATTGTGTTCAACTTGTTTTCAAATACTCTTGATTGACAGTAGTTTACCGAAGTTAAACTCGGGGGCTGGATATGGATCTTCGAGGATCTGATATCGATATCGGCCCCGAGGGCTTGATTAACCAAAATCTTGACTTCCCGGTGTCATATGGTATTTTTGAACCCCATGGTAAATTGACCCCGGGTCCAAAATAACGCTATGGTTAAATTGAACCCCCCCGCCATGGTAAAATTGAAACCCCCCCTGATGGAAAATTGAAACCCCATGGTAAATTGAACCCCCTGTTTTTTTTTCATCCTAGATGAATATTAGAACATTTTACCATTATTCTAAAGCTTATCATAGATTAAAAAAATCATTCATACAAGAAGGGGAGGTACATTTCCATGCTTACTTAAAAGAAATATCTTTGCTTGGTATAGTAGCTCTGAATCTTACAACAAAATGTCATACAAAATACTTATTGACACATTATACTAACCCAAAAGAAGCTTGAATGCTTTTAAGTATTTGTAATTATACCATAAGTAATATATATATATAAGGGTAGTCTTGATTTTCCATGGTAAAAAAAAGGGGGAGGGGGTCAAAAATACATGGCAAAGTAAAAATTTTAAAAATCTCTTTTCCAGCAAGTTAAATCCATACAAAACTACTTATTGAGAATTACTAACTACATAAAAGAGTTAGAATTGCCAGATTTTTTGGAAATTAAAGCCTAGAGTAGGGGGTTCAGTAACCGCTGGGGGTCAAAATACATTTTTGTACCATGGCAAAGTAAAATTTTCAAAATATCTTTAACCCAGCAAGCTGAATACATACAAACTACTTATTTGGTGTATTTTAACTAACATAAAAGAGTTTAGAATTGCCAGAATTACTGAAATTCAGGCCTAGAGTAGGGGGTTCATAAACTGGCAGGGGGTCAAAATACCAAGGCAAAGTAAAATTTTCAAAAAAACTTTTCCCAGCAAGTTTAATACATACAAACTTCTTATTTGTGTATCTAACTATATTAAAAAGTTAGAATTGGCAGAATTTTTTTAATAAAGGTCTAGAGTAAAGGGTTTCAATATACCGCAGGGGGGTCAATATACCATGGCAAAAGTAAAAGTTTCAAAATATCTTTTCCATCAAGTTTAATACATACAAACTACTTGTTGTGTATATTAACTACATATAAGAGATAAAATTCCAGAATTTTTTTGAAGTGTCTAGAGTAAGGGGTTCCATAAATCGCAGTGGGTCAAAAAACCATGGCAAAGTAAAATTTTCAAAAATATCTTTTCAAGCAAGTTGAATACATACAAACTACTATTTGTGTATTTTAACTACATAAAAAGAGTAAGAATTGCCCAGAATTTCTGAAATTCAAGTCCTAAGAGTAGGGGGTCAATAAATACGTGCAGGGGGTCAAAATACCAAGGCAAAGTAAAAATTTTCAAAATAACTTTTTCCAGCAAGTTTATATACAAACAAACTGCTTATTGTGTATTCTAACTATATTAAAAGTTAGAAATTGGGCAGAATTTTTTTAATTAAAGGTCTAAGTAAGGGGTTCAATATAACCGCAGGGGGGTCAAAATACCAGGAAAAATTGGGGGCACGTAAAATTTACAAAATATCTTTTCCATCAATTTAATACATACAAACTACTAGTTGGTGTATATTTTACTACATATAGAGAGATAAAATTGCCAGAATTTATATGAATTGTCTAGAGTTAAAGGTTCAATAAATCGCAGGGGGTCAAAATTACCATGGTCCAAAGTAAAGTTTTCAAAATATCTTTTCAGCAAGTTAAATACATACAACCTACTTATTTGTGTATTCTAACTACATAAAAGAGTTAGAATTGCCAGAATTTCTGAAATTTAAGGCCTAGAGTAGGGGTTCAATATACCGCAGGGGGGTCAAAATACCATGGCAAAGTAAAATTTTCAAAATAACATTTCCAGCAAGTTGTAATACATACCAACTGCTTATTTGTGTATTCTACCTACATAAAAAAGTTAGAATGCCAGAACTTGTTTAAATTAAAGGTCTAGAGTGGAGGGGTTCAATATAACCACAGGGGGGTCAAAATACCATGGCAAAGTAAAAATTTTAAATATCTTATCCAACAAAGTTAATACATACAGAACTACTTGTGTGTGTTATTAACTAACATATGAGAATTTAAAATTGCCGAATTTTTTTGAATTGTCTATAGTAAGGTTCAATATATCGCATGGGGTCAAAAATACCATGACAAAAGTAAAATTTCAAATACTTTTTCCAAGCAAGTTAAATAAATACATCTACTTATTGGTGTATTCTAACTACATAAAAAGAGATAGAATTGCTAGAATTTCTGAAAATTAAAGGCCTAGAGTAAGGGTCCAATATACCGCAGGGGGGTCAAAATACCATGGCAAAGTAAAATTTTCAAAATATCTTTTTCCAGTCAAGTTAGATACATACAACCAACTTACTTGTGTATTCTTACTACATAAAAGAGTTCCGAAATGCCAGAATTTCTGAAATTAAAGCTGAGAAAGGGGTTCAATATACCGCAGGGTCAAAAATACCTGGCAAAGTAAAATTTTTAAAATATCCGATTCCAATCAAATTTAATACATACAAACTACATGTGTGAGTATATTAACTACAAAATAGAGTTAAATTGCAATGATTTATTTAATTGTCTATATTAAGGGTTCAATATATCGCAAGGGGGTCAAAAATACCATGGCAAAGTAAAATTTTCAATATCTTTTCCATCAAGTTTAATTCATACAAACTCTTGTTGGTGTAATATTAACTACATTTAAGAGTTAAAATTGCCAGAATTTTTAGAATTGTCTAGAGTAAGGGGATCAAATATACCGCAGGGGGTCAAAATACCAATGGCAAAGTAAAATTTTCAAATAACTTTTCCATCAAGTTTTTAAATACATATACAAACTGCCTTAATTGTGGTATTCTAACTACATAAAAAAATTAGAAATGCCAGAACTTTTTTAAATAAAGGGTCTAGAGTGAGGGTTCAATATACCGCAGGGGGTCAAAAATACCATAAGTCAAAGTAAAATTATCAAAATATCATTTCCCATCAAAGTTAATACACTACAAACTACTTGTATGTGTATATTTAAACTATAACATAAAAGATTCAAATGCCAGAATTTCTGAAATTAAAGGCCTAGAGTAGGGGGGTTCAATATACTGCAAAGGGGGGCTTTTTTTGTACTCATGAAAACTTCTTTTTAAAACTGAAAAATCAAACCCCATTTCCTGAAATTAAGAATCAAAATTTTAGCATTTCCAAAAGGGGAAAAATAAATAAAAATTTGAACCACAAAATTTTGTTTTTTTCATCTTCTATTCCGGGAAATTTTTAAAACGTTAACCAACCGTTTGTGTATAAATTTGGGCATATGTAGGGTTACCCAATATTTTCCCCATAGAATTGATTTTCAAAATTTAAAAATGAGGAAAATAAATTCTTTTTTTAGGGGGAAAAATTTTCCTTTTTTTTTCCCAAATAAAATATTGCAAAAAGGGGGAAAGAAAGTTCACATATTCCCCACAAAATTTGGTTAAAACTAAAATTTCTTTTTCCCTTTAAAAGATACATTTTATGAAACTATTGTCTATAATTTTCCCAAAATAAGAAAAAAAAAATTTTGGGTTTTGAAAAAATTGAATCCAAATTTTTGTGTGACAAAAATTTAAAAAAAAACATTGCAAAAAAAATTCTAAGACCAGTGTCGGGTTTAAGGATATGAAAATATGGGCTATCAAAAAGAAAACAGCAAATAATTTTAGATTTTTAAACATGGCTTTTTTTCATATTGCCCGGGTATAAAGCCCTAGACTCCCATATCAAGCCAAGGGTTTTAAATGGGTGTGGGCTGTTTACCAGGGACCATTTAAAAAAAAAACATGAAAAAATTCTATTTAAACCAAGGAAGGGCTAAAAAAAAGGGGAAAAAAATAGCTTACCCCCAAATTAAATTTTTTTGATATTTCACAAAATTCAAAAAGTTTTTAAACCGAAAAAAAAAAAAAAAAATTGTTCACGTGATTTAAAAAAGTTCGTATCACGTGGGGTAAACAACGTTTTGTGAAAATTTTCCAAGAAATGTTTAAACCCCAAAAAAATATATTAATTCTAAAAATTGCAAATATTAAACGCCTTTAAAAAAATTTTACATTCCCAAAATGTTAAAAAATGTTTAAAAAGGAAGAACCCTTTTATATCGCTCCCCCCCTTCCCATTTGTGGCTTTATATTTTTTATAAATTTTTTTATGACTTTTAAAAATTTTTTAAGGGAACTTTTGTGATTTTCACTGTTGATTTTTTTCTTTTTTCCCTTCTACACCCAATTGGGAAACTTTCAAAAATTAATTTTTCATTTTTATCAACTTGTTTCAAATACTTTTTGTTTAAAACGGGTTTACCGAAGAAAAAACTGGGGGGCTTGAAGGGATTTCGGGGCTGATTTTGAAAATCGGCCCCGAGGGCTGTTTAAACCCCCTTTGACTTCCGGGGTTTTCCTTTATGGTATTTTAAAACCCCATGGTAAATTGCCCCCCGGGGTCAAAAAACCCCCTATGGAAAATTGAACCCCCCCCCCCATGGTAAATTGAACCCCCCTTGGAAAGGGGAAAAAATTTGAACCCCCATGGAAAATTTTGCCCCCCCCTGTTTTTTTACCCTAGATAAATATTAAAACCCTTTTTTTAATTTTTCTAAAGCTTATCATAATTAAAAAATCTTTTTACAAGAAGGGGGGGTACTTTTTCCCTTTTGCTTAATTTAAAAAGAAAAATTTTTGCTTGGAAATTGGTCTTGAAGTCTTCCCAAACCCCAAAATGTATTCAAAATACTTTTTTGACACATTATAACTAGACCATATGTATTTTGAATGTTTTAATTATTTGTAATTATAAAATATGTTTTTATATATTTAAGGGGGAGTTTTGATTTTCCATGGTAAAAAAAAAGGGGGGGGGGGTCCCCAAAAAACCTGGCAAAGTAAAAATTTTTAAAAAAAATTTTTTTCCCGCAATTAAAAAATACAAACTATTATTGGGGAATTTTAACTACATAAAAGAAATTTTGAAAATTTCCAGATTTTTGGAAAATTTAAATCCTTTGGGGTAGGGGGTTCCCCCAAAAACCGCGGGGGGTCAAAATTCATTTTTTTACCATGGCAAAGTAAAATTTTCAAAATATCTTTTCCACAAAATTTTAAATTTTTCCCCCCAAACAAACTACTTTTTTGTGTATTTTAACTAAAATTAAAAAAGTTTGAATTTTTCCCGAATTTTGAAATTCAAAGGGGCCCAGATAGGGGGGTTTAATATACTGCAGGGGGGTAAAAATACCAAGGGAAAGTAAAATTTTCAAAATAAATTTTCCAGCAAGTTTAATACATACAAACTGCTTATTTGTGTATTCTAACTATATAAAAAGTTAGAATTGGCAGAATTTCTGAAATTAAAGGCTAGAGTAGGGGTTCAATATACCGCAGGGGGGTCAAAATACCATGGCAAAGTAAAATTTTTAAAATATCTTTTCCATCAAAGTTAATACATACAAACTACTTGTGTGTGTATATTAACTACATATAAGAGTTAAAATTGCCAGATTTTTTAATTGTCTATAGTAAGGGGTTCAATATATCGCAGGGGGTCAAAATACCATGGCAAAGTAAAATTTCAAAATATCTTTTCCAGCAAGTTTAATACTACAAACTACTTATTGGTGTATTCTAACTACATAAAAGAGTTAGAATTGCAGAATTTCTGAATTAAGGCTAGAGTAAGGGGTCAATATACCGCAGGGGGGTCAAAATACCATGGCAAAGTAAAATTTTCAAAATATCTTTTCCAGCAAGTTAAATACATACAACCTACTTATTTGTGTATTCTAACTACATAAAAGAGTTCGAAATTGCCAGAATTTTGAAATTAAAGGCTGAGTAGGGGTTCAATATACCGCAGGGGGTCAAAATACATGGCAAAGTAAAATTTTAAATATCGTTTCATCAAAGTTAATACATACAAACTACTTGTGTGTGTATATTAACTACATATAAGAGTTAAATTGCCAGATTTTTTTGAATTGTCTAAGTAGGGGTTCAATATATCGCAGGGGTCAAAATACCATGGCAAAGTAATTTCAAATATCTTTTCCACAGTTAACACAAACTATATGGTGATATAACTACATTAGATTCAATGCCCAAAATTTTTTAATGTTAGTAGGTTCATTAGCAGGGTCAATACCATGGCAAGTAATTTCAAAATACTTTCAGCAAGTTAATATACATATATGTGTATTCTAACTACATAAAAAGTTCAAATTGCCAGAATTTCTGAAATTAAAGGTCTAGAGTAGGGGTTCAATATACGCGAGGGGGGTCAAAATACCATGGCAAAGTAAAATTTTCAAAATAACTTTTCCAGCAAGTTTAATACATACAAACTACTTATTGTGTATTCTAACTACATAAAAAAGTTAAATTGCCAGAATTTTGTAAATTAAAGGTCTAGAGTAGGGGGTTCAATATACCGCAGGGGGTCAAATACCATGGCAAAGTAAATTTTCAAAATACTTTTCCAGCAAGTTTAATACATACAAACTCTTTTGTGTGTATTTAACTACATAAAAAGTTTAAATTGCCAGAATTTCTGAATTAAAGGCCTAAGTAGGGGTTCAATATACCGCAGGGGGGTCAAAATACCATGGCAAAGTAAAATTTTCAAAATATTTTTCCACAAGTTTAATACATAAACTACTATGGTGTATTCTGACTACTAAAAGTTCAAATGCCAGAATTTTGAAATTAAGCCTATAGTAGGGTTCATATACGCAAGGGGGTCAATACATGCAAAGTAAAATTTTAAAATACTTTTCAGCAAGTTTAATACATTCAAACTATTATTGGTGTATTCTAATACATAAAAAATTAATTGCCAGAATTTTAATTAAGGCCTAGAGTGGGTTCAATATACGAGAGGGTCCAATACCCTGGGAAAGTAAATTTCAAGATAACTTTCCACATTAATATATACCTGCTTATTGTCGTAATTAATTCAACTATATTAGATTCAATTTTAATAATAGTTAATACTTCAATAAGTAGTTTTATGTATTTAATATTCTGAAAAATATTTTGAAAATTTTACTCTAGCCATGGTATTTTGACCCCCCTGCGGTATATTGAACCCCTACTATACCTTATTAAAATTCAAGCTATTCTAACTTCTTAACATAGTTATAATACTCCAATAAGTAGTTTGTATGTATTTAATATACTGGAAAAGATATTTTGAAAATTTTACTTAGCCATGGTATTTGACCCCCCTGCGTATATTGAACACCTACATAGACCTTATTTCAAAAATTCAAGCTATTCTAACTTCATAACATGTTTATAATACTCCAATAAGTAGTTTGTATGTATTTAATATACTGGAAAAGATATTTTGAAAATTTTACTTAGCATGGTATTTTGACCCCCCTGCGGTATATTGAACCCCTTACTATAGACCTATAATTTCAAAAATTCAAGCTATTCTAACTCCTAACATAGTTATAATACTCCAATAAGTAGTTTGTATGTA
This sequence comes from Mytilus edulis, assembly GCA_019925275.1. NCBI lineage: Eukaryota > Metazoa > Mollusca > Bivalvia > Mytilida > Mytilidae > Mytilus > Mytilus edulis. The sequence continues at coordinate 93,046,983 of CM034353.1, forward strand.
TTTGATATACTGGAAAAGATATTTTGAAAATTTTACTTAGCCATGGTATTTGACCCCCTGGGTATATTGAACCCCCTTACTATAGACCTAAATTTCAAAAATTCAAGCTATTCTAACTCCTTAAACATTAGTTATAATACTCCAATAAGTAGTTTGTATGTATTTAATATACTGGAAAAGATATTTTGAAAATTTTACTTAGCCATGGTATTTTGACCCCCCTGCGGTATATTGAACCCCCTACTATAGACCTTAATTTCAAAAATTCAAGCTATTCTAACTCTTAACATAGTTATAATACTCCAATAAGTAGTTTGTATGTAATTATATACTGGAAAAGATATTTTGAAAATTTTACTTAGCCATGGTATTTTGACCCCCCTGCGGTATATTGAACCCCCTACTATAGACCTTGAATTTCAAAAATTCAAGCTATTCTAACTCCTTAACATAGTTATAATACTCCAATAAGTAGTTGTATGTATTTAATATACTGGAAAAGATATTTTGAAAAATTTACTTAGCCATGGTATTTTGACCCCCCTGCGGTATATTGAACCCCCTACTATAGACCTTGAATTTCAAAAATTCAAGCTATTCTAACTCCTTAACATAGTTATATATACTCCAAATAAGTAGTTTATATGTATTTAATATACTGAAAAGATATTTTGAAAATTTTACTTAGCCATGGTATTTTGACCCCCTGCGGTATATTGAACCCCCTACTATAGACCTTGAATTTCAAAAATTCAAGCTATTCTAACTCCTTAACATAGTTTAATACTCCAATAAAGTAGTTTATATGTATTTAATTATACTGGAAAAGATATTTTGAAAATTTTACTTAGCCAATGGTATTTTGAACCCCTGCGGTATATTGAACCCCCTACTATAGACCTTGAATTTCAAAATTCAAGCTATTCTAAACTCCTTAACATAGTTTTAATTCTCCAATAAGTAGTTTGGTATGTATTTAATATACTGGAAAAGATATTTTGAAAATTTTACTTAGCCATGGTATTTTGAACCCCCCTGCGGTATATTGAACCCCCTACTTTAGACCTTAATTTCAAAAATTCAAGCTATTCTAAATCCTTAACATAGTTATATTTCTCCAATAAGTAGTTTATATGTATTTAAATACTTGAAAAGATATTTTGAAAATTTTGCTTAGCCATGGTATTTTGACCCCCCTGCGGTATATTGAACCCCCTACTTTAGAACCAATTTATAAAAATTAAGCTAATTAACTTCTTAACATAGTTATTATACTCAATAAGTGGTTTTATGTGTTAAACATGCTTGAAAAGAGGTTGTTGAAAATTTTGCTTAGCATGGGATTTGACCCCTGTGGTATATTGACCCCATACTTAAAACCACAATTTAAAAATGATACCAATAAATATGTTATTAGATATCTGCATTACTTTTTATCAAAACAGGGTTCAATATACCGCAGGGGGTTCAAAATACTATTAAATGGACCACGGGGTCAAATTACCATGCGGTTAATGACCCGGGGTCATTTACCGCATGGTATTTGACCGGATCATTTTTAGGGGTTCAAATACATATGAACGGCTATATTGGCATGCAAACTACATATCAGTACAAATATGTGATATATCAGATTATTACATGGCATTTTCAATTGCATGTATTATCAGCCCTAGGTTAAATATCAGCCCAAGAGCCGGATGCCTCAAGGGCTGATATTGATCGAGGGCTAATAATACATGCGATATGAAAAATGACATGTTATGATCTTTTTATCATATGCTTCAACAATGGAGAAAAATAACAGATTCATATATTGATCCTTTTACGTGGTTCCCAAATAGAAGTCAGTCAAAGAGTGAAAAGTTCACGGACGTCGGCCCCAAAATTTAGTACATTCGATATGAAATCTTTCTATCATATGCCTCAACAGAGAAGAAAAACATTTTAATATGGACGAATCGACAAAAAATAATTCAACAATATACATAATAAACACTGTTTGGAAAAGTCAACTTTTTTTAAAGTAACTTTCTAAATTATGTTTGAAACTTTTTAAAAAAATCATTTATTCAATATTTTTTTTTTTTTTTTTTTTAAATTATTTAAAATTATTTTACACACTATACTTTCAAATATCCAAATAATTGTTTTGTACACTACTTTTTAATGTTTTTCACTGAAAACGTAGCATTGAGGTGTATTTTCCGAAATTTGCCGAGTATCACTGGAATGCCCTGCAATCACATTACGGAAAGGCATGTGATAACAGTCAAAGCATGTGATAAACTTTTCATACCATAAATTTAATGCTATTATCATACAGTAAAAATCATATGCTATTTAGTCTAAGTATATGATAATACATACATTACACAATCTTGATGTTCCTATAAACCTGCTATGAAGGCTATATTAATCTTCAGTTATACAAAAATAAATTTTTTTGCACACTAGCTTTCATATTTGAAAAATATACATACGGTATGCAAAAATGTGAAACTCTGTACCTAACTGTGGAGTGCTAACATAACCAGATTGCTTATAGACACTGGGGAAAGTATCTACTAATTCTAAATTAAAGAAGAACTGCCAGAATTGCAAGAATTGGTATCTTTAACATACACATACAGATTGAAATAAACAATTAATTTTCCCATAGGCGACAATGGTAGCCTATTTCGAGGTACAGACTTTAGAAAGTTGATTTTTTTTAATGAAACCTTGCTAGAATGAAAGAAAAGTTATTAGGACAGTATTTTTTGGTCCAAAAAATATAGGATCACGTTGCTTTTCTTAGCGTAATTTGTACTTATCTCCCATGCCTGTCAATTTTGCACTTAAAAATATGTGTCTCATCCTAGCGGTAAAAAGACATCTCAGTTCCGTGAGGGCTAAGGAAAATAATTTATTTTGCATTTTGTATAAAGCAGAGTGCAAGAAGTCTCTAATAATAAAAAATAACGGGTGCACATATCCACCAATCAGGATTTGCCATACTCTAAATTCTGAATACCATGTTATGCTCATAAAATGGCTGCGCCCATAAAATCTAATGGTTAATTGTAAACTACAGAATGCAAAGTAGCATTATATATTAACTTCAGATAACTAGCTTTCTATACAATTCTGATATGTCCTTTTTTCTATTCTTGCTTTCATTTTTATTATGTCGTTATATCTTTTATTACCTCCATTTCTTTAATCTTTTCCAATTTTTCCAAATCTCTAGTAATGGAAGCAAAATTCCTGCCTAAGGCATTCACTAATCCTGGATTTGACTGTACCATGGCAAGGAAGGCTTGTAATTGCCTATAATCATAATATGAATGTATTAAAGAATAATATTAAAATATAAATATAGCAGTTTAACAGATCAATCTTTTAAAATCTCATCTTTTTCAACATACATTCTTTCAAAATGAAACCAGATGCTCCCCAGGTTGCAGCTTTATACGACCGCAGAGGTTGAACCATGAACAGATGGGGCAAGTATGGACACAACATTCAAGGTGAATATAGCTCTGAATTTGGATTGTGATTAAAAAGTTTACACAGCATAGGTGTCTGCCACAGAATGAATGTGGTCTAATGAACTTAAATTTTTTTTCTCCACTTTTGAGCAACTCACTATGCTGTTGAATATTAATCCCCTCAAAAAAAAAATATTTGAAGAAATTTTCTTCTTAATTTCTGGAATCTGAAATGAGAAAAAGTATACCCCCTTTCCTTTATTCCAACAATAATCTCAATTCAAATTTCTAATGGAGTTTGCAACAATAACTTCTCATTACATCATAAAATATTAAAATATAAAATGTCATAGTCATGATTAAAATAAATATTAACTAATTGAAACTTCTAAAAAACAAATTACAGCTTATCATCTTAAGACAATCATTATTTCTTCATACATAATTTTCAAGCAGTGTAAGGGAGGTAATCAAACATATATATATCAGTATTCTTTGAATGGAATTGGATTACCTCCCTTACACTGCTTTTAAATTGTCCTTTAACCAGACAAGAGTGCACACACTGAAATGTCTCGCCTTCTTTACTAATCATTGATATTATGTTGAAAGTCCTAAGTATAAAGCTTTATTACAACTGTCACATAAATTTAACATTAACCAAGATAGCTAAACAAAGACCAATGAACCATGAAAATGAGGTCAAGGTCAGATGAACCATGCCAGGCAGACATGTACAGCTAACAAAGCTTCCATACAACAAATATAGTTGACCTATTACTTATAGTTTAAGAAAAATAGACCAAAACACAAAAACCTAACACTGTGCAATGAACGGTGCAATTGAGGTCATGGTCAAATAAACCTGCGGGACTGACATATAGATCATAATATATTTCCATACACCAAATATAGCTGACCTTTGGCATTTAATATTAGATAAAAAGACCAAAACTTAAAAACTTAACTTTGACCACTGAACCATGAAAATCAGGTCAAGGTCAGATGACATCTGCCCGCTAGACATGCACACCTTACAATCATTCCATACAACAAATATAGTAGACCTATTGCATAAAGTATGAGAAAAACAGACCAAAATACAAAAACTTAACTATAACCACTGAACCATGAAAATGAGGTCAAGGTCAGATGACACCTGCCAGTTGGACATGTACACCTTCCAGTCTTTCCATACACCAAATATACTAGCCTTATTGCTTATAGTATCTGAGATATGGACTTGACCACCAAAACTTAACCTTGTTCACTGATCCATGAAATGAGGTCGAGGTCAAGTGAAAACTGTCTGACGGGCATAAGGACCTTGCAAGGTTCGCACATACCAAATATAGTTATCCTATTACTTATAATAAGAGAGAATTCAACATTACAAAAATTCTGAACTTTTTTTTAAGTGGTCACTGAACCATGAAAATGAGGTCAAGGACATTGGACATGTGACTGACAGAAACTTCGTAACATGAGGCATCTATATACAAAGTATGAAGCATCCAGGTCTTTCACCTTCTAAAATATAAACCTTTTAAGAAGTTAGCTAACGCCACCGCCGTAGCCGCCGCCGCCACTGGATCACTATCCCTATGTCGAGCTTTCTGCAACAAAAGTTGCAGGCTCGACAAAAAACCATTTTTTCCCCTTTTTTGCCCCTATTTGCAAACTGATTTGAGCCGTAACCCCCCATAACCATTCCTTTGTAGTATGGTCATTCAGAGAGATTCATACACTTTAAACACAAGTTATTGACTGGAAACTACAAAAATGATTATTTGGGCCCCCTTTTTGGCCCCAAACTTATTGAAACCCCCCTTGGAGCAAGAACCCAAAAACTCAATTCCAGCCATTCCTTTGTAGTAAGAAACCTTGTAGTATAATTTCAGAGAGATCCATACACTTAAACACAAGTTATTGACTGTAAACTAGAAAAATGCATCTTTTTGGCCCTTTTTTGACCCCTTATTCCTACATGTTTGGGGAAAATAATTCTAAACTTAATCCTAACCTTCCCTTCGTTATATGGAACCTTGTGGTATAATGTCAGAGAGATCCATACAGTTACACAACTTATTGTCCTGACTTTTTATTTACTTATAATAAAGTAATTATCCGGAAACCATCTGTCTTCGGACGACACTGACGTCGATGACACTTCCACCACCGTCCCAGACTACATCTTGATATCAATAAACGACCAAAATATTTTTAATTTTTGCAGTTGTATAAAAATTGTATACTGTAAATTCAGAAATTATTGCGTGCATTTATCACTGTAATTTTGTCATTAAAGACTAAAATGTCATTCCAATTTGTGTGATATTTAGAAAAATCCAGTTTAATTCATGTAATAAATTTCAAAATGCAAGTTTTAATTATTGTAATTATAACCCTGTTGCAATTTTTGCAATAATAAAACCAAGTGCTTCACAGGGCGCAGCTTTATACGACCGCAGAAGTCGAACCCTGAACAGTTGGGGCTGGTATGGACACAATATTCAAGCTTGATACAGCTCTGAATTTGGATTGTGATTAAATAGTTGACACAACATAGATTTCTGACACAGAATGATTGTGGTCTAAGAACTTAAAAACTTTTAAAATTGGACATTTACCTATTATGGTCCAATATCAAAAATCAAAATACATGGTAAGATTCAGCATATCAAAGAACCCCAAGAATTCAATTTTTGAAGAAATCTAATAAAGTTCAATTTTGAACCCTTTAGTCCCAAATGCTGAACAATTTGATAACTGGGCCAAAGATTCAGCATATCAAAGAACTTCATATATTCAAAGTTTAATTTTTAACCTCAATTTGGACTAACTTGAAAACTGCCTTCATAATCAAAAATTTAAGTACATGTTAAGATTCAGCATATCAAAGAACCCCAAGAATTCAATTTTTGTTAAAATCAAACTAAATTTAATTTTGGACCCTTTGGACCTTAATGTAGACCAATTTGAAAACGGGACCGAATATCAAGATTTTAAATACACGGTTAGATTCAGCATATCAAGGAACCCCAATAGTTCAATTTTTGATGAAATCAAACAGTTTAATTTTGGACCCTTTTGGCCCCTAATTCCTAAACTGTTTGGACCAAAACTCCAAAAATCAGTCCCAACCTTTCTTTTGTGGTTAGTAACCTTGTGTTTAAATGTCATAGATTTCTATTTACTCATAATAAAGTTAATGTGCGAAAACCAAGCAAAATGCTTATTTGGGCCCTTTTAGGGCCCCTAATTCCTTAACTGTTTGGACGAAAACTCCAAAAATCATTCCTAACTTTCCTATTGTGGTCATTAACCTTTTGTTTAAATTTCATAGTATTCTATTTACTTATACTTAAGTTATTGTGCGAAAACCAAGAAAAATGCTTATTTGGACCCTTTTTTGGCCCCTAATTTCCTATGGGGTGTACTTGATGACTCCAAGTTTCGCTGAGAACATATTGACTGAGAGGCACCATAAAAGCCTTTATCACAATTCTTGCATCTTTGAAATTTCTTCTATTTCCAGGAAATAACGAAAGTGATTATTGTATATTCAAGAGTCAAAGATTTCTGATATAGCAATATCATCTATAAGATGAAATTGAAAAACTTCTTAGGAGTGGGATATAATCCATAAACTGAAAACAAGATAATGAGTCCATTTGAAACCATGCTCTGTTCATATTTCCATGTTCAGTGAACTGTGAAATTTGGGTCAAAAGCAAAATTTGGCATATATTTATTTAAATTTGTGTCAAAATGAACATGTGAATCCCAACATCAAGTAAATTATTTCAGGGCCTTTTATAGCTGACTATGCAGTATTGCAGTTTTGCTATTGTTGAAGGCCGTATGCTGACCTATAGTTGTTAAAATTTCTGTGTCATTTGGTCTCTTGGGGAGAGTTGTCTCATTGGCAATCATACCACATCATCTTTTTTTTATATCTCAAACCAAATCTTTAATCCTCATATTAACCTAAAACACACACAAATAGAGGGAAATAAGGATAGATGAACAAAAAGACAAATGTCTTTCTGGGGAAACAGATTGTGGTGGTACAATTTAATTAATATCTCTTTACATGAACCTTTACCTTGGATCCATCTCAGGTTTATGCATCGATTTTAATTCTTCTAACGTAGAACATTGTGTGAGGATATACTCTTTTACATCCTTTAATTTAGCTTGAAAGTTAGGAGAGCCTGGTAAAGGGAGCATACTCAGACATCTAAAACAATTTGTGAAGTCTGCTCCAGTTTTTTGCATTGTTTCTAAGAAAGAATCATAAATATCCCTGCAAAAAATAATGAATTTCTATCATAAAGTAGCATAATAAATGTTTTCTTTTAAAATTTAAATCATCAAAATATACATAATTGGTAGTTATTTTAGGTTAGGCATACTAAATTTGCTAGCTTAGGATTGTTTTCTTTTCCTATCCAGTGAGATAACCACCTGTGGTCTTGTTGTAGCATGATAGATGGAGATGTAAAGTTTAATCCCTGGCCAGGTCAAACACAATTTCAATATTTACATACAAAGTTAAAAAGCAATTTACAATGTAGAAATAGAATTGGTATGATGAATCTACCAACCTGCAATAATGCATATAGTAATGATGTGTTCTTGTGACTTTGATTTTCAAAGTGTGACTGTATAACAATAAATTGTTCTGATAGAATCTTATTTATAAAAGAATATGAAAGTTTGCTGTAAAACTTTAAAAAAAAAACCTTGTCAAATGGGAGACAACTCCAAATAAATTTAGTATATATGCAGTTAAATTTGAGCAAAAGTATGTGTTTAGTAATACATTTGTACTTTTTAATATAAAATCAAAATCAAACTAAATGCTATCAAAACATTTCAAACTAATTTATACTTACTTGTCTGTTTCTAATTCTTTATTTAATAAACCAAACTGAAAAATAAAAAAAAGAGTGTACAAGTTGAAATGTCTCACAATTCTAGCCAGTTTTACTGATTATGAATAATTTTCATGCTGGAAGTCTTTAAAGATAAAAATTTTACTACAATTATTGTATCTATACTTTTAAACGAGAAGACCTCATTTTGTGTGTCGCTTCTCTTCCTTCCGCAATAAATAAATCATCATGCCTCTGTGTGCTATAGGTACCATGCATAGTCGCATTTGTCATCCTTTCTTATGATTATTCAGTTTGGGTTATTTTGGGAGAAAAACGAAAAAAAAGGTGCCTGGGTATTGTATCCGTCATCAGACAGACTTTTCAGTCATAGACAAGACTCGTCCTGAATATGCATGAAATATTTGCCACTGGACGTTAAGCAACCAACAATCAATCAGACAAGACTTCCAGTTTTCATAAATACTCAGGGACAGGCCAATTATTTTTGCATTTTCTAGTTAGTTTAAACATATTTTATTGTTCAAAAAAGACAAATGGATTAGACACAAGTTTTTCAACTTAGTAACGTCTTCTCCATGCATTATTCTGCATGTATACAATGATTATACTCCTATAATATATAGACTCTCTATATAAGATAGAAGTGATCGCTGTGGAGAAGAAACTTGGAATTGATAGTTAATAGCACATACACTTTATTTATAATAAAGGTATGTTTACAGTAACAAAAAACTAGAGGCTCTTAAGAGCCTGTGTCGCTCACCTTGGTCTATGTGCATATTAAACAAAAGACACAGATGGATTAATGACAAAATTGTGTTTTGGTGATTGTGATGTGTTTGTAGATTTTACTTTACTAACATTCTTGCTACTTACGATTATCTCCATCTATAATGAACTTGGCCCATTAGTTACAGAAGAAAATATTTTGTTAAAATTTACCAAAATTTACAAAATTTATGAAAATTGTTAAAATTTGACTGTAAAGGGCAATAACTCCTTAAGGGGTCAACTGACCATTTTGGTCATGTTGACTTATTAGTAGATCTTACTTTGCTGAACATTATTGCTGTTTACAGTTTATCTCTCTCTATAATAATATTCAAGATAATAACCAAAAACGGCAAAATTTCCTTTAAAATTACCAATTCAGGGGCAGCAACCCAACAACCAGTTGTCTGATTCATCTAAAAATTTCAGAGCAGATAGATCTTGACTTGATAAACAATTTAACCCTGTCTGGTTTGCTCTAAATGCTTTGGTTTCAGAGTTATGAGCCAAAATCTAAATTTTACCCCTATGTTCTATTTTTAGCCATGGCGGACATCTTGGTTGGTTGGCTGGGTCACCACACACATTTTTTAAACAAGATACCTCAATGATGATTTTGGCCAAGTATGTTTAAATTTGGCCCTATTCAGAGGAGAAGATTTTTGTAAAAGATAACAAAAATTTACCAAAAATTGGTAAAAAAATACTATAAAGGGCAATAACTCCTTAAGGGGTCAACTGACCATTTTGGTCATGTTGACTTATTTGTAGATCTTACTTTGCTGAACATTATTGCTATCACAGTTTATCTCTATCTATAATAATATTCAAGATAATAATCAAAAACAGCAAAATTTCCTAAAAATTACCAATTCAGGGGCAGCAACTCAAAAACCGGTTGTCCGATTCGTCTGAAAATTTCAGGGCAAGAGATATTGACTTGATAAACAATTAAACCCCAGTCAGATTTGCTGAAAATGCTTCGGTTTCAGAGTTATAAGCCAAAATCTACATTTTACCCCCTATGTTCTATTTTTAGCCATGGTGGCCATCTTGGTTGGTTGGCCAGGTCACCGGACACAATTTTTAAACTAAATACCCCAATGATCATTGTGGCCAAGTTTGGTTAAATTTGGCCCAGTAGTTTCAGAGGAGAAGATTTTTGTAAAAGTTAACTGAACATAGTTAACCTACTTCTGATAGAATAGAAAAAGACCAACCACAGAAATCTTAACATTGGCGAATGAACCATACAGATGAGGTCAAGGTCAGATGAATCTTGTCATTATTCTTAAAAGAAATCATTTCACCAGTTAGCAAAGAGAATCTTTCCCAAGAAATTGGAGAATAAATTTAAGGGATGCCTTTTTGATAATTGGAAACCTCCCAAAATTATCTTTTGGTTGATCTACAAATAGCTAAACATCGTGAAATCATATGATGAAAATTCAGCAAATATTACTGCACTCAAATCAATCAGCTTCTAAAAGTCGACATTGTTAGAATTTACATGTTGTAATAGTAATTCCATACTTAGATATGGGAAGGCTATTAATTGAAAAGTAAAGTTTTAGCTCCACATTATGAATAATGTACTTTTTGTACCTTTTTCCTGATTTTTTGCTTCATATAGTCACTGTAAACCTCGTCAAAAATGTCTAAATGGGGTTTTGTTTCTGTCAGAGGTACTGCTCCTTGAATCGCCTCTCCTAATTTCATGCAATTCCATTTACAAATATCTGGCTGGTTTTTGTAGGAATATCTTCCACTATCATCTATAAAAAGAATGCTCTCAAATATAAATAAAATTCAAGGCAGATGTAAAAATCGCTAACTCCTCTGCAACTTAACATTATCAAGTTGCAGATCAAATATTAAATCATTCTTTTTCATAAAGCCAAGACAACATTGACACAAATTTTCTTTTTTCATAGTAACAGAGAGTCGAGCTGTTACTAGGCCTTTTTGACCTTTGTCAAGGCAGGTACAAATGTAATTCTCTGAGACAAGTTATCAAAGTGATGGAAATCACTCATGGAAAGATTAGAAGAGTAGTTTGAAAAATTTCATATTAAGGTATGCTGGGGGAAAATAAACATTAATAAAGCACTATTGCTGAAAATTGCATTACCAGCAGGTCTTTAGAAGGAAAATGCTTTTCCAGTATGAGAATAAAATGAGCTCATTTAATTAAATAATATGGGTCTCTTAATTTGCACAATTTTATTTTAACTACAGTTTATATCTTATCCAAATAGTGTTGCCTTTAAAAAAAAAAAGCAATTGCAAATCAAAAATTCTTCTAGTAAATGCTTCCAACTATCAGTGTAAGACATAAAATCTAGATCAACAGCTAAGAACTTTAAAGTGTCAACAAAAATAATCTAAATATGTTGTTTTGGGGCATTTTGTAAGTTGAAACATGGTTATATGACATTGAAGATTAAAAGTTGTAGAGTGCCTTTTGATCAATTTTTAAAGTATTCCTCAAAAAAGAGAATTGAAAATGTACTTTTTCAGCGTAAACAAATTAAAAAAAACCTTATTTTATTAAAATGAGGATTCTTTCTTGATTGCAAAAATATATATTCACTTCTAATAAAAATTCAAATGACTAAAATAGACATAATGATTAATGGAACAAATTAATAAACAATGGTTTGTTTTAATTAAAAGTTTTAAAATTTTAAAACTGTTTCATGCCAATTCCTGATGATAAAAAAAATAAGTGAACTAATTTAAATTGTTGATTAATTACCAATGATTATTGGAAATTTATCAAGTAAATATTATGGCCTTACTTGAATAGCTTTTATATATTCATATTTCATTTTTTTAAAAGATCTTGTTAATCCATTGATCATTTATCTTTCAGACATAATTTACAGAATCACTTTATGTATTGTAGATCAAAAGTAATAGGCAATAAATAAATCCATCATCCTTATATATATCAAACATCTAATATATACATTTGTGTATTCAATTATTAGGTCAAATATTTGTATATTGAAGTTGTGTATTGAAGGTTCTAATTATGTAAGACTGAAGAAATGTGGTCAATTTGATTAACAGTTTAGGAGGTGGGGCATAGTAATTAAAGGTCCACCTTTTCTCTGATTGTTTGATGATAATGACAGTTGTCAATCATTATAGTATTGTATCAATACCCAATTACCTAATCAAAATGTTATTAAAAAAAAGCCTGCACATCAACACACCTTAGTTACATACATTCTTGGATGAACTACTTCAAAAATATACCAATTTTTTTCAGTTCATATACATGTGTATTATGTGCACATGCATGAGAACTATAGGTAACTATATTTGTGTGAATACATTTAGTAACAGTAGCTAACCTTTCGTGTTGTAAGGGAGGCCAGTGCCTTAGTAAAGATTTAAAACAAGTTCTAATCTTTCCAAAAATGAACAAAGTCTACTTAGAGTTAATTCTAACTATAATGATCAGTGTGAAATCTATGACCTACTCTTTGTGCTTCTTTCTTGACAAAGTAAAAAAAAACTTCAAGAGTATAAGGATTGATGGATGGTAAACATCCAGAAGCACTTGCCAGACAAAACCATGTTAAAGCAATGTAAAAACAAGCTAAATTGGAATTTATTAATGGTTTTTTATATAGATTATATCGTTGGTTTTCCCATTTGAATGGTTTTACACTTGTAATTTTGGGGCCCTTTATAGCTTGTTGTTCGGTGTGAGCCAAGGCTCTGTGTTGAAGGCCGTACCTTAACCTATAATTGTTTACTTTTATAAATTGTCATTTGGATAGATAGTTGTCTCATTGGCACTCATATCACATCTTCCTATACCTATTATCTATATAAGAAAGTTCTGAGATAGACATAAGATAGTCAGAGACAGAATTAGGTGCCTCCAACCACTTCCCCCCTTTTTTTGGTGGAAAAAAAATTGGTTTGTTATTCAGGGAATTTCTGAAGCATGACTGGAGTGGGTCCCCTCTTAGGCAGTCAATGGACCTTAACTGATGGAAATTTCTGGATCTGCCACTGATAGGTTATTTTTGTGTGTGTCTAATCTTATATTGCACACACCAGTAGGTTGATTATGTCAGAAAGTGAGCATCTTTGCCATAAACACCACATTTTCTGCCTGAAATATTGACTTAGAGGTAATGTCACCTAATCAAATGTTTTCAGCTGAATGAATGGTCAAAAGTGAAAAATGGTTAAATTTTTAAAATGAAAATCTGCTAACTTTATTTGCTCAATTCACTTGTGAGATAAATATCAAGTGCATAACTTTTTCAACCTCCATGTTGAAGCAGCCACCATCCCATAACTCCCGTCCGAACACTTGGGATTCATTATTATTTGTGAGATACCAGTTTCCATGTATTTTGGTTCAAGGCGATCTAAATCTAAATGTTCAACAAAGAACAAATTTTGTATGGAAACTTTGTCTTAACCATGAGATCAAATATCCAGGAAGTACAGTTTTCCTCTATCCATGAAAATTGTTGATCTTTAAAACAAATAAATTCACAGTATTATATACCTGTTTTGAAACTTAAATTTATGATTCCCAGAAAAGGTTTTAAGTTGATTTTAGGTGTTTTAACATCACTTTAAAGGGCCACTTTTGTGCGATTTCGTGGCGGGCAGTTTTTATTGGGGGAAGAGCCGGAGTGTGCTGAGAAAACCACCAACCTTCCATAGGAAAATTGACAATCCTAGTCAATTAAGATTGGAGTCAAGTGAACCTGCACCAGCAGGGTTCAAACTTGCAACCTCAGTGTTGACTGGCTAGTGATTACAGAAACAGAACTACTTAAACCACTTGGCCATCAGAAAAAAAACCATAAACTTACCTGAACCATTACATATGTAGTTTGGGTCAAATTTATCCATAAAACCAAAAGGTCCATAGTCTATAGTTAGTCCTACTATACTCATGTTGTCTGTGTTCAATACACTGAAATTATAAATTAATTCTTTAAATATCAGTTTAGTCTTATTGATTTAAGAAATACACCTCTTCTCTAAAACAAACAAAAATATATGCATTTGACAGCTTATTTCAACTTACTTCTTTGTGAATAAGTATAATGTATTTCAAAGGCACCTTTAAATAAAATAGCTTAGCATGTAATACATCTAAAACATATCCAGTATTTATACCAAGGCTTCCAAAACGGCCATATATTCTGGTCATTTGTATAATGTCCGTTAAAAGTCTGGCTGGGCAAAGCATGAAACGGTCATCTACTTTTTAGTTTTCAAGGCTTTTTCGGTCATTTTAACATAATTCACGATCTTTTTGACCCAAACTTTTGCCTTTAACAGCCCCACATTTCCGGTCATAAAAGTGACTTGATGATTAATTACTATTAAAACAACCCCTACTTCAATACTTTCTAATTTTAATCAAGGCTAATTAGTTGTTGGACAGCTGAAAACTACCTGTTCAGGTGACAGGTAAACTATAATTTTCAGTACCAGACATCGTATAAATTAATCGGTCTATTCACAATAGTTTCGTACATTTCAGCGGTTTGTATCTAATTGATTTAGTCCAAAAGATTAAATTATAATAAATACATTTATAAACATGATTTGATGAAACATTTAAAAAGGTTTTAAATGAAAAATCGTCAGAACTACGTTGTCATGAACAAGAACATGTGTGCGCATGTGCACAGGTGGGAAATTTAATTATGCATCCTACATTTCTTCAAAAATGCTAAAATTATCATTGATCGTTCATTTTAAGTATTTTGTTAAGAAATAACGTGGAAAGAGCTTCTTCACTCAGTCGTGCTTTGTAAAGTACACGGATTTTACGTATCCGTTTATGGTCCATGTTTTACCATTGTCAAGACAAAATCCGGTTTGGAAAAATGTGACTTTAAAAACTAAAGTAAAGTTTTTGACAACGTCATTTTGCACAAATAAAGAGCCTAAGGCAGATATGATCAAGCTGATGTGCACACTTTGAATGATGCTTTGCCAATTTGAACAGTTTACGTCAGAACATCAAATTCATATCAAAGTAAAGTTTAATATCGTTTTTTTTAATCTAATGTCAATCATTGGGATGGCCATCTGATTACCATAATTGCCTTTTGTGGCTTAGTCTTAGAGATTTAAATCGGGATCAGATATGAAATGTCCGGCTGGCTCAAAAAAATTTTGGAAGCCCTGATTTATACCATATTTTTTTGCCTAATTAATTAGGCAAAGAAAGCCAAGTAGTGTACTGATTTAATAAATTTTAACTTGCAATAAATTTGACTGCATCAATGATTGTAATTTTAAGTATTAAAAGACTTCAGCTTTCAGATACATAGGACTGTTTTTTTACTCTTAGTTAACAAAGTTTTTCTACAAATTTGAATCTACAAGAATTTATAACAATTACCCATGGCACCATCCAACACACTGCCATTCTGCTACCAGCCTGGCTGTCCTTCTGATCACTTCTTTATACATCTCTATATACATTGTTTGTTTATCAGGCTTGTGCTTTTCCCAGATCTAAACAATAAAGATAACACAATTGCACAATGTTAACATACTCCATAGTGACAAATATTATATTGTGAACTTAAGAGGCCTTATAAAGCTGACTATTCAGTGTGGATTTCGCTCATTGTTGAAGGTTGTACAGTGACCTATAGTTGACAACTTCTACATTAATTGGTCTTTGGTTGAGCATTGTCTTCTTGTCTACCATATCTTCTTATTTTCATATTGTTTCTCCAATGGGTTATTATTGATTCTAACATTTTATACTTAATGGTTTATTACAATCAACAATACGATTTAAAGAACGTTTAACTATCATTTGATAAATCCTCTAATTGAAACAATTAGCAACAATAGCAGCCATCTTTCATACAGTAAGTACGATTGTGACAAGTTTTGATCTAAATCTATGCAGAGACCACAAAGAACAAAATTTTGTTCAGACGATATTGCAAAGTTAAAACCGCCGACAAGTTTAAATTTTATTACCTGTATACAAATGTAAAATTTTGAAACGGATATTTTTCCTGTTCCAAGACAGTAGCATACTTTTCATTGGATGTCCTGGTTTCTAACTTCCATTTATGTTTTTATTTGTTTTTATTGTTCAAGCATAAATCAGGCTATAGATTTTCTTGCTTGATTTTTCTCTCATTATATGCCATTCTTAAAGGAAAGCCGTTATTTATCAAAGTCATAGTATAAAGTTTTGTATCCAAATCCACTTTTTTTTAAGTGACCATTTCATGATATGTTCAATTTATGGTTGGGATTTAATGCTTTTTATGATTTTTATTGCCATTGAATATAGACTTATGCTATTTATAATTTCTTGTTCATACCTCAGGATAAAATGTTTGGACTGTATAATCTAGCATCTGTATCAGAATATCATTTCTGCCAACACTAGGTCCAGCCCTTCCTGTCTGTGGGTCCAGAGTTTTAAAAATCTCAAAAGATCCAAACCTTAAATGTAACCAAATAACAAGTTAAAGCAATTTATTTATTTTGACCAGTTTGATTCAGAGAAAAAGATGTAATTATAAAATCTTTACAGACAGTGGACATCTGATGGAGAATCCAGTTTTTCATTTATCTTTCAGACCAGGTGATCTAATTATTGTTACAAAACACTATATACTGCAATGACACTTTCAAAATGCAAGAAAAGAACATCCTTCTCCCCCTCCCAAAAAAAAAACATTCCATTTTATTTTATTTACAATTTCTCTTTTCACAGATTTCCGATTCAATAAATTTTAACCGTTTAAAACAGCTATCACTAGTTACATGTATCTCCAATTTAAAAATTAAAACAGGACTAGTTGTAACTACCTAAGAAATGTCGGAGCAATTCGTAATACAACAGTACATTTTTCATCTACTGGATCACCAGAGTAAAATATATCTCTTACAACTGTACTTTCTGAGGTTACACATGTTCCTGCTCGAGTTGTAGAAATTCCAAGATGGTGAATGGCCTGCAAATGTAGAGCTTATGAAATAAAAATATCATACACAAAAAGTCAATTGCTACATTTGAGGGGTAAAAAAATTAGTACTCAATGATGAAAGTGGACTTTGAACAAAGACAAAGATAATTCAGTATTGTTAAGAAATGAAGACTTATAATGTTGGTTTTACAACAATCAACACATGGACATGAAAAAGTTTTGTTGCATGCACATTCATCTAGCAAAGTGAGGAACCTTTTCTGCGATGGTTTGAGATTTCAAATCAATATCCACGGTCTGACTGAGTCACCAGCATTTTTTTTTATTCTATAAGCACTTCTTGTGGTATTACACTTCAGAAAGACTATCATTCATTGTATTTTTCTTATTTAAATCCCTCAATAACTTAATAATTAATTAATAGTTAATAATTATTATATTTTGTTGTTGCATGTTTTTACAACCTATTATACTCAGGAAAGAACTATCTTAGATGTGACAACTTGTGTCTGTTTTTAGTTTTTTTTGTAATAGCAAATAAAATATGTTTCAATGAATGCAAAAAATATATATCTCTATATCTTTCTGTTGTTTTGGTATATATCATTGTATTGTTCATTTTGTAGTCATCATGCATAATATCAAAATGGTACATTCCTAAATAAGTAGCTGTATATAAAACAACAAACCGAAACTAATGCATGCCTTTCAAAATATTTGTCATATTTTTGTCATAACACCCTCTTTTATAAGAATAATATTTAATAAAAATTACATACTCATCAAACTGATTGAATATACAAATCTTGTTCACCCTGTAAATCATACAATATTTCTCTACTATTGAATTAAGATTTATGTTTATTAATTACTTCACTGCATAAAAATTCTCTAATTGTACTCCTTAAAACTTTTCTACCATCTGCTGTTCTGGAATAGGGAGTCTTCCCTGCTCCTTTGAACTGGATCTCCCATCTTTCACCACTTTTGTTAATTACTTCTCCTAAATACCTGTAACATATTGAACATAATGAGTCACACAAATTTATTAATAATGGGGAAATCATATATACCTGCCAACTTTTCAAAATGCCCATGGGGGTTTTGTGTGCAAGATGGCTGTCATAGTCCTAAAAAACCTTCAGGGGGGCCTGCAATTACATTTTAATGTTGTTTTTTGGCTTCTTCATACTTTTATAAGCCTCAATTCATTGTAAAATTAATTGCTTTGTTTAAATTGTGGACAAAATTGCTCTTTCAAAATTTCAATTTGGGAGCCTTCATGGGGGAAATCCCCCGCAAATAGTGACAGTTGGCAGGTATGGGTCACTGAAATAACAATACATTTTATTGCATTGTACTCTGGATAAAGCTGTGCAATTTTCAATGTTTATTCTTGCAAGCTTATCCCTGATAATCATGATAATTGTAATTTGTAACTTAATCAACATCAGTTTATATTGACTAATTTCAGAAGATGATGGCACTGAATCACAAGTAAATTAAACCCACATGGCACATGGCACATAATTTCATAACAATTCTATCTGTAATGTTTTCTCTTGGAAAACACATCTTATTATATTTTGAATCCTAAGTCATTCATCTTTGGTACATAATTTATAGAATCATTAATAAGCATGTAGTGCTGATCAAAGTTACTACAGGTCAATAACTTAACATGTTGAATCTATCATTTCTATTGTAAGATTTGAAATATTCAAATTTTAAATATAAGTTTATTATTTATTAAATGTTTAACTAACATATTCATTTATTCTTGTAAGAATAAGAAACACAGTTTTTACTATTTATTTATGAAAGCGCTAATGTAACGTTGCGCTCTTTTGAACAACACATTTTCCCGTTTCTGTTTTATGACGTTACGCCTTTGACGTGCGCTTCGTCGTCTAGACTTTATTTTGATAACATACGGATGCACATTGTTTTATTAGACAGATTAAAGTTGGTAAGAAACTTTTTATGTATACTATCTTTTTATTATATCAAAACTTATTTAAAGAGAGAAAACATTGTGTACTATTTATTAGAAATATGCGTAACTTTTAATTATTATTTTAAACGTAATTTAACTTACGAGAGAAATTATGATACATGAATGAAATGGTTTTTATTGTTTGTTTAGTTTAATGTAAATACTTAAACGTGTACATCTTATTATAATTTATGTATTTTTACTTATGTAAAATTATTCTTTATTTGTAGAGAATCGATTATTAGCGACCATATGATTTTTATAAAAGAATAAAAGATAGATACATGGTGCAACTTAACTCGCATACTCATTTCTTCGCCCTAAGTTAAACTTTATGTGATTCGTACATCTATATTATAATGTACATTGAATTAACCATCTAACCTACTTATATTTAGATATACAATAAAATATACCACACCTACTATTGAGATCAATAATTGTGTATTAAGTTGTGTAATAAACATGATAAAGTGTCTGTTTAATTTTGTTATTTAAGAGTAAGTTACCTGGTCAATTTAGATTTACATTAATCATGTAGCTGCCTCTATCTAGAGTGTAATACACATGTAGCTGATCCACTGATTTCTCATGTTCAGGTCATACAAAAATTTGTTGTACATCTGCTTGAGGGGCAGATTTAATTTAATGCAACTGTTTTAATAACATGCAAGTACATGTACATTGTTCTAGCATGCATGCCAGCCTTACTATTGATGTATAAAACAGGCCCTTGATACTTTTTATAAGAGAATGTAAGATGTTCATAATTAAATGCTTACATTGTAGCCCCATCTCCCAATTGTCCTGAGAAATAACCAAACTGGTGCCCACAATAGCAGTGTGCAGCTGGATCACTTCCAGGTAGCAGTCTATTTCCACTGTAATATTGAACAAAATCATCCCTGTTTATTTCTGATGGTGGGATACCTAACAAGTCTAATGCTGGCTGGGAAACTGCAACTAGTGACGGCTTGTCTACTGGAGTTGGCTTTACTTTTGAAAAGCAAGCCCCAGCTACGGATCTTACATAATTGTCAGTTACTGTATCGATAGGGAGAGATCGTAAGGCTAAGTTATCAAAGTTCAACGTTTCTAGAGTTGTCATGCCTGTAGTTTTCCTATGCAGGAATGCAGCACATCGCCAAATGACAAGACAACCACATTTCAAAAAGTTACTTGATCGTGTATTAGCTATAGAAGTTTGTCGTGAAAATGAATCACCGTTTCTTGTTATTATAGAATTAGAAAATATTCGTCTAAACATTAAAAATAAACTGCTTAAACCCTCAGAACTAAAGCATTATCTACTTTATGCAACATGCAACTTTCTCTTCTGCTTTCAAGGGGAGATAATCATATATTTTTTTAAAGAAATTCTAAAATCCCGTTTGAAATCGGAATTGATTCACAAATATCCGGAGTAAAGTTTTTCCATTTTGGGACTGAACTATAACAAAACAGTAACTTAGGTAAGTACATTGATCTACACATCCAAAGAAGTGCTGATTTGCCTCTCATTTGGAAGTAATGAAGATAATCAGACTGTGAAATTCCCTGTGAAATATTTCGTGGAATTTGATCAATGTATGCAGTGTGTCACATCAACACTTTAATCTAAGTCTAGTAACACTGAGTACTTGACGATTGAATCGATGATCATCGATATTATTGAGAAAATAATATCTTTTATTTTAAATCAATGTATGATCAAACTAAACTCCGATGTAGGATCAATCAAATCATCTGACTCTTCTTATTTCAAGAACTTCGACCGTATCAATATTATATCTATCACTTGTACGTATGATCTTGTATGTATTGGTCACTTTCAATCGGTGTTATCGAATATTAGAGTTTAACAATTTTACTATAGCTCGACTTGTTGTCTAGACTCAGACAACAGTCATGACCACAATGATCGTATTCTATCGTTTCGATCGATTTAGAGTTGATCAATACAATTAACTGGCTCCATAGGCACTGACTTGCCTCAGATTTTTTTTTATTATATATCCCTAATTAATATTTAACACTGTGTGTGTTATATTTTAAAGGGATATATATGCAAGGATTTGTATGTATTAAAAAAAATCTGAGACAAGTGCCTGTGACTGGCTCTACTGATTTTTATCATTCAAACTTATTTAACTTGAAAACGAGTTCATGGACCCCTCTTTTTTAAAATGCCATTTGGTTTGATTACGCGAGAAGATTGTGTGTGCCAATTGTCATGAAAACGTAAATAGTGCAATTTTTTTAAATTTGATAAATATATACAGCAAAAAATTATGTTTTTTCTACGTTCATGAACATTTGATAAACATGAGTTATTTCTGAATAAAAAAATGTATAAATTTTTAGGATACTTATAAAATACAGACATTAAAAATTATTTAACAAAAAACAATTTGTGTTTATCTTTTTTAAAACAAAAAAATTATGTCTTTCTTTCATAAGGGAAAATACGGCCACAAATCCGATTTTGTAGCAAATATACAAAATTTCGACCTCATTTTACTAAAAAAAGTAGCACATGAAGGTATATTTTCTCTTACATATTTGATTTAATCAGGTAAAACTTATCTATATGGATATTTTTATCAAAATGTAAATACGGGATCAAAACTGTATCGTATGCCCATATCGTTATGATCGATTACGCGTTGATCAACCCAATCAATCAACTATGTGGCTTTCTTTATTTAAATACGCACGTTCGCATCAATCATATCCAGTTGATATGATACATTCAAGAAGTGATCAAGTAAAACCAACTGGCACCCTTTGTTACAAAATTAAGACACATAATCGTATTATTACCGTACCCGATGTAATTTTATCGAGTACGAGTTTATCGATTCCATTAAATCATTGATTTCTTTTTGCCACGATCGTTCAGTTTGTATTCAATATTGAGATGGACATTTGAGTTAAAAATTTCAACGAATTGGCTCTCGAACATATACTATAATGTACCTATATCATGAAATTGCTCTGAGGTTTATTGTTTATTATGTTTATTACATATGTATCATTAATTGAGTTCGTTGGATATTAATTGATTTTATTTGATTGCTTAGTCTGGGAGAACACTGACAATTTATCGTTTCTTTGTCATTGACGAGTCAAGCCATTTCTGACCGATTTTTACAGTTTATTTTTGTGTTTGTTGGTGAAACACCGTCCCAGTTAATTGGGAGGGTTGAGCACTCAACAACATTTTAGCCCACCACATTCTAGCTGTGCCTGTATCAAATCAAAAGCCTGTACTTCATTGGTTGTCGTTGGTTGTTGTCTATATTTCGTTTGTTGTGTCGTCATAAATTAATCTGTTGTTGTTTTTAGCTTGAAATATTTCTCATTTTGTCATGATTTGCTTAAATCCTCACCTCCTTAATGAGAAAGCAGACCAAATCTTCGTATTTTAATCAAACTCTATCTGCAATTTGATTAATACCATTCCAACACGTATGTTAAAATTATCTACAAACAATAAAATTGAGACTGGAAATTGAGAATGACCCAAAGGGAAACAACAACCCGACCAAAAAGCAGAAAACCAACTAGGACCACCAATTGGTCTTCAACACAGCGAGAAAATCCCGCACCCAGTGACGGGCTTCAGCTGGCCACTAAACAAAAATGTGTGCTTGTACAACAGCGTAGTAATAATTTTGCAATAAAGATTATTAGTTGTAAGGTACATGCATACGTTATTTCGTGCACGTATTTTGATAAGAAATAACTTTTAAGTTATCATAAAATAACCTCCGAAGATTGCATGTGACCCTGGTGTATATAGACAGATATGATAAGAACAAAACTTCAACATAATTTCAGTACAACAAATAATTGTATAGGTGTATTCTAATATCATATGACCAAGAGCAAAGAATGGCCCGACTGATATGAAAATAATCATCTTTATAAAACATATAATATGTGGATGAAAATAACATATATGTCTACTGTTTGGATGAGTCATTGATGTTTTATACTTATTTTTTATTGGATAAAATGTCATGTTCAACACACATTTGGCAAACCATGTCCGATCTAAAAATCGATGCGTGGTACCGCAATCTGTCGATGTTTGCCGATTTGTTTAAAAAACGTCAATTTATTAAAAAATAAATGTGACAAATCGAACACTCGATATTTGTATTTTAAGTTGTTAACAATATATGACAGACAATGTGTTCAGCTTGCATATATGTGAAACAACCGGAAAAGGTGATCAATTGTTATAACCGAGTATTTACAATTTTTTTTATTGTGTTGATTGGGTTGGCAGCTTTTTTTAATCGTTCGTTATCAACCGTTGCGATGAATTCTTTGCAATGTTCCGTTGACATGCTTGAGTTGACAGCCGATCGTTACTTTGAGTTTATTACGCTAAAAGCCGGTGATGTTCAATCTATACGAGCAATCTATATATGTATGATCTATCAAGGCTTTACTTTTCCCGTCAATTGATTGAGTTGACCTAAGGTGTTGCCAAATCTTGATAAATCGAACCTATCGTTAAAAACAACATCAGGAAATATTACGACTTGGCTAAAATGTTTCTAAATCTTTCCGTTAATAATTAAGTTATAGTTTTTGACCAAGCAAGTCGTTATATATTATTTAATCTGCACGGCTCGGGTGACCCTTATTAACCCTATCATGAAATAATTAAGGTTTATGTACCCTTCTGTAGCCATTTTTGTACGAATTTTTCAAACCTCAATTGTATCAAAACTAAAGATATAATAAATAATAGAGATAGGCCATTTAGTACATGTTCCAAGGGGAAACTTGATGCAAAGCATTATTTTTTACTGTTTCATTGCATTTGATAGAAAAAGAGGACTTTGTGGCAAATAAATCAAGATTTTTATAGAAAATCCACAGCCTTTAATACAGAGATTTTTGTTATAAAATTTGAAACATAAATTACTCACTTGATTTTCTATGATGTGCTAGTGTTTATTTTTTACAAAAAGTTCTAAGTAACCTGTAAATTCCAAAACACCTCGTGCTGAGTCACTAAAGTCGAGCGCACCCTTAAAGGTGTACTTGATTTTGGCCATATTTATACTTGTCTTAACCAATAACTACATTTATAAACTTGTTTTAAGGAAATCAATGCTAGCACTGCATGCAATAATCCTGTATCTATCAGTCATCAAATTGCCAAATATGAGAGTACAAGGATAAAGGCTGTGGATTTTCTATAAAAATCTTGATTTATTTGCCACAAAGTCCTCTTTTTCTATTAAATGCAATGAAACAGTAAAACATAATGCTTTGCATCAAGTTTCCCCTTGGAATATGTACAAAATGGCCTATCTCTATTATTCATTATATCTGTAGTTATGATACAATTGAAGTTTGAAAAGTTCGTACAAAAATGGCTACAGAAGGGTACATAAACCTTAAAGAGGAAAATGGATCGAGTTACCTAACGGTTTTACTTATACATTTATAAATGGACTTTTATGACAGTGTATCTTTCAAATTACCCGCTAAATCTAGTTCAGTCTTCACCTAAGTCAATAATGAAGATAAAATGTTTGACCTCAATTGAAACAACTGTTAAGGTAGGTTGTCCTAAATTGTGAACGAAGTTTATAAATGTGTTATGCTTGTTATTTTATGTCAGGCATTTTCGACATAAAGTCTTTAAAAACTAATGTTCTGATACCAGTGCTAGGTGTCGTTCTTGTCCAGCTCTGGCCTCACCAGTGGATTAGTTTCAGCTTTTCCTTCGGTTGACAAGTAACGTAATTATGTAACTTGTTGATTTAACAAATCTATTGCAACCTTACTTAGATGCTACACCTATAATAATAACAAGATCCCCTTTTTATTTAAATTCTCTCGGTAAACGCTCAAGGTCATATACACTAAAACAAAATCGAAAAATATCTTAACAAAAATGAATGACAACCAAATAGCAAAATTATTGCAGCCAAGATAAGGCATTAATTTGCCAGTGGTTTTATATTCAAAACGCTTTAGCTTTATTTGAATAGTTATAAATAATGTTTTTTTTAATTATAGCTGCATGCACACATTCTGAATATACTGTTCAGTATGTCAGAAGAAACTTTTTTTCTAATTGAATGTCGGCGAGAACAGTATATTTGTTTGTATCATTACATATGTTCGAATTACAGATAACATTCGTTTACAGTCAGATGGGTTATGAATAAGCTTATACCAAATTTAACTAGACAGTTGTATAGCAAGCACTCGTCTTGTTTGTTTAGATACAGGAACATGGCGAGCCAGACCCCTTCCAAGTCAATAGCACAAGGTATTTATTGCATGGAATAATTTTCCACAAACTAAAATGGGAACTTTGCTTGCATGGTTTGATATTTTACCCTTGTATTCCGTCGATTCGATACAGTCATGCTCTGGAATATTTTATCGCATTTTATATTTTACTTTTCATTATTGAATGCCCATAAAGTGCATATATTTAAATTTAAATAAAACATGACAACAGGATATGTCGATCTAATTTGGTTACTAGTGTTACGTATTAACTTACATACACAGTTTCTCAAACAGTAATGGATCCAAGAGGTGAGTACCTTAAAAGCAGCACTGTTACACGAGGAGGAAATGTTTACCTGGCGTTAAAGGCGCACTAGAGGTCAAGTTCATGATCTACGATTTGACTTAACTTCTCATATTTGATTTATAACAATATAAAAAATTTATCCAATTTATAAAAAGTTTAAATTAAACAATTTACAGGGCATGGCTCGATAAAATGTAGCTTCGTTTGGTGTGTATTTTAATCTAGAAGCCATCTAATTAACTATCGAGTTGACCTCCGTAGACCTCCGATAGTGATATAAGCGATATAAACATATATATATAAATATAATACGAATTCGTGCAAATTGAACCATACTCGCTACTTAAAGCGAATTATTATTTCACTATTTCACTTCAGTAATGATTGAAAAAAAAATCATATTTTCGATTTTTATATATCTTGTAGCCAGTGCCTCTTCAATGGTATATAGAATGACATATTATTGTTTGAACATACAATTGTCAGAATAAATTGCATTCCTAAACAATTTCAGCAAAGAATCAGTTCTCCTGGAGCCCGAAATAATTTTGTCTCAGGTTTAAGATAAAAGTATTTTAGATATAAGAAGATGTGGTAAGAGTTTCAATGAGATGACAACTCCCTATTGAAGTCACTTTTAATTCACTTTTCGAAGCTTATACGTACATTGGTTTTGAGTTTACTTGAAACTCTATTATGCAGTGATGCGATTCTATATTCGAGCAGCTATTTTATTCTAATAAAACAAATGATAAAGCCTATTATATGTGTTTATATGTTACATAGTTTACGCATTATAGATTATAGTTACGCAGAACCAGAAATTCAACAATTTGTAAAGGATTTTAGTAAACTAATTCAAGATGAAGCTCTCACACCACAAACAGATCCAAACACTAAAGTAATCAATTTTAGACAACCTTTAGACTTGCAAGTAAGTGAAATATTTGGATATTATAAAACATGAACTTGGGTAAAGACAGTCCTGGTGGTTTTAAAAGAAAATAACTCATTATAAATTTAGTGTGTTTGAAGCTTTTTTTGTTGTTGCTTTACCTTCTCTAGTGAAAAGGTAAAATCACAAAAATACTGAACTCAGAGGAAAATTCCCTAATCAAATGGCAAAATCAAAAGCTCAAACACATCAAACAAATGGGTGACAACTGTCATATTCCTGACTTGGTACAGACAATTTCTTATGTAGAAAACGGTGGATTAAACCTGGTTTTATGGCTAGCTAAACCTCTCACTTGTATGACAGTTGCATACAATTACAGAATGTGGTCACACAAATTTAGAGTACAGTGATGATCGTACTCCGACTCAGAATTCCAACCCGGCAATCAAAATGCTCGATTTGGTGTTTCAACTCAGTCAAATCTTGTACTCCGAGTACTAATTCAAGATTTATGACCGCTCAGAAAACAGAACTAAACATTCGAAAGTCAGGAATGTATAAATACGTAGAAAGGTTAAGAGACATTATATATGACCTAAATGGACATATTGTTTTCGGTTGTTGACTGCTCTTCGGTCGGATTGTTGTCTCTTTGACATATTCCCTATTTCCATTCTCAATTTAATATAAAAAACACGAAAAATTCAACGAAGGGAGCAACCATTTAACTTTAAGGGGATATTTTTTTTTGTCTGAGACAGACAATTTTTTGTTGAAAATTTAACACAATAAAGTATTGGTAAATCTGGATTCAGAATATTTTTTTTGTCCTCTGCTTGAACAGAATTATTTGTTTTCATCAATTTGGGAATCAGAATATTCTTTTAGGGAAAAAAATACCCCCTTTTTCCCCTTGAAAAAAATGGTCGTTCCCTAAGGTCAAGACGACATGACATTAAATAGCCCTAAATTAGACACAAATTCATATAAGATATAAAGCAATTTTTTTCACTTGGCACTTCAATTGTTCATTGTACAAGCTACCTAAGGGAACAATCATTATACTGTAAACCTTGATCATCCTCGAATAAGATGGAACGACTCGGTCAGTCGTAGATTTTCTTTGTCGTGATACACACCAATGACACATTTGATCCCATTCGATCGTGCTGATTAAAAATTTATATATTTTAAATCTTGTGTTTCAAATTGATAGATATTCACATAACTCTGTTTTAATATTTTCAATTGTTCAAGTGCACAAAGCATTATTGCGCAGTGTTAGTGATTTGGACTATAATGATTTTGTGATTGTACTAAAAATATATACTATGCTATATCAATAGTCTACATGTATCTGAGACGGAAGAGTTTTTGTGTAAAAGGCTTCCTTTTTTTGTTGTTTTTTGTTTTTTTTTTTGTTTACTACTACCTTGTATTTTAAAGAAATATTTAGACGTAGAAATCGACGAAGAACCTGTGTCACGTGAGAAGTTGTTGGAATTAGGAAGGAGAGTGATAGATGGCAGTGTTGTTTCAGGTACCGTACGATAAAAAAAATATTTGTCATTCCAAGGTGCCATTTAAAAAGTCTACTCATTTTTTTCTGATTTACTATATATACGTGTTGAGAGTATATATTTTTAAATATTTCTACTAACTTGTTCGCCTTTCCTCTTAATTTTTCTCAAGTCGAGGAGAATGATGGAGACCTCCTTTTTCGTTGTATTTTATCAATACGGTTTATATTTTAAATTTGATTTATTTGTCATATACCTCTATCGCGAGAAAGACATTGTGTCTTCTTTTAAAGAAAGGTAACAAGGACAAGGGAGTTGCTGATACAGCATATATGCCGCTTGATTACAGTCTTTAATATTTAATCAGCCAGACTATTTTTTTCTGAGAAAGGCAATTAAACTATACAGTCTGTACTGGTAGAAAGACAGTCAACAGCTATTGTCATGAGAATCAGTCACCTATCAGGAAGGGGATAAAAAGATAATATCATTCAAATTTCCCGGAAAAATAACCCATAGATCCTTAATTTCCCGAAAATAAGCATTTATTCACAGATCCCGAAAAAATAATATCTTTGCCCTTAGTCCCAATATTAACACAAATTCCAGCAAATCCGTCGACACATGATTTAAGCAAGGGTGTTTTTTTTTTATTCCGTCACAGTCATTCAGCTATTTCTTTGATGTTTTCCTTACAGCTTTAATTACTTCTTAAATAATGATTGAAATCAATGTTCTTCCTGAAGTAAGGATAATAGCCATCTCTTATGAGTAGTTTTGTTCTGCTTTAGGAGAAATTTTATCAACTAAATATTTGACGTTTTACTAAACCTTTTATTAATTTAGCGCATTTAGGTTTACAGTAACAGTTATAAGACTTTCGTTGAATTTAGTCTGATTATGATTGAAAGCAGGCACAATGCCGGAAATATGAGTAAAAACGTCTGTTTATTTATTAGTTTGTATTGGTTTTGTTAGGTTTATTTTTTTGGTTGTTTTATTTGTTGAGCGAAAAATGATTGTTCCCAATCATTGTTTTCTACTAGAGGATGGCTTACAAATTCAAATCAGGGGCGGATCCAGCCATTTTAAAAAGGGGGGTTCCTAACCCAGGACAAGGGGGGTTCCAACTACATGTCCCATTCAAATGCCTTGATCGTCCAAAAAAAGGGGGGTTGGAGTTTCAACCCTCGGAACCCCCCCCCCCCCCCCGGATCGGATCCGACACTAGTACAACTATGTATTTAACGTTTTATTTTAATTCTGAAATGTTCCGTTTCTTGTTTTGAAATTATTAATTCTTTTTTCACTGATTTTTGAATTGCTGGTATATTAATTACATTTATACAGTAT
The DNA here is from genome assembly GCA_019925275.1 of Mytilus edulis. Lineage (NCBI taxonomy): Eukaryota > Metazoa > Mollusca > Bivalvia > Mytilida > Mytilidae > Mytilus > Mytilus edulis. The sequence goes on from CM034353.1 coordinate 93,076,442, forward strand.
AATGATACATTTATACAGTATAATGATACATTTATACAGCATAATGATACATTTATACAGTATGATACATTTATACAATATATGAATGATTGTATTAATGTGTATTTTATAGGTCATCCTCGTTTCTTTAACCAACTGTACAGTGGAATTGATCCATACAGTCTTTTTGGAGCATGGCTAGCTGAGGTTCTCAATTGCAATGTGTGAGTGTTCGAAGAATGGTTGAGGCTTGGGAGTTCGGCTTGGTTATAAATAGAAGACAAAAACGCCTTGCCTTATCTACCGACCGTGAAGGGCTGTATAGCCATTCAAGGTCGTTAAAAAGTTTAAACTTCTATTTGTTGGTTCCTTATAATCTTTTATGAAGAAGACTGTAAATAATAAGAAAACAAAGGATATGGAGTATCTATCTATGACACAAAATCAGTTAATGCACCCAAAAAACACATACACAAAAAGCTAAGATTGCTATTATTCATCTCAATGTTCATTCTAATTTCAGTACTAGTATATAACATTTTACTTCAGAAACGAAGGTGATGTCCAACCGAATTGCTCTGAATCACAATTTATTTTCTAGTTTCAGTGATCTTCAATGTGCTGATTTGTTGGTTTTTTTCTTTCATTTTCATAGTCTCTTCTTTTGGCAATTATTTTGGTTTATTATTTATGATTTACTCCTTATTTCTTTGCAATCACAATCACTATTTCAGACACACGTACGAAGTTGCACCGGTAATGGTAGTGTTAGAAAACTATATTTTCAAAAAGTTATCATCAATTATTGGGTACCAAGATGGCGAAGGTGTCTTTTGTCCAGGTATTATTTTATTATTTTTTGGATAGTAATTATGGTTAATACGTCTCCACGGGCTTAAGAGTTTTCTGTGTATAAGTGGAAAGGCTAAGACACATTCATTTAAATTTTTAATTTTGAACTGAATCATAAACAAATAATCATACAATTATTAAGAATGCACATACATTTAACAACCTCCAAGTTATTTTATTGAAAGGGTCTAAGGTACAGTCATGCACGTGTGTTGATATGTTATAAGCGAATAATAATACCACTGTCTAGCGCAATTTCCAGTCCGGAACTCTCTCAATTTTCATTTTTGATTTGTTTCCATGTATGAATCGGGAAAAAAATTGTTATGTTGTTATTGCAGTAATAACTATAAGTAATAGGTCCGAGACCACAATTATTTCGTAGTGCATTTCTTTTAGAAGATAAATGAAAATTTTAAAAATCCCACCTGCGCTTTCTCAATGAAATTTTTACAGTGTGTTGTACTACATGTTTTGGGACAAATTATATCCAAATTATAGAAAACTTCATCGGCTCTAACTCAAAATATGGACAATTTTATGTTTAGGGAGTCTTGAAATCTTTTGACAGCTTCCAAAGTGCTAATTTTCAACCTTTTTCAGCTGGACCAAATCACTACTTTCCTTTAAAATTCTGAACCCAAATTATTTTACAGTGTAATTTCACCCCTTCTTGCAATTTGAGGCATTAAACATGGAGGAATAAATTTGGAAGAGGTTTAAAAATCAATGGCAAGTAACCCACTGTCAATACTAGGGACTATATAACATCGAAAATCAAGGGACGACAATTGTGGTCTTGGACCTAATGTATGGCCTAAAACACTATTTATTGTACATGCAAACCTCCATTTTAGTACAATCTTCACACAAGTGTGGAACTAGAATAGAATCACGAATTTGGTATCCTGTCGTTCAGCAGTCCGTACTTTGAACTTTTTGGTTTTATGTACCGTTCGGCGTTGTGCTACTTTCACACATCTCTTTTTTATCATACCTAAGAATCCAAAGCTAATTTATGTTTCAGGCGGTTCGTTTTGCAATATAATGGCTATACATTTAGCTAAACTCAAATACGATCCAACACTTAAACAAAAAGGAGTGTTTAGTATTCAACCAATGGTCCTTCTGACATCTGAGGATGCGCACTACTCTATAGCAAAAGGCGCCAACTTTCTCGGATTCGGGACAGATAGTATAATAAAAGTGAAAACTGACGACAAAGGCAGAGTAAAACCAGATGACTTAGAAAACAAAATACAACAATGTAAAAAAAATGTAAGTTTATGAAGTATACCATGTACTACTAGTAACAAAAATTACAAAGAGTTTCTATAACTTAACTGAATTATTGGAATCGATCATTATTATATCTAACGGAGAAGTCAAAGTGAACAGGAACTGGAACATTATTGGGTATCATTGATTATATTGAAAGCATTGGCTCTGTTTCGCATCGGGTATATTTATCTTTTCTATATGTAGTTATAAAATAATCACCGAAATTACTTTGGTAAACCCAGAGTGAAAAGTAACTGTTGTTATACCTTCCGAATGTAGTCTTTGATACCTATTCATGGCAATCAAGTACGAAGTACAATATTTATGAAAGCTCGTGTGTAATCTTCATGATAGAAATAAAATAAAAACTTTCTCATTATTAAGAAAACTACACCTGTCATGTTTATGGCGACCTGTGGAACTACAGTGCTTGGTGCCTATGATGATTTGGAGGGTGTAGCAGATGTTTGTCAACGTCATAATGTATGGATGCATGTAGATGTAAGTACTTTAATTTGTCTTATGACAAAATACAGATAAAGAAAACAATTATTTGTATTAGAAAAAAATATAATATCTAACTGTAACTTTCAGATTCGTTGTTTGTATCACTTTTGTTTTCATATATAATTTGACATATAAGTTGACTGATAAAAACGATTCAAAGAATGATACTAAATAATAATCTTACGTGTCGTTTTATTAGCGTACCGTAGCGAACGAAGATGGAGTTTAAAGGCATGACGAGAAAAATCATCACAATCCTCTTGACAATCTCAATTTGCCAAAAACTTATCTATATAGATATAAGATTAGAAGATGTGGTATGAGTGCCAATGAGACAACTCTCCATCACAGTAACGGCAGATGAAACTCTATATTCTTATTCAAGATTTATTATAATAATGTTTTTCCTACTTGGCTTAAATTTAATGTGTGTCCCTTATATAGGTGTTTATAATATGACAGTCAGCTTTCTTCCATGTTACTTTTGCAACAGGCACTCGGTTTGGATGTTATCTGCAGTAAGAACATTCATTCTGCTAAATGATTCTGATTTGTTAAATCTTATTTCTGTAGGCTGCTTGGGGAGGCGGTGTTATGCTGTCAGATAAATTAAAACATCTGACGAAAGGGGTCGAGAGGTAACATGTACTTTTGATTAAAACTGCAAGTATAATTTAACACAACAGATATACAAATCTTTACATCGTATATAAGTAAGGACATCCAGACATAAGTCAAAGTTCCACGTATTCAACTTAATACATCAGTTTCAATTAACATTCTAAAAAGTACATGGCATGTACATGTTAGTGACGTTGTCAAATTAGAGCTGTCTTACCATTGTGAATATAGACACTTACGACCTCATTGGATTTCCTGTAGTGTTCGCTCAATTCTATTTGAATACTAGTACAATTTAGAATATAAGAATAATATATTCTAAGTGAACTCTTTTTTTACATGAAAATTAATATTGATGATATGCCGTAACCCTGAAGAGGTCCACTAAGATCCACACAACTTCCAAGTTATCTTCAGTTCTCGGTATCGGATACGCATCTTTTGCGATCTTTTCATTTAATTTACTGTAGTCAACACATAGTCGCAATGAATCTCTTTTCGTACTAAGATGAGCAGAGTGGACCAAAATGGCCATTTTACAAATTCTAAAATCAGTATATATGTGCTTACATAGATTCATCTTTTCTGTTTGATTTAAACCTTCAAATGTGAAAGTAAAAATGTTCATTTTTTTTGGTTTATAGATCAGATTCTGTAGCCTGGAATATTCACAAAATGTCTGGGGCTGGTATTCAGTGTTCTGCTTTAGTTGTGAAAGAAAAGGTACTTTAACAAATACAATTTTAAAATGAGAAAGGATTGACACATTTTTCGTCCATTAAATTAAAAAAATTATTGAGTTAAATAACTTATGTATTAAGTCTGTCATATAGCAGTATCTAAATATTTATATTTTTGGAATATTATCTTGCATTTTCGTCTTAGACCTTCAACCTCTTTAGTCCATTTTCTAAAAAAACAAAAGGGAAAAAAGAAGTTCAAGGCTGTGTAACCGGTTTGTGTAATAATTTCGTTTATTCAAGAGATACCAGATTGATAATAATGTAATTGATAATACTTTATCTTTTAAATAGGGTTTTCTAGAAAAATGCAATGCATATAGAGCAGAGTATCTGTTTCAACCAGATAAACTCTACGACACGGAATACGATATAGGTAAATATTAGACATCATAAATATCGTTATAGTTATTAAAACAGTGCTAAACTAGTCTATGCTTGTTAAAAACATTAGAATAAAAAATTCAGGCTATAGCGTAGTTAATGTCGTTTAGTCAAAATATACCAGTATGATAATACATATGTAACTAAAACTTTTGGTAAAGTAAATCATCCATGAGTATTGCTAACAATAATCTTATTCAGGTTACAGAACAACATCAATTACCACATACCCGACCCGACTCTAGAAACTATTCAACGTTCAAAAAAAGACTAAATACCTCGCAAAGATCAAATAACCTGACTTTGTACTGGTCAAAAATGTGGTTGAGGTAAAACCGGCCTTGCATGCGCCCAAACGTCACCTTTGTTTATCTAGACCATTTTTGTAAATCTAAAGCACACAAAAAAGTGTTCCATGACGCTAGTTGATGAGTACTTTGCATAAGTATGTCGGCTCTGTTTAATTTTGAAATACTGGCGAATAATATTTCCCCTTGCTCAATGGACAATGTCATTTGAAACTTTACTGAAAAGATGTATAATTAGTTGATACTTCAATTTTGACAACCGGTATTCCACAGCAGGTATTTTTCAGGGGACAGGACTGTCCAATGTGGTCGTAAAAACGATGTCTTAAAAGTATGGTTAATGTGGAAGGGTCGTGGCGACAAAGCAATGGCTGCCCGAGTTGAAAAGGCATTTGAGAATGCTAAGTAAGTTGTACTTAACAACTTTTATGTGTAAAGGAGTAGGCTCGGTTAGGGCCATATACATATGTCAATTGCACTAACACTGGTCCTTTTCCTTATCCTTTCACGTTAGTCTGAATAGAAAATAGGTCTTTTTTCAACATATGACTATGAACCATGGATATCAAATATGTTTCCTAGGGTCATGCTATCGCAGAGGCCCTTATAACCAATCAACAGCATTCAAGACCCTAAAGTTTTATAAACTTGGAGTATTTTACATTCGTTTTTTTTTTGTGTGATTTTTTTTATGTTTTTTTTGGTGCTTCGTGCCAATCAGATGGATCAAGCCAGTTCCAATTGATGTTAACTGATTTTTCTTATGTTGTGCTGCTTCACCACGGTCCCAGGAAAAGGGGTGATTGACCGTTCACAAACAATTTAACTCGTCAATTCTTCATGCGCCTTTTACAAGTCATGAGTATGTTATCCAGTGGTTGTTATTGGTTGCTGTCTGTCATATTTTTGTTGTTATTATTTGTTTTAATTATGAATATGTTCGTTAGTTTGAATTTTGTTTAACATTTGACATTTTGGGGCATTTATAGCTCACTATACGACTACTAATTGTACTAAAAGCATGCAATAATATAAAAAATAAACATAGAAAAACGTATTTACTTATAGATATTTAACAGAAAAAGTTAGATCAACAGAAGGATTTCGTTTAGTTTTGCCTGAGGTATATCAATTACATTTAAGTTAAGTTTATAATGATTTGTTAATCGTACAATAATAAAATAAATGGAGGACGAGGTTCATCTCAATGCTTTACAAGTAACAGAAAACTACAACTCAAAAGTATTGATATGAATATAACTTTAACCGAATACCTTCTACCAATAATAATTGATTAATATATTGTTGCTAGCTTAACGTCCACTGTATCCAAGTATTTTAGGATGAGAGCAAATTAATAATTACATGTAACACAATAAATATGTTCTGTAAGGTAGGACGACCAGTATGAATGGCAAACATTTTGACCGCCTCTGGGAAAAAAATGGACAGGAAAGAAATTTTGCCTTGCAATAGGCTACACATACGGATGACTTGAGAGTTGTTGCAAATGTTCTTTAAAATGCAGATAGCATGGCATCCCCCAACATATATCTTTAATTATAAAGTTTGGTATGAAATAAAAGAAGGAGTTATTGATTTCACCGATTTAAAAATTGATTTCATTTTTATACTGTTTTAGTACTAATTTATATTTTTATTTGATGATTGGAAGTCCGTTATAATTAATCAGAACCGTTAGGAAACAAAAAAAAAGTTTTAAACACTGTATCTTTAGTGTTTTGAAACTGCATTTGAGCGTCTTCTTTTTTTTATAAGAGACATTGTGCTCATATAGTAATCACTTTACATTCATTTTATGAAATTGTTTTCAGTTGTTTGAATTAAATAAAAATATTTCAGTATCAGTGCACAAACATTTCATTTTGGTACATTCCACCACGGCTACGAGGTAAAGAAGAAACACCAGAGTGGTGGCAAGAAGTGGCAAAGGTAAACTGTGTGGCTACTTTTCACCAATTTTGAATTCACAATTTGTTTTTGCTATTCGTTTATCGGTGCAATTATCGATTAATAGGCGGAAATCCGAAATAAGCGAATTCGAATTCAGGACATGTCGCATATAATTAGAATTAAACACAAAAATGTTCAAACGATGATCAAGGGTTTCCATTGAAAATAATGTCATCAAGATATAATACTGTACTATGCAATTGAAGTCCGCTAACTGCTGGTATTTGATGATAATCCATATCTAGGTCCTTTGATGAGGTCCACTGAGATCCACAAAACCTCAAAGTTGTCTTCCATTCTCGGTATCGGATACGCATCTTTTATAGTATTTTCATTTAATGTCCTATAGTCAACACATAGTCGCAATAAATCTCTTTTCATACTAAGATTAGCAGAGAGGACCATAAACTGCATTTTTACTTTGTTCTACTTGTAAATGAAAGCATTTAGGAGGTAAGTTCTTGTCGACTTTTCGTTGAACATGTAGCTACAATAAAGGTCTTCAAAAGAATTTCAGCGCTACTCGACGGGCATCTTTGAAGTACCCAGGATAAAATCTTGATTTACTTAGCTTGGCCGTTTGGAACCGCTGGTTTGGACATATGTCTACTGCTCCGGTCGATGGTAGTTAAACCATGGTCGATACCATCACTACATCATATACATCGGCCGGTATCTATACATCACACAGTAACACGGATATCTCTAACTCTAAATGCTGATATTTCGAAACTTAACTCACGAAAATGTACTGCACCAGCATATTCTGTCAGTACAACAATAACATGTATAGTTCTTGTTAAAAGACATGAAAGGAAATTCAATGTTTCTATTCGGATATAAATGAAATTTGGAAAACAATTATAGTTTTCATGTTGAAATATTTTAATGCCCCATTTATGGGAATTATGTTTTCTGGTCTGTACGTCCGTTCGTCCGTCTGTCTGTTCGTTTGTCTGTTCGTCCGGCTTCAGGTTAAAGTTTTTTGTCGATGTAGTTTTTGATGAAGTTGAAGTCCAATCAAATTGAAACTTAGTATACATGTTCCCTATGATTTGATCTTTCTAATTTCAATGCCAAATTAGAGATTTTCCCCCATTTTCACGGTCCACTGAAAATTGAAAATGATAGTGCAGATGGGACATTCGTGTACTGGGGACACATTCTTGTTAATATTTTAAATAAAGCGTTTCATGTCCTTTTAATTTTTTATATTGTATTTCACAGATAGCACCAAATATAAAAGCTCGAATGATGCTCAAAGGATCAAAGATGATTGGTTATCAACCGATGTCTACAAAAGGATTGGTCAATTTCTTCAGAGTTATAGTGGGCAATCCTATCTGTGAAAAATCAGACATGGATTTTATTGTAGAAGAAATCGTGAGACTTGGAGACACTGTATGATATTTTCAATTTTCAAGAAGTCCAATCGTACAAAAGTTATAGGCAGAAACAGATGTCAATTCAGTGTTTTTGAAAATGTAAACTACTCTGTATTATTCATATTATAAAACTATTTATAAACGAAATTGTTATATGAAATTGTAATCCACATATGGTTCCATTCGTCACAACTGCCAGCTATCAACACAGTTTAATTTAGTATTTCCCTCTTTAAAGGAGAAAATTGCAATAATTCAAACTGCGAACAAATACAGTTGGACTTGTATGGGCGTGGCTCTACTTTGTCCATCAAATATCTCGCTTTTGATAGATTTACCATAAATATGTGGGCAGGGAAACCAATGGTTAAACGTTTTTTTATTCATCCTTTAAGTACTAGTATTCGTCCCATGATTTGATTGATTAGTTAAAACACTATAGTCACTCTTTCTTTCGGTTTGAGTTTGTCACGAGAGCTTGCGTCATGACCCAGAAACGACATGTGTAGTTGAAGCTGGAAAATCGACAACTTGATGTTGTGTTTTGTACATCCTTACACACAATCAAAACGAAGATTGACAATTGTGGTGAAGTATCTAGCGTTTTATGTTTAGATGACAACCTAGAATGTTTCTTTTTAGAAGATGACAATTAATTTTTATGTTCTTATGAAGGAAGTAGGATTTAGAAAATTAATATCTGACCTGACAAGAGCCTTGCAAGAGACAAGAGAAAAATCCGCCATAAAATACAGAAAACAAATGTGTAAAAAAGTGATAATAAATAAGCAATGAAGCACAGATGAAAATAAACAGTCTGCTTGAAGTTGTCCCGAGCCCGTTTTTTGATTTCCCTGGTTGATAAAGCAAACAATTATAAAGAAATTGCAAAATGCAATCTTCTTTGAACTTGCTTTGAACATGCTTTGAGGTAGCACAATACAAAGATTTTTTTACTTCCAATCTCCAACCTTTAAAATTCTGTTACTTTCTTAATAATGCATATAAATTAATAAAAGAGGTATATATAGATAGATAAAAGATTGATCTTTAAAATGAATGCAATATTTTTGTTATGCAATCATTATGTAATCAATTATTATGCAATTAATGTCAAAATCTTGGTCAGTTTACTTGAATGAATTTAGCTCTTTCATCTCTTTAACTATACAGGACATTTTAACAAAATCTAAATCAACACAGCAGGAGCTACAAAAAGGTGTCTCAAATTATCACTATTGTATTCCATTCTCTCATAAATCTGTTTAGTGTAAACATCCTTACCACATAAATGTAGAAAATGTTTGATGAGGTGTAAAATTTTATATATATTTATTCTATCCAAAATCTGAGACACCTTTTGTAGATAATGGCTCTAGGAACAACATAATTTTTTATAACAAACTCAATCCTCTTGGGGTAACCACGAAAAAGCTAATTTCAATTGAAAGTTGAAATTTCTTGTAAAATTTTGTAGACACAGTTAACATCATAAATGACTACATAACTGTTGTATAATACTAACATTGCATTAATTTGAAAGAGTAATCTGTTAGCTATCCATAAATACCACTCTTATAAATTTTCAAGCATTATAAAATAAGTTACAGCATTTTAAAACTGGTGAATTGGAGGTATCAAATCTTTGTATTGTGCTTCCTTAAATACATGTCTAGCCTTTAAGTAAAAAGTTCCATATGCTCTTGTTTTGAATTTTATACAATTCCCTGAGATAATATTTGATTTGATTTTCTGTGTTTTAACGCTACATTTAAGCTATTTCGTGGCGGAAAATTTTTTTTTGTCGAGGAAGCAGGAGTGGCCGTAGAAATCCACCGACCTTCGATGGGTTCAAATTCACAACCTATGGAATAACCTTTCATAGATGATATCGGATATGTTCCTCGTGTCGTAACTACAATACCATTCCCTTTACACGAATATGACCTACCGAATTAGACTATTTACCAGATTTGTAATAACATAAGCAACACGACGGATGCCACATGTGAAGCAGGTACTGCTTACCCTTCTGGCGCACCTGAGATCACCCCCAGTTTTTGGTGGGGTTCGTGTCGATTAGTCTTTAGTTTTCTATGTTGTGTCTTCTGTACTATTATTTGTCTGTTTGTCTTTTTATTTCTACCCATGACGCTGTCAGTTGATTTTCAATTGGAATTCTGAAAATTTCTGCTGTAAGATTTAATTTTATTTATAACAGTTTTTTTAAATAATAGACACAACTTGCATTTTACCCCTATGTTCTATTTTTAACCATGTTGGCCATCTTGGTCGTCATGTGGGGTCATCTGACACATTTTCAATACCCTAATGATGATTATATGGCAAAGCTTTGTTAAATTTGGTCAAGTAGTTTTAGAGGAGACTTATGTAAAAGTAACCGACGATGACAGATGATGAAGGACGTCGATGGATGCCAAGTGTTGAGAAATACTCACTTAGCCCTTTGAACCAGGTAACCTAAAAAAAGAATAACTGTCCAGATAGAGTACACTTTGTCCCTGTTAAACTTCTATGATCAGTTAAACACAAAATCTGGGTCAAAACCTTGATTTTATGTTTTAAAAAGCTCGCATAGTAATGATCCAACTAGCTGTAACCTGAACTACTAAAACTAAAATTTTCTCTTCTTTTATCCAAGCATGATCCTGATCAAGTACAGACAGATGAACTGATCGACAAACGCAACAACATATTGCCTTGCTTCTATCATAGGCAAAACCTTAAAATACACACAACAACAATATGTTACATATTGCCCTGCTACTATAGAAGGCAAAAACATTAAAATACTTAAACTAAACTGTTTGTCCCAGAGAGGAATGTAAAAGAAAATGACCAAGGAAACACAGGGAGATGGACTTATTATTAGTGAATTCCAATGAAACATTGTTGTAATCTGGTAGGTATAAATGCAATTTGTGGCTAGATGACACTTTGAAGAAAGTCATACAGTGGTATCTTGTAAGGTATGATTATCTATAAGGGTGGTAAAGTATCACACGAATTGCTAGTTTAGATTTTCTAATGTTTCTTTTATCCCACCTACGATAGTAGAGGGGCATTATGTTTTCTGGTCTGTGCCTCTGTTTGTCCGTTCATCCGTTCGTGCGTCCGTCCGTTCGCTTCAGGTTAAAGTTTTTGGTTAAGGTAGTTTTTGAAGAAGTTGAAGTCCAATCAACTTGAAACTTAGTACACATGTTCCCCATGATATGATCTTTCTAATTTTAATGCCAAATTATAGTTTTGACCCCAATTTCATGGTCTACTGAACATAGAAAATGATAGTGCAAAGTTCAGGTTAAAGTTTTTGGTCAAGGTAGTTTTTGATGAAGTTAAAGTTACATCAACTTGAAACTTAGTACACATGTTCCCCATGATATGATCTTTCTAATTATAATTCCAAATTATAATTTTGACCCCAATTTCACGGTCCACTGAACATAGAAAATGATTGTGCGAGTGGGGCATCCGTGTACTATGGACACATTCGTGTTGGTTTATCTTTTGAATATTAATCAGGCCTTAAGTTTTCTCTTCAGATTTGTTTTGCATTTTTATATTTTGTTATGCAGTATGGGTTTTGCTCATTTTTGAACATATGTTGAAGGCTGTACAGTCACCTAAAGTTGTTAATTTTTAGGTCATTTGGACTATGGTGGAAAGTAGTCTCATAAGTAATCATACCACAACTTATTTTTTATATTTGCAGTAAATTTCAACTTTTGTTATATATAAGACATATACAAATAATTTTATGAAATTTTATTCCATAGACTGTATTATCAATAAAGCAATAAAACGATGCTGTAAAACATATAAAAAATGAGTTCCTTGAGAGAACGTTCCTGTTTGTATAAAAATACAACATGTAATCATATTAAAAAAAATAATACACATTTAACCCACAGTTCTTTAAGTATTTATGCATGACTTGATTTTTCGTTATAAAATATAGCTTTGATGTAGTTCACAGTCAAATTTCCTATATGTAAAAAAAAATATTACATATTGAGAAAGACTTTAACATATAAACAATTAAAAATACAATTTAATTTTATAAAATAAAATATTGCACACATTCACTATTTCTCTCTCCCTCACAAACACATTTGGACGGAATTGAAAGGGAAACCTACATACAATTATCACATCACAATATCTGCAATGTAATCCATTATCAAGTTGCCATGATGGAATTTTAAACAAAATAAATACTTGCCATGATTTTTACAAATTTATACATTAATGGTGTCTCAGAAAATCTTCCATTACTTTTTTATTATCTGTGCCATGATTTATACAAGTAATAGAAGAGCTTCAGAAAAACACTTAAATGATTATGTTATGGTCCCGTTCATAGATGATCTTAATGTATAATCTTACTGGTCTCCTGACCTAAACCAAGATCAAGGGACTAGTACATATTTAATGTCTGCCACGATTTTCTTTCTTTTGCTTTATACATTGCCATGATTCCAAGTTGCCATATAAATATTACTGCCATGACTTCAAGCTAATTTATTATTAAACTATATAATTGTATTATGTCATTTATTTATGTATTAAAACACACTTCTCCTATGCTTAAAGAAAATTCTTGATTTTCAAGTCCAACATCTTTGAGTTTTATGTCCAAAATAGGTAGTACTTCTGATCTTGCTGATTTTATATCGAAGACCATCTCTCCCCATTGGTTATTTTTCTGAAATTATAAAGAGAAATGATATTATTTATATTTATGTAATATGAATTGACTAAAGATAAGTTAAGAAGTAAATGGTAATAAAAAAAAGGTAGTTTTGTACTTCAGAGCAGTTAAACATCTGGTAGTTCAAATAACCAATTGGTAATATAAATTGTTAGAAATTCTGGAAAAAAAAAGGATTTCTTTTTACTTAACTTATCCTATAGGTAGAAGGTTTAATAGATTAAATTAAACTTAGCATTATGGGGCTGTATGAAAACTTCCTATTGTATAAGTATCTACATTTAAAGTAAACCCAAAAGAGATGAAAGGGCTCATAAAATCATCCAACTGTGGTATGAATATTTTATTAATAAAACAAATATTTTAAATATATTTTTTGAATAATTGCAGAATTAATCTCAACTTGTATTTAGAAATTATTTTGAGATGATTATGGATGGCTGCTTGACATCCAGCCTCATATTAACATGATTAAAGCATATATATTTAGGACAATAACATGTTAATGCAATTTGAATATCAACATGCCTTGTACTAGATTGGCACCCTGAGCAGGAATTTTAATGTCCAGTTTACTAAGTAACAGTCCATAGACATATAAATCACCCTACCCAGACACATTATTTTGACTCTGAAATGATCAGTCTTTGCTTTGACTTCTTAAGCTGCATGTTTAACCAAGAAGCAGAAATACCAATTTTGAAGTCTTTGAATTGACCCCACACCCTGCTGCACTCGAAGTGAACACACTACTCAAGAGACAACCAAATTATTTAGCAAACTTACCTTGCAATCACCAAAGGTGTCTACTCTTGCTGATGAGCTTCTGTCCTGCTTTTTATCTGCTGTTTCTAATTTATCAAAATCGCTGGACAATAAAACAGCACCTTTAGGATCTGAGTTCAGACATTTGTATGTTATTCTTTGTGTTGCACTTGAGCTGTGCATCTGGAGCATCTTCATCTGGATAGCTTCTATTTTATAGGAAAACTATCAAATATAAAAAAGGGTATTAACATGTTTGTAATTTTATCAATATATATATAAAAAATATCAAAAGCATGAGGAAGCAACCATCTAACTTCAAGGTTATGTTCTTTTGTCAGAGTCAGAAAAAAGTTTTTTCGACATTATCAATCAAATTGTTTTTTTTCTTCAAAATTTAACAATTTAAGGTAAGGGGAAAGTATGAATTTTACACACTTGGATGGTGAGTTGTCTCATTGGCACTCACAAAACATGTTATTATCTATATTAGCATTATGATTATGACTATGGGTCAAAAGATTGTTTTTGGGAAAGATTTTAAAATTTATTCTAAACATGCATAGTTCTTTTAACTTAAATATTATGATTTTTTTTCAGAACAGATTGAAACCCCATTTAGGCATTGTATTTCAGAAAGTTGATAACTGGATCTAATGTCTGTCATACTGACCTCTGAACTTCCTAGAATATCACCTCCAAACCATTGAGCTCTTGTATCTTTGGTCCATCTTTGTTCTTCGAACTAAAAATAAAAAAGGATCATTTGATGAATACAATGAAAAGATTGAATTACCGTGGGTCTTTATTATCTGTATGTTATTTTTTTTGTGCTTCTTTTCAATTTGACCATTTCCAACTAATTTTTATTATCATTTTTGGTTATGCTTTTAACCACTGTACCAGGTTAGGGGAGGTTCATCACTTACAAAATTGTTCATCCCCATCACTAACTACATGTGCCTGTCCAAAGTCAGGAGTCAGTTATTCAATTCTGATCATTGGTTGCTGTCTTTTATATTTGTTTGTTGTTTTGTCATAAATCAAGTTGTTGTTCTTTTGTTTGTTTGCTTGAATTGTATCATATTTTTATATCAAGGCCTCTTACAGCCGACATAAAAGGATTTGCTCATTGTTAAAGATGTTTGAATCCACCTCGTTTTGTCACTGTTGGATAGTTGTCACATTAACAATCATATTATTCTCAGATGTTATATATTGACTCTTCCTGACCCCATCCCAATATTATCATTCATGTGTTTATATATTGACTCTTCCTGACCCCATCCCAATATTATCATTCATGTGTTTATATATTGACTCTTCCTGACCCCATCCCAATATTATCATTCATGTGTTTATATATTGACTCTTCCTGACCCCATCCCAATATTATCATTCATGTGTTTATATATTGACTCTTCCTGACCCCCTCCCAATATTATCATTCATGTGTTTTGTATGTTTTTAAAGATTCTTTGCCATATAACTACTATTGTGAAGGTTGGAAACAGAACTCACTGTTTTAGGTGAAGCTGGAATACATGTTTCTCCATCTAATTTCATCCTACAGTAAACTTCAACAGCATCAATGAAGGTTCCACCATTGGGATCAATATAATACCATCCTTAACAAAATGAAAAGTATGAAAATCATAAAAAATATTCCTTCTTCACAATATACATCTTGATTTAATAAAATATAAAGTATGAAAATAGTTGTAAATATATTCCTTCTTCATCTTAATTTTTGTCATTTTAAAATTCCACATATATATATATATCAGCACACATATAAATGTGGCAGATGAAGGCAGAAAATATTCCACATCACAGGCAATTTATTGTTGTGAAGCACTACAAGTGTATGCTTTTTATGTAATATTCAATTATATTTAATTATTTGCAAAATATCATGTCATGTAATTTCTGGTACATCTTTTGATAATTTTTTTTAACTAAAGTAAATGTATTCTCATGAATTGAGATTTCAATTAGAAACCATAAACCGTCAAATAAAATATAATCTGACGCTTTGCTGACAATTTCATACATGAAATTTTTCCAGCAGAAGTAAAAATCTCTAGTAATGAGGCCCAAACTACACAGCTACTTTTGCATAGGTACTATTTCTGTACTAAAAATATGTAGTACTGGAAATTTACTTTTAATATTTAGTACTATTTCTTTACTTTAAAATTATTGTAATATTTAGGTACTTGCATTTTACAGTACTTGATTTGTACTAAATATTTTGGTACAGAAATTATACAATATTCCATGTTTGAAAATCATAATTTTAAGTGATTTGAAATAGGAAAACTTTCAAAATGCTGAAAATGTAATGGTAGTAACCAAAAATCTGTAGTACCTAAATTTCAAGTACAAATTAAGTACTGTAAAAAAAAAGGTACCTAAATATTACAATAATTAAGTAACAAAATAGTACTGAATATTAAAAGTAAATTTCCAGTACTACAGATTTTTAGTACAGAAATAGTACCTATGCAAAAGTAGCTGTGTATAGCTAAAAAAATTTCAACCTCCAGTTTTGACTTGACAGCTGTGTTATATGTTATATGTATGTACAATCCTATTGTCAATGCTTTTTTGGACAATAAAATATGTTTAAACTTATGTACTGTAAATTCAGATATTATTATGAGCATTTATTATTGCAATTTTGTCATTTCAGACAAAAATGAGATTTTAATTTTTTGCTATATTGAGAAAAATCCTGTTTAATTTATATAAAATATTCCAAAGCGGGAAATTCAATTATTGCGACTATAAGCCTGCCATATTTTAAGAAATAATAAATACATCGCAATAATTTCTGAATTTACATGTTAGAAATTTCTGAATTGACAGTATTTAGCTTACCATCTTCAGAGTCTGGGTTCTGGAGAAGAATATCTTTGCAGGTGACACCTGGATTATGTTTCTTGCCATTTGGTTTTTTGGTACGTAGGAGGGCCTCTTGAATTCTAGACAAATCTTCGTTTACTTGTGGAGTAGCCTTTGGATCGTCACCGTACTAAAATGAAAAATCAAAAATTTCAACAGTTTTATACAAATTTGGGTACAACTTCATAACTATCATTCTTTTTCACTGTCATTGAACCTGAATTTAAAAACAAGAATTTCAACAATTTTTATACAAATTTTGATACAACTTCATTACTATCATTCTTTATCACTGTAATTTAACCTACGATGCAAGACCCTTATAGGAAGTGAAGGTCTTAATTACCACTCAGTAGTAGTTTGTAAATTCCCTATTTTTTGTGAGTATAAAAGACCTATAAAATGAACAATCATCAATATATTTCCTTTCTCTTAATGCAAAAAATACCAACACCCTTACTTTTATTTGATCACTGATATTTACTGTTAAAAATAATTTGGCTCATTTAATTTTCATAAAAATTTGACAAACAATTTACTTTTACTCTTTGACAAAAAATATAATTTCAAATAACTTGAACCACACTGCTTTATAAGAAAAAATTAATTGGATAATTAGCAGTTTGACAAACACCTGTTTTGATCATTGAGAAGCTTAATATTTCCTTAACAATAGAACAAATTAAAATGTTCAGCTGATTTTTACAGAATTATCTCCCTGTAGTTTTATGTACCACCTTAACTTTTGTAGATTATGTTTACTTACATATAGTGGATCTGGTCCCTTGTTTTGGCCGCCTCCTCCATAACTTGGTTGTTGAGGCCAAGCAGGTGCATAACCCTGCAATTATAAGAGATTGCATAAAATGAAAAACCTAATCCTAAGTTAGCTTCAAACTTCCTTCTTTATTTTGCCTAATTTTTTACTTTTTTTTCGTGCTAACACTGAGGAGTTTTCAATAAGCCTGATTTCTCTAGTTCTTAGCCAGATTTATCCTTTACCTGAACGGTTCATTATTTATATCTAATCAACCTGTGATTTTTTTTAAATTCTTTTATGACGTAAACTTGTCTTGTTTTCTTCTGAATTTCCTGTTGTGACATCACAAAAATACACATCAACATGTCCGATGACATGACATATTTCAAAAGAACATATCTTTTTGCAGATCATTTGAATTTTATTTTTTTTAAGTTTGTCTGCATTTTGCCTAAAATTATTAGTGAAACAGATTCTACCCATTAAATTTTGTGCAAAACTATGATGAGTTCTCCTTTTCCAATATCAAATGATGTAATTTCCATACTGAAATTTGGTTACACTCGTAAGCTTCCAATTTCAAATTTGAAAGGGTAGAGTCTGTATATCTTTGATGAATTCTTTTATTTCAATATTATATGATTGTATTTGCCCATACTGAAATTCGGTATTGTTACCTTATGTTTGAAAATTGTTACAGCCTCATTATAATATTATAATAGTATATAAACTTACAGGTGGTCCGGGAGGTCCTGCTGGTCCTTGTGGTCCTACGGGTCCCTTAAATCATAAAAAGGACCGTTTCAAAAGACAGTAAAACACTACCATCAAACAGTCAAAATTTTGAGTCTTTTTAAAAACTTTTCTATTTTCACAAAATTTTTAATTTTCACAAAATCTGTATAATCTTTTTAAACTTTTGGATTTTTCTGCTCCTAAAATTCTTCTGTATTTGATTTTCTAAACACTTAAAATCAAGCAAACCTGAAGGATGTTTTCTGTAGATGTAAATCCCTCCGGTAGATCATAATCATTAAACAGAACTATACTAAAGTTTGAAACAGAAGTTTAGGTGTTAAAAACGAATTACTCACTTTAGCTATGCAACTTGAAGGTTACAGCAATCTTTTTTAAGTTGATAATATTCTTTGTTAGAAAAACTGTGAGCATGAAATTAGGTTATTATGTCTTTATGGAAATATGACTTTCATTGTTGAAGGCTTTACAGTGATATATAGATGCTTCAATGTATGTCATTTTGTCTGTGGTGGATAGTTTCTCTCCAGTGCTTGATTTTCTAGCCATTGGTGGCCTTCAGCTGTTTCTGTTCTTTGGTCGGGTTGTTGTCTCATTGACACAGTCCCCATTTCCCTTCTCAAGTTTATCTCATTAGCACTCATACTTTATCTTCTAATCTCTATATGTCATTATATAATTCCAACATC
This sequence comes from Mytilus edulis, assembly GCA_019925275.1. Classification (NCBI taxonomy): domain Eukaryota; kingdom Metazoa; phylum Mollusca; class Bivalvia; order Mytilida; family Mytilidae; genus Mytilus; species Mytilus edulis. The sequence continues at coordinate 93,095,082 of CM034353.1, forward strand.
AATGACTGTGATATCTCAGCATTGATTATTCATAACAAATGACCAACTAACCAAAGCTTGAATCATTTTTTATTTGATTATTTGTACGAGGCATTTTCTCACTTCTATGTTAGTTGTTTAACAATAGCAATAAAGAATGCATGCAGAATTTTCAGAATTTCAAGTATTCTATTTAAATGGTACTCACAGTAAGTCCATCATCTCCTTGTGGTCCTCTGCCTCCCTGAAAAATTTGAAAGATTTGATTGATAACTAAATCTCAAATAAATTACTTAACTACATGTTCTAAAAAAAAAATTAATTGAACAATTGTATCCCAAACTTAATAATGTATATCTTGCATCTCTAAAATCAAAAGGAAATAATTCCATGGTAGTTTTTTTTTTTACTTTTTAACTATACAAAGATATAACATATCTTTAAGTTATAAACACAGAAACAATATTAGAATTGGTCTAGTTAAAGTTATTCTTAAAGTATTGATACATAAAAAAAAAAAAAAATAAAAATGTCTAGAATGTACAATAATGAAGGAAAAAAAACAATATTTACAAGTAGAAAAGAGAAAACCATCTACAGTTGTGTATAATACGCCTCCTCTATATACAAACTGCATATTGAGTATAAGTTGCAGATTATACACAACCAAATACGGTAGTAACATTTGAATTCATTAGAACTTACAGGTGATCCTGGTTGGCCTGGTGGTCCTGGTTCTCCATCTCTTCCTGAGTTTCCACGTGATCCTGGGCTTCCCTAAAAAACAAATTGTATCTATATTATATATACATAGATATAAGAAGATGTAGTATGAGTGCTAATGAGACAACTCTCCATCCAAGTCACAATTTGTAAAAGTAAACCTTATAGGTTAAAGAACAGTCTTCAACACGAAGCCTTGGCTCACATGTACATCAGACTGGTTAAATATCACAAAATTAAGTTTTTTTTGTAACAAGTTCCTATTAATTAATCATAAGTTATTGTCTTGAAATTAAATAACTTGAGTTCATATGAAGAAATATCCAATTCACACTCTTTATATAAAACATAAAATTAAAGTTAATATATTCATCTTTGGATGCTTTAATACTGTTCTAACATGAAATAATCTTTTCATAATAAATGTTGATGTAAGAGACCTTTAACTAACCAATAGAATCAAAATTTAAAAGTATTTGAACTTTTAAATTCCAAACTTCATTTGTAAATATATTCAGTTCTTACTTCACTTTGTCCTTATATTTAAGGTGTATATAGTTGCTACAACTATACCTATGGGTAGTGCTCCACAATTAATGGAGGAACATACAAGAAACAAAAGCGAACTGAACTCTAATAAAACTTACTGATGGTCCAGGGGGTCCGGGTGGTCCACTTGTTCCAATTTCTCCTCCAGGTCCCTAAATTCACAAAAAACGATTTAATATTTTTCATCAACAAAACGTATAAACTTAAATCTATCACAAAAGTTAATCAAGTTTTTGATAATATCAGTCTGCTGGTCCAGTGAATAGTCTAGTTAAATGAACTTAAAAAATAATTCTTTGAATTGTTATTCTTTCAATTTTAGTAACTTGAATGTTCATTATTTTAAGGTTTTCTTTACTGAAATTTCCCCATGTCCTATTTACTATAATTTTTGTACCAAATGTTTGATTATAAAGAACCTCATCCTTAACTCACTTGAGGTCCTGGGAGTCCTTGTCCTCCTGGCATACCGGGCCATCCTTTGTCTCCCTGAAATAGACATTATCAAAGTATTATAATAGTTAAATACCTGGCCATCCTTTGTCTCCTTAAAATATACATTATTAAAGTATTATCAACTGGTTTTTTTGTATCCCATTTTCAACATCCACAAAAACACATTTTATCTTTTTTTTTTTTTTTTTAGACAAGATGAAAAGACTTGATAATTTTACTCATGACAAAATGATAAGATTAGTTCTTTTTTGAACTTTGATAAAAATGAATAGACTAGATCTTTAAACTTCAAGATATGAGGGTTAACTACCATTAGCTTTTCATCATTCTGAATTTGAACAAGTCTGACAAACTACCTCAAGTTATCCAAGTTTTTGAAACAACCAGGTCTGACTATATTAGCACTAAACAATGAATGAGTCTGGACTCAGATGAATAACAACATTTACCTTAGATCCTTGTCTTCCGGATTCTCCAGTGGCACCAGCGGGTCCTGATGGTCCCTACACAACAAATATAATAATGACAATTATTTTAATTCAAGACATATTGGAAAGGAATAGTATTTTATCCTAAAAGAAAATTGATCTTCACCTGAACTTTTACACAATTAAATTATTTGGAAATCGCAAAGGCTGAATTCTCTTGTGGTACTAATATGAAACAGGATGTAGTCATAGTAACTGCTCAGTTATTCATACCCCAAACCTTTAGTTAATGAAAATACATATATCAACATAGAGATAAGTGATGCAATAAATCACATGTACAGTGGCGGATCCAAAAAATTTCATAAGTGGGGGCCCACTGACTGACCTAAGAGGGGGCCCGCTCCAGTCACGCTTCAATGATGTGACTGGAGTGGGCCAGCAACCAATTTTTCCCCCCTGGGCCCCCCCTCTAAATCCGCCTCTGATGTAATAAGTCACCAATATCACGGTACTGGTAAAATGTCCCCTATATATTCTTTTGGCCAGTTTAGTGCTTAACTCATTTTGATCAGATCCCTGAGGCTAGTATTTTGTATAATGGTTTTGAATTTGTCCATTTATGAGTTGATTGGTTATAATCTTTTCAGAGAACCTATTGTTGAACCGTGTTATCATGGGATGATATTAATAATCTTTTTTAAGAGCTTACTGTTGATCCTTGTTGTCCTGGGGCTCCAGGAACTCCAGATTCACCATTTTGTCCCTAAAAAAATAAAATTATATTTTTAATTGAAATTGAGACTAATATACAAATGAACAACAACAAGGTAATATAATTGAAGTACACAAATGCAGATTATGAAATTTCTTTAAAATATTATTCTATTCACATTTTGATTAGAAGTATTCACATTTTGATTAGAAGTGAAAATAAAAAATATGAAATAATAAAAATGGATTTGGATCATGTCACTGACAAAATACAGAAATAAACATTGAAAACACAAAGGTTACATGAACTTAATAAAAATTCATGGGCCATCATGAAATAAAACAAATTCAGAGGCAGACATGAAATAACATTCAGAAGACATGTACATGAAAGTAGTAACTATAGATACATTAAACTAATAATCAACTTACCCTCTCTCCACGTTCTCCCTGTGGTCCATCATTTCCTAATGGTCCATTTGGTCCCTAAAAATATCAACAAATATAGAACAGCTCAACGTAGAAAATATGTCAACCCATTTCATAAAGCTTACAAGCAAATGCAAGTTTAACTGATTAATAACACGAAATATAATTGTTGAGCTAATACCTTTTTATCTGTAACTATGAAGCCAAACTTCAATGAAAATTAAAAAAAAAAAATCTTTTCTAATCTACAATGGGTTTTAGTTATGTTGTAGTAATGTCACAATCTTTTTAGGGTATCTATGCATTTAAGCATATCATTTGTTAAAACCTTATATTCAAAGCAAATTCAAGTTAAAACTGCTTCAGGACAAATACTTCTTTGCTTCCTTTATTACACACTTTTTAAACAAATTACTTCCCTTTGTCACTCATAGACTGGTACTATACCGTTCAAATTGTTTTTCCCCACAATATTCATGATAAATTGAAAGTGATATATCCGCATTTAAATAAATTATTATTGACAAATATCTCCTGGTATCAAAAGTATTAAGCTTAGCAAAAAAATAAATGTAATTAAAATATTTGAAGCACTTTAAAGGTTAGACACATTACGCACAGATAAATTTTCTTTTTTTAATCTTCCATTGTCAATAAAAAAAATTGTCCCTCCTAAGGGAGACAACGAAAAAAGGATGTCTATTTACAGGATAAATTACGGGCATTAGCAAACAGATTATTGAGTTGGTAGTATTAAGGTCCCTGTAATCCTATTGAGTTGGTAGTATTAAGGTCCCTGTAATCCTATCAGATTATTGAGTTGGTAGTACTAAGGTCCCTGTAATTCTATCAGATTATTGAGTTGGTAGTATTAAGGTCCCTGTAATCCTATTGAGTTGGTAGTATTAAGGTCCCTGTAATCCTATTGAGTTGGTAGTATTAAGTTCCCTGTAATCCTATTGAGTTGGTAGTATTAAGGTCCCTGTAATCCTATTGAGTTGGTAGTATTAAGTTATCCTATTGAGTTGGTAGTATTAAGTTCCCTGTAATCCTATTGAGTTGGTAGTATTAAGGTCCCTGTAATCCTATTGAGTTGGTAGTATTAAGGTCCCTGTAATCCTATTGAGTTGGTAGTATTAAGGTCCCTGTAATCCTATTGAGTTGGTAGTATTTAAGGTCCCTGTAATCCTATTGAGTTGGTAGTATTAAGGTCCCTGTAATCCTATTGAGTTGGTAGTATTAAGGTCCCTGTAATCCTATTGAGTTGGTAGTATTAAGGTCCCTATAATCCTATTGAGTTGGTAGTTGTAAGGTCCCTGTAATCCTATCAGATTATTGAGTTGGTAGTATTAAGGTCCCTGTAATCCTATTGAGTTGGTAGTATTAAGGTCCCTGTAATCCTATCAGATCATTGAGTTGGTAGTATTAAGGTCCCTGTAATCCTATTGAGTTGGTAGTATTAAGGTCCCTGTTATCCTATCATGAGTTGGTAGTATTAAGGTCCCTGTAATCTATTGAGTTGGTAGTATTAAGGTCCCTGTAATCCTATCAGATTATTGAGTTGGTAGTATTAAGGTCCCTGTAATCCTATCATGAGTTGGTAGTATTAAGGTCCCTGTAATCCTATCAGATTATTGAGTTGGTAGTATTAAGGTCCCTGTAATCCTATTGAGTTGGTAGTATTAAGGTCCCTGTAATCCTATTGAGTTGGTAGTATTAAGGTCCCTGTAATCCTATTGAGTTGGTAGTATTAAGGTCCCTGTAATCCTATTGAGTTGGTAGTATTAAGGTCCCTGTAATCCTATTGAGTTGGTAGTATTAAAGTCCCGGTAATCCTATTGAGTTGGTAGTATTAAGGTCCCTGTAATCCTATCAGATTATTGAGTTGGTAGTATTAAGGTCCCTGTAATCCTATCAGATTATTGAGTTGGTAGTATTAAGGTCCCTGTAATCCTATCAATTTACCTGTGGTCCTGGTGGTCCTTGTAGTCCAGGAGATCCTGAGATTCCTCGTCCTCCCTTGTCTCCTTGACGACCTGGTGCGCCAGACATACCATTTAATCCAGGAGTTCCCTATTAGAAAAAAATAAAATTCAGCATAAAAGGTAAACTTAAGTAGTCCTAAATAAAACTAGTTTGAACTTACAAGATTTAACAACATCTTTAATTCTTACTACTGCTTTTATTAAATTCATCTGCACTTTAATATTCTGCTTGGAAATGAAATAGCAAAGTTAAAGTTTGTGCAAAAGATATAGAAACTCATAAAAATTTTAAGAATGAATCACATATTTTTTTTGTATTAAAATTTAGAAACTTGAACTGTAGCCCGCTAACTTACAGGTTCACCTGGTGGTCCGGTCATTCCATTTTGTCCCATTGGTCCAGGGGGTCCGGGTGGTCCACTGTATCCATCTTTGCCATTATCACCTGAAAGGCCGGGTGGACCCTAAAATATAAATTTAAAAAAAAACATATTAACTATAAACTGTTTAAATATTCCGTCACCTGCTTGTTTGAAAGATAATACAGTGTTTTGTTTTCATTATTAATACAACTTCTGGTTATTATACATTTAAAGGAACATGTAGCAACAATGTAGAGGTTCCAATATTAAGAGTTAATGGAATTAAAGGCTTTCTCTTTGCAGAAAAGTGTTAAAACAAAGATTCTTTCAAAGTAAAGACATGTGAAAACTCAAAAATTTACAACACCATTAACAGTCAAAAAATGCAATATCAAGGTGTTCATTCACGATTTTCTCACTTCTGAAACAAGACAGTTTTAACAACTTGAAACATTGCTGTTTAGTTTTTGTTGTTTGGTCAGATGACCAATTCACCAAATATCACAAAGACGATGGATAAAAGTTAATAGTGCAGGGATACAGGCAATCCCCTCTCAGTAAATGACATCATAAAAGCTTGCATAATTGATGTTTTTTTTTTCCAGTGAAGGACATAACTGGAAAGTGGTCTATTAAACATTGCCATTTCCCACTGGAAAGTGGTCTATTAAACATTGCCATCCTAATGGAACCTGAGAAAAATGTCTAACCATCAAAGGGAAAGATTAAACAAACAAATTTGGACTGTGAATATAAAAAAAAATTTTTACCCTGTGGTCCTTGTTCACCACCGGGTCCAGGTTCACCTTGTGCTCCAGGGTATCCTGGTTGACCTCTCTCACCCTGTGGTCCAGATGGTCCTTGAATACCTGATGGTCCCTATATAACAAATAATAAGATTAGTTAACCATTTTTGTCAACCCTTTGAACAGGGGATTTCATTCATATACTTGTGGTAAGTTAGATTTCATCACAGGACTGTATGTTATAAACAGTTAACATTGTATGTGATACAGTTGTGGTTAGCTAATAAAAAATTTAAAAAGTGTAAAAAAAATCAAATTATTTTCTTTAATTATTGTGAAGCATTACTTTTTCTGCCACAACCTTCTTAATATAATATCAAACTTACTATTGGACCAGGATTTCCTCGATCCCCAGATTGTCCATTCTGACCGGGTGGTCCAGATTCTCCATCTCTTCCTCCGGGTCCAGGTGGACCAGTCTCTCCACGGTCTCCCTAAAACAATAAAACTTCAGTGTCTAATTTTATTATTGAAATAAGGTATATTCAAAATATTTTAAAATGATATATAAACAGCTTATTTTAATCTATCTTATTTATAAAATTGCAATTATTCATTTGACATCATCATAGCTAAAAAGAACTTTCATTTTGCTAATTTACATCACAGATACCCAAACACAGTCTATATACTCACATCACAAATACCCCAAACACAGTCTATATACTCACATCACAGATACCCCAAACAAAGTACATATACTCGCATCACAAATACCCCAAACACAGTAGATATACTCGCATCACAGATACCCAAACACAGTAGATATACTCGCATCACAGATACCCCAAACACAGTAGATATACTCGCATCACAGATACCCCAAACACTGTACATATACTTGCATCACAGATACCTCAAACAAAGTACATATACTCGCATCACAAATACCCCAAACACAGTAGATATACTCGCATCACAGATACCCCAAACACAGTAGATATACTCGCATCACAGATACCCCAAACAAAGTACATATACTCGCATCACAGATACCCAAAACACAGTACATATACTCGCATCACAAATACCCCAAACACAGTAGATATACTCGCATCACAGATACCCAAACACAGTACATATACTTGCATCACAGATACCTCAAACACAGTACATATACTCGATTCACAGTACATATACTCGCATCACAGATACCCCAAACACAGTACATATACTCTTGAATGGAAAATATCCTTGTTTGGTTTTAAAATAAAATGAAGTTCAAAGTACTAGATACTAAAACAGATTCTTACCCTTGATCCCATCTTTCCAGCGGCTCCCATAAATCCAGTATTTCCTTGTGGGCCTTGTGGTCCTGGTGGACCAGGTCTGCCAGGGGATCCTGGGGCACCTGCGGGTCCTTGTTGTCCAGGTTCTCCATTACCTCCTTGTTCACCGTCATTACCATCACGTCCCTACATTAATATTTAACATTCTTTCCTCAACAACAAAATTCTTTCTTGAAACTTTTATTATTATCTGTTTTATCACTTCCGATTGTTAATTTCTCATAGACTGTGGATTCATTATTATCAGTTAGAAACCAATTTTTGTGGTTTTCGTGGAAACAGTTTAACCATGAATCTAAATGTTCAACGAATTCAATTTTTTTTATAAGGTTGTATGCAAACTTCAGCTAAAACCATGAAATCACATATCCAGGAAAAGCAAGTTTTCTGCAATCCATAAAAATTGATACCCACAAAAAACAAATGTACACACCTTAGTCAAAATATAGAAATTATTCAAAAAAGGATCCAGCATATTCCCTGGCTATTAATAACACACCCTTGTTCTATGCTTGTATGCAGACATTTGTAAAAACATGAAATCAAATATCCTTGAAAATACAACTTTTTCTTAATCTATGAAAAGTTGTTTCCACAAAAATAAATGAATCCAGAGAATAACATTTATTTTTTATGATATTCAACAAAGTTTCAATTATGTGTTTAATTTTCTGAATATGTATCAGTTATAAAATGGCATTATTTTGCCATCAGATGTTTTTTTTTTAAACATGACAATGTTTTATTCAAACTTACGGCTTCACCAAGTCCTCCTGGCTCTCCTGGGTATCCTCGGGGTCCAGAATCTCCCTAAAGTAATAAAAGTACATTTGTTATTTTACTTACCATTATATATTTATGTTAAACCATGACATGTATATTAATTGTATTTAGTCATAAAGCTTGTATGTGTGTATCATTTTTTACTTAGGGTTTTGGATTGATTTATTGATTGTTGTTGTTCAACGCCTCTTTAAGAAATCTTTGTTATATTGTGATGTCAAGATTTTATTGGTGGTGAAGGTGGGAAGAACCACTGACCTTCAGTAGGAAAAATGGCAATTCTAGTCAATATAATTGAGGTGGAACACACCTGCTGTGTGTGGCTTTTAAATTCAGCGTGTTGACAAGCTAGTGATTGCTGTAGATCGGATTATACCATCTGGCCACCTTAGGTTTTGGAAAAGTTTGGTATGCTCAAAAATGCTGAATCACTCAAGAGTGTTGAATCAGTCATTTACTTCAAAAACCTTTTTTCTTAAAATTATCATCAAATAGGCAATACTGTGCAGATAATATTAAAAAATTATATAAGTCTTAAGATTTGCACAACAATAATAATCTAAAATTAGCTGAAATATTTGTCATTTTGATTTTTTTTTAAATCCTTTTCATATATTATCATTAATATTAGTATTGTGAACAAATCGCAAGGCTATATATAAATATGAGAATATAAACATTTCTATACTTACTTGTGGTCCAGCTCTTCCCTCAGATCCTATTTCTCCAGCTGGTCCTGGTGGGCCCTGTAATCAAAGAAAGTATTAATCTAACACACCTAAATAATAATGCATTAATCAATGACTGAAAGTTGAGGTATAACAATTTGTATAAAACTGAGTTAAAATATTGAAATAATAATTTACCTTTACTAAAAAAAGGTTCAAATATCAAACAAATATTTGACATAAAAAGATCAGAAATATAATTAGTTTGCTTTTGATTGCTGTCATGAAAAAAATTACCGGTGAGCCTTGTTGACCGACTGGTCCTGGGGTTCCTGGGTATCCTCTTGGACCTGCTTCACCATTTAATCCTTCAGCACCACTTTCTCCTGGTGGTCCGGGCTCTCCTTTTGGTGGTTGTATATTATTAGCTGGTCCTGGTGGTCCTGGGGTTCCTGGGTTTCCTACCTCACCTGGTTGACCTACTGGTCCATCATTTCCTCTTTCTCCAGGTGCTCCCTTAAAAATAAAATAATAATTTCAATATTTTACAATTTCTGGTTAATATAAATAAAGTAAGATATATATACTAGGTATTATATAGGATTAAACACATTTTTTCAAGAGGTTATTGATGTGTAAACCGGGGCGATTAACTCACAAACTGAATAAAAGTCTAAAGTTTGTGAGTAAGAGTCACGGTTTACACATCAATAACCTCTAGAAAAAATGAGTTTAATCCTTATAATTCTTCAGCCAAACATTTGTGATATTTAATAAACATTTGTTTTGTTGATGGCTACTATATATACTTACCATCAAAAGCAAAATGGCAAGTCGTAACTAAGGAGTACGCCACCATCTTGACTTTCTAAAATCCATAAATGTCCGATAAATACAACGGAATATTTAAATGAAATAGTACTTAACTCCAAAACTTCATTTTAATTAAATATTATCTGAATTTGAAGCGTACACGTAACGAAATAATCTTTCCCTTGAAAATTTCCATTCGTATGACGTCGTGTTTTGTCATGACGTAAATTCGCCAAATCCCTCATGAAATTTCGCTGAATTTTATTAAATTTTATTTTTATACATTTTAGAAGCTTAAGTGCTTTAAATTTATTTCTTTTTTTGTTATATATGCACTAGAATAGTCACAACTGTTACGCAATTGTTTTTAAATCTCAATTTGCTGAAAATCCCGGGATTACTGAATGCTTGTGTATCGCGCATGAATAGATTACAAGTAGTTTCGGAAACATGGTTTATCGAAGTGTAAACTTAGAGAAAAATTCTAATGACCAATCCAATTCAAGTATTTATAGATATGCAAATCATATAAGAATTATAAAACATTAATCCATGGAAACATAAGTTCTGCAAAAATGACCTAACAGAAGTCAACATAAAAGTCGAATCTGTTCTCAATGTAACTGATGAAATGAAATGTTGATAATTAAAATAAATGTAGATTTATAAAAACTTACTCTTCCTCCTCTTGATCCAGGGGGTCCTGCTGGTCCTCGGTCACCATTCAAACCCTACAAAATATAATAACATATAATTACACCAGCTAATTGTGTTTTTTTTTGTGCAGTGTTAAATCAGTATTTTTGGTATTTGAGCATTTGGTATTTTGGGAGAGCAAAATATTGATACACCTGAGCTAAATGTGTAATGTTTGTGCTGTCTTACTTTTGTGACATACTAAAGAGATTGGTATTTTGGTATTTTAACTCTTGTGAGAGCAGAATATCAATACATCAGCTAAATGTGTAATTTTTGTGCTGTCTTATTTTTGTGACATACTATATAGATTGGTATTTTGGGTATTTTCATGTGGACAGGTAAAACCTCTAAATAAAACAGGTAACAGGCCCATAGCCAGGAATTTCCCAGAGGGGGTTATTTAGACTCATGTAAAATGCTTATGTGAGACAGGGAAAACCCTTACATGAGACAAGTTAATCCTTAAAGTGAGTTTCTTTCAAAAGCAATCTGAAAACTGTCCTTTTTTTTGGCATTAAAAGATATGTACAATGCATTATAACTCATGTATAAATACTTACTACTACACCAGGTGATCCAGTATTACCACGCTCTCCTATTGGTCCAGGTGGTCCCTAAAAGTAGTACATAACAAGATATACTCTAAAATTCACAAATTACTATAAATATATCAAAAAAAAATTAAATTCACCAACACTTAAACAAAAACAATATCTTTGAAATATGTCCTTGTATCAATACAATGCACATTTCGTCCATCATCAATAACAAATTAAAAAAAAGAATGGTCATGCATGTCAGAAGAGGGATAGATATAAGTGAATTATATTTGAAACCCTAAAGAAGTAAAATTATTTTACTATACATTCACATATTTTTCAAAATTCAAAACTTGCATAATATATAAATTTAAATGTTTTTTTCTCTATATAGAATTTCTATATTTAATAACTAATCTAATCTAAAGTTGACCATTAGAATCAAAGGTACATCCAATAATAATAGCCATACCCTATAAGCAACTTGTAAGTTGATCAATTACCCGGAACATGATTTAACTCCCCTTTTTATGTTGTAAAGGGAGTTGCTTCATATTCCATCTTTATCATTCTGCTTGCTTTGAAGAAATCTTATGTCCTGCCAAGTTCTAACTTTGTAAAAATGGTCAATTTGAAGTAAAAATAATTTTTTAAGGACAGTCTATAGTTTTTAAAAATAATACATACAACCCTATTATGATGGAGGAACTTACAAGTGACCCTGGTTCTCCAGCGGGTCCAGAAGGTCCTCTCTCTCCAGATGGTCCTCGTTTACCTATTGGTCCAGCATTTCCTGGGAATCCTTGTTCACCCTATAATATATTGTCAAATACAGTCTTAAGAAATTCTTTTATAAATGCAGAAATGTGACATAGGTTCTAATTAGAAAAGTCTATTCATAATTTCAGTTGTGATTTTCCTTCACCAAATTTTTGCAATTACATTAAAGTGGTACCAAACACCTCGACTAAAATTTATTTGGCTTGTTTAATTTTCATAAAATTTTGACAAAATATTTACTCTCACCCTTTCAAAAAACTTGAACCATACACTTTTTCAGAAAAATTTCAATATTCTTTGGATATATATAGCAGCTTGTAAAATATTAGTTTTGATCATTGAGAAGCTAAACATTAAAATCTGGTTAAAAATCATCAGCTGATTTTTAAAGAGTTATGTCCCTGCAGTTTTATGTATCACCGTAATGAGATCTCAGCATTCAGTCAATTTCAGTGTATAACGTTATTAAATATTCACATTAACTTCCGAAAATTATTAAATGCAATATTAATTGAATGGTGAAATTGAAACTGTTCCTATAACTATCAACTTGCATTCAAGGGAAATATTGGTAAAAAAAAAAGCACTGTTAAAATTGTAGACGTTTTAAAATACATTAAACAAAGGTCTCTGGTTCCATAAAACTTACTCTTTCTCCTTGGGTTCCAGACTCTCCAGGGGGTCCAGGGGTACCAGGATCTCCGGCTCTACCAGGCTCTCCAGGGGCACCAGATATTCCAGCCAAACCCTAATGAACAAAAGATATAAATATCAATGTTAATCACTGTTTTTCCTAATAAAACATATCTCTTCTAAATAAAATTTATAAATCAAAATGGGTAATAACTTTATTGGTGAATTCTGTCATGATAGAATTGTCATCATAGCTGGATAAAAATCTAACATAAAGTAAAATAATATAAAAGCAGGTCACACAGCATTTGATTAATTAAATTAATAATAAAAAAAAATTGTCAGGCCAAAATAATACATCTGTTTTCTGCTTCTCAACTGATCATTTGAAGGTGGTCAATAGACCACAGGGTACATAATCCAGTTTTCATCCTTAATTTGACATGAAGGTCAGTTGCAAAATATTACATTAATCTACTTACGATACCACCGGGTTCTCCTTGAGTTCCTGGAGCTCCCCTTTCTCCTTGTGGTCCCTACAATAAAAACCTTACTGTAAGTACATATCTATATAAGTATAATAAACATCTTCAAATGGATTCAACAACAAATCAATATATTTTTCTTTAAATTGCTTAGTACATGGTCTTTCTTCCATAATATCAAAATTTTTTCATCTTTTTATGTTAATTAAGTTGGTAATATTGTTAATATTTTGCAATTGAGAAAGCAACTTTATTAACTTAATCACTAGATTTAAAGTTCTAAGGATATGTCAGCAAACAGGATCATTACACAATATTTTCATTTTTATTTATTAGTAAGCATTTTTTTTTTTTTTTTCAAATTACTATGAAACAAATGTCAAGACTGTCTAAACAAGCAACAAATGCTGTTTTTGTTATTTGGGTCAAATCAGAATTGATCATAATTTTTTTCTTACAGAATTTCCTGGTGGTCCGACTGGTCCTCCCTCTCCTTGTGAACCTCGTTCTCCTCTTGGTCCAGCTGGTCCTCCGGGTCCAGTCTCACCATCTCTACCACCGGGTCCCTACAAATGAATATCAGACATATGGCTTATAAAATCATAAAAATACTGAACTCCAAGGAAAATCAATACCGAAAGTCCCTAATCAATTGGCAAAATCAAAAGCTCAAACACATCAAACGAATGGATAACAACTGTCATATTTCTGACTTGGTACAGGCATTTACTCATGTAGAAAATTGTCGATTTAATCTGGTTAAAGTATTCTATCTAAAGTTTTTTCTTTCCCTAATGTAACAGCTAAAGGAAAACCATCAAAACAGTTAGCGTCAACAATTCAAATAGAATCATTAGTGGTCATATTTCCAGAAGTACTGTGGATTCATTACAATTTATCGGATACCAATTATCATGGGCTTCGTGGATACAGCTGTTTAACAAATAAAATATTTTCAATAGGCTTTGTATACAGAGGAAAACCATGAAATCAAATATCCACTAAGTGTCTACAGTTACAAATTTAACAGGTTAAAAAATGGATTGAAATAAATGACCTTAGTTTCCTCGTTTGAATTGTTTTACATTGTCTTATCGAGGCCTTTTATAGCTGACTATGCGGTATGGGCTTTGCTCATTGTTGAAGGCCGTACAGTGACCTATAGTTGTTAATGTCTGTGTCATTTTGGTCTCTTGTGGACAGTTGTCTCATTGGCAATCATACCACATCTTTTTTTATATTATATGGCAACAGTGCTTGCAGCATTAAAGAACCTGTTACAACTTATTTTAATGAAACAATATCTGATGTTCAGTTGACCTAGATAGTTTTATTGAATGTAATATTTGCACTTTTAATGATTTTCAACGATCATTGGAGAACGGTTATCATTAAAGTCATTGATTTTTTTTTATGGCATTTATATAGAGAATACTATGTGATTCAAGACAATAGTTTTGTTTTACAAGCAAACATGGACTAAGTGAAAGTACCACATTAAAACATTTCCATGACCTATATTGTAGCACATGGTCTTACCGCTTCTCCTGGGAGACCAGTTTGTCCGTTCAGGCCTGGAGGTCCAGGGGGTCCGGAGTTTCCTTGCTCTCCTGGTCGGCCATCTTTTCCATTTAGACCCTAGAATATCAAAAGTATATGACTAAAAAAAAGTAAAGTAACAAAAATACTGAACTTCAAGGAAAACTCTAATCAGATTGTCCCTAAGCAAATGGCAACCAGATGCTCAACATTTAAGCTTGATACAGCTCTGAATTTGGATTGTGATTAAATAGTTGACACAACATAGGCTTCTGACACAGAATGAATGTGGTATAAGTCTTGAGATTTATTACGTATGTTGGTTGAAGGAACCACATTTCATTATAACTTATTTTTAATTGGACATTTACCTATTATGGTCCAATATCCAAAATCTAAATACATGGTTAGATTCAGCATATCATAGAACCCCAAGAATTCAATTTTTGATGAAATCAAATAATGTTCAATTCTAGACCTCAATGTGGACCAATTTGATAACCGGGCCGAAATATTAAAAATCTAAATACATGGTTAGATTCAGCATATTGAAGAACCCCATATATTCAATTTTTGTTGTAATCAAACAAAGTTTAATTTTGGACCCTTTGGACCTTAATGTAGACCAATTTGAAAACAGGACCAAAAATTAAGAATCTAAATACACGGTTAGATTTGGCATATCAAAGAACCCCAATAATTCATTTTTTGATGAAATCAAACAAAGTTTAATTTTGGACCCTTTTGGCCCCTAATTCCTAAACTGTTGGGACCAAAACTCCCAAAATCAATCCCAACCTTCCTTTTGTGGTCATAAACCTTGGGTTAAAATTTCATAGATTTTTATTTACTTATACTAAAGTTATTGTGCAAAAACCAATATAAATACTTATTTGGGAGCTGTTTTTGGCCCCTAATTCCTAAACTGTTGGGACCAAAACTCCCAAAATCAATCCATCCTTCCTTTAATGGTCATAAACCTTGTGTTTAAATTTCATAGATTTCTATCTACTTATACTTAAGGTTATAGTGCGAAAACCAAATGTCTTCGGACGACGACGCCAACGTCATACCAATATACGACCAAAAAAATTTCAATTTTTGCTGTCATATAAAAACTGTTATATGCCTGAATAGGTACATACATTTTTTAAGTAGAAGTTATATTCTAATTTGTCAAATTATTAAAGCTTTAGAGGGGCATAAAAATTGAATAACTCTATTTAGAGGGTAAAAAGAGCTTAGGAATTTATGTTTTTTTTTTTTAAACTGTAGCTATAAGCTTATGAGCCAAACTATTAGAGACAAGGAATGAGCTGAACTTACTGCTGGTCCTTGAGCTCCGGGCTTTCCTTCATTTCCAGTTTGTCCCATTGGTCCCTGTAAAAAAATACAATCTGGTGTAAAATTCCATATAAGACATTGAATATAATTTATATAAATAAATTTGTTTTTTAAAAGAAAGTTTTTTATAATGCATATTTAGCTTTAGTCATGTAACTATATAAGTTGAAGAAAAATATATCACTTTATCCATTACATCAAGAATAATTTGCAAAATGTTAAAAACATTCTGCATGAAAGGGAAAAAATTTTGTTTGAAGAAAAGATTAGACATAAGAGGACTTACCCTTGGGCCTCCTGGTCCGGGTGATCCTGGTGTTCCAACTGTACCCTAAAAATAATATCACAGAAAATATTAAACTCAATTTAGTCTTCACTTTTCAGTGGTTGTCCAACATAAAAGATATTCTTCTATTGAAATGTCCTCATAGAGATAAATAAGCAAGTAAAACACTGACGACAGTCCCCGTCTATCTCAATACAAAAGTTTGGTCAATGGGCTTTTAAAGAAAATAACTAAATGTTACCCACACCCAGGCGTGTATGTTAGACAAATATGAATATCGATTTAGAAAAGTTGAGTTTTTCAATAATTTTCTAAAACATTTGCAATCATATTTTGTTACTTTAAATTATATTCTATTTTTGAAATCTGAAAGTTTTATCATTTCCTTGTTAATATAACTTTTGTATTTCTGTTAATCCAAACTGCAAGTGCATGAAAAATGTTTTGGGACACAGTTCATGGGATATTTGTGTTGATCTGCTCAAGTTCAAGTCCAAAGGAGGAAAGTATATAAATTTGTAAGTGCAATAAGGCAGTTCTAATATTGTAGGGCTCAATATACAAGATGGAAAAAGCAATTACTGTAAATTCAGAAATTATTGCAAGGTTTTTATTATAGCAAAAAATGCGACAGAGTTGTAAACGCATTAATTTGAACTTGCATTTTGAAATATTTTTTTTGAAATATTTTTTATAAACTAAACAGAATTTTTCTCAAAATCATAAAAATTAAAATTGCAATAATAAATGCACTCAATGATTTCTGAATTTACAGTAATTGACAGAGGGTCTGTTAAAGTTGAAACTAAAGAAATCACAGCTTATTGAAAATCCCTAAATGGATTAGAATCTTACAGCTTCTCCTGGTGATCCCTTCTCTCCCTCTTGTCCACGTTCTCCATCACGTCCTCTGGCGCCTGGGGGTCCCTGTGGTCCTGGGCCTCCAGTTTGACCAGGTGATCCCTACAAAATTAAATACAAATATAAGTATAACTCCAAACTCTCAGAGAATTTTTAGGTCCAGGTATAATTTGCAAATCCTTACTAATGGCAACCCTTTATGGGTTACAAGTCCCTGCAAATTGATAAAAAATTCAGAAAAACTTATTGAAACTAGTACCGAACCTAAGTACAGTATGAGCTTGCAACAAATACTCATAAAAATGCTAAAATACACAATTAAGCTGGGTTTTTTTTTTATTATTGCAAAGCAATTAAAAATCCTTTAACAGTTCTGGTTCATTATAATGTGTGGTTTTTTTTTTACAAAAGGCCTATTGTATTGTACTTACTCTTTCTCCTGATACACCTGCAGGTCCTGATGGTCCGGGGATTCCTGGGGCACCCTAAGTAAAACAAAAATGTATATTTCAATTTTTGATTAAATTCAAACAAAGATGTAATTGTTTCAAACAAAACAAAATCTGTAGTTTTTTCCTACAGTGTTTCTGTAAAAAATAAAAATTATCACAACTGAAAATTAGTAGGGTCTATATTTTAAACAACAAAGCTTGTAACTGTAACTGTATGGCAGATTTAGTAGTTGGTCTGTATACAATTTTAAAAGGGAATCAAATTTCGTAGAATTTTAATGAATTTTCTGTCAAAATTGTTCAATGGGTGATTGTTAATGATCTTTAGGAACAATCATTAATTGACCTACCCTCTTTCCCTCTGCTCCAGCTAGTCCTGCAAGACCAGGTTCACCTGGGGCACCAGGGTATCCTCTTTCTCCTGGATCTCCATTACGTCCATCTTGTCCTCCTAATCCCTAAGGAGTAATTTGAACATTTATGTATCAGAACATTGAATACAACACTTTATTCATTATGTGAATATGTAAACAAAATAATATTTAAGAAAAAAAAATATTTTGATCAGCACATCTCAAAATAAAATTGAGTTTGGCTGAGCCACACAATTCTTTGTTTTATCTAATTAATCTTTGAGTTTAGATTTTGTGATTTTTGGCAATCAAGATAATCTTTTGTGAAGCAAGGACTGATATGTGAATGATTAATTCTTTCTTTTGAAACCAATTCTACGAACTGACATTATAGTTCTTACATTGATAGCTCTATAAACTGACAGTGCACCCTTTGAGGTGAAGAACATAAGAGGATTTACAGAACATAAGAGGATTTACAAATGTGATTATTCTTCATCATAACATTAAAAATTCACATATGAAACTGCTTTTGTTTTCAAGCACATATATATTATGTTTTCTAATACCAGATGTCGACTTGGCAGCAATTAAGTTTGAAAACAGAGACAGAGAATCTGAAATCTGTGTATTTTTGTCAAGCATCATTGAGTTTAAGTAGATCTCTGCACCTAATTGCTTCCAGTAAATACTTGAAATGAACATAAAATAAATGGAATAGGTTATGTAAAATTATATTTTTCATCATTTTTAAAGCCTTCTGATGCATAATTAAATTTGACACCTGTGCACATACACAGATTTTATACCAACACTTTTCTTCTGATTTGTTTCGCTCATAAAAACGATTGGCTCATGTCCAATGTTATAAAGTTTTTCGATTATATCGATGTGTTCTAAGTATACTTCACCTTTTATTTCATCTTTATTATCATATTTTCAACATAAAATGAAGAGAATAAAGTATTGTGAGTTATGGATCTTACTTGTTCTCCAGCAGCTCCAGGAATTCCTGGTTCTCCGGCCTGGCCAGGGGGTCCTTGTGGTCCAGGGAATCCAGAATTTCCAGGGGCTCCGGCTTGACCCTACAAAAATCAAGTCATCTTGTTATACTACCTGTTGTGAGCATAAAAACAACATATCATTTCCTATCATGTTTAAATATGCCAAATTATGAAGAAAAAAAAAATTTCTGTTTCATTGCATATTACACCAGATCCTAAGATTTCATTAAATGCAAAATGCTAAAGCAAAAATCTGACCAACATTGATTGCAGCAAAAAAGACAGATGTGCTTGGTGTCTTTTATAATCAGCTCTATTTGTACTCTGCCTGACTTCATTAATCTGTGTATCTCTTTGAATGCATACTATTTTGATAAGGTAGCAATAAACAGTTAGGAAAAAATACTAAAGTTTGCCCTTATGAATTTTACCATCCCCTTTTCATTGCTTTCTTGCAATATCAAGCTTACTGTTTGTGTCATATATGGGCATATGTATGTAATCAGAATCTTCCATAGATTTTATATACAGTATATAAAATGGTAAAATATAATTTCTTTTTGGTGTATCCATGGCAACAATCTGCATTTATTTGTTATAAAATATTGCAAAAAGGGGGGGGAAAGATGTCACATATTTCCCAAAAATTTGGCTAAAAGTAGAATTTCAATCGCTTGAAGTAATACCTTTTCTGAAACTGTGTACATATATCATTCAGCAAATCCAATGAAAATCATATGTCTTTCGTCTCATTTTTTTGTAAAATTGCGTCAAAAACTTCGTGTAGAAAAAGAGTGTTTGTAAACAGTACATTAATTTCTGGACCGATGGCCGGTCTAGCTATGAAAATACGGATTGTCAAACAGAAAACAGCCCATAAAACATGTAAAAAATAATCTTGATGCACTTATAAACCATCTTTGAAGGCTAAATTAGCACTCATCTGTCTAAAAATGAATTTTATTACACAATAACTTTCCTATTTGAAAAATCCACCGGGGCCAAAATGCGAAACTAAACTCTTAACTGTGTATTGCTACCTTAATAGTATATATTTTTTTCAAATTTTCCCTTTTAACTTATTTTCTGAGTTCTGCTAGCTAATACGAGTAAAATGGCCTTTTATTTTTGAAAATTGGTTGAGTAATGAATATTTTATGAAGGTTAGCAGTTGACACTGAAACGCGACGAAAACTGATTTTAAAGAAAGGTGCCAAGTCAAAGTGTAAAATCTTGTTTCTACCTCAATATTTAGGCAAATCTTAAAAACTGTACCTCTTTTGTCAGTTTTTAATGTTGAATATCTTAATAAGATCTCTGATGATGCAACATTGTATAAAATTTAGCAATTTCAAGCATAAAAATGTTAATCTTTATGCTTATTGCATACCAAAGACTTGATTAAAAAACTTGGTGATAGGGAATCAATTTCTTACATCTGATTTAACTATACATTTAATATATGCCAAAATGTAACATGAAATCTTGATAAAAACAATAATTTGATATATTCGCAAGAAAAAAACCAACGCGTTCAATACTTAGGCTACGGTACTACATGCAGCCCAATCCATCAGAAGCAAGAGTTAAGCCGATAGAGTACAAATATAAGCCTTGTGTCAAAATGTCTAATTTTGGTTGCTAAGGACTGTAAACAATAAAATTGACATATATTGTCATTCTTAAACACTTAATTTACTTAGAAGGTGATTTAGAATCTAAATATCAATAGATTTGTGGCATGAAAAGTCTTAAATTATACAATTCTGAGCTTGGTAAGTATGCCATAATAGTATATATTTTTTTCAAATTTTCCCTTTTAACTTATTTTCTGAGTTCTGCTAGCTAATACGAGTAAAATGGCCTTTTATTTTTGAAAATTGGTTGAGTAATGAATATTTTATGAAGGTTAGCAGTTGACACTGAAACGCGACGAAAACTGATTTTAAAGAAAGGTGCCAAGTCAAAGTGTAAAATCTTGTTTCTACCTCAATATTTAGGCAAATCTTAAAAACTGTACCTCTTTTGTCAGTTTTTAATGTTGAATATCTTAATAAGATCTCTGATGATGCAACATTGTATAAAATTTAGCAATTTCAAGCATAAAAATATTAATCTTTATGCTTATTGCATACCAAAGACTTGATTAAAAAACTTGGTGATAGGGAATCAATTTCTTACATCTGATTTAACTATACATTTAATATATGCCAAAATGTAACATGAAATCTTGATAAAAACAATAATTTGATATATTCGCAAGAAAAAAACCAACGCGTTCAATACTTAGGCTACTACATGCAGCCCAATCCATCAGAAGCAAGAGTTAAGCCGATAGAGTACAAATATAAGCCTTGTGTCAAAATGTCTAATTTTGGTTGCTAAGGACTGTAAACAATAAAATTGACATATATTGTCATTCTTAAACACTTAATTTACTTAGAAGGTGATTTAGAATCTAAATATCAATAGATTTGTGGCATGAAAAGTCTTAAATTATACAATTCTGAGCTTGGTAAGTATGCCATAAGGTAGCAATAAACAGTTAGGAAAAAATACTAAAGTTTGCCCTTATGAATTTTACCATCCCCTTTTCATTGCTTTCTTGCAATATCAAGCTTACTGTTTGTGTCATATATGGGCATATGTATGTAATCAGAATCTTCCATAGATTTTATATCCAGTATATAAAATGGTAAAATATAATTTCTTTTTGGTGTATCCATGGCAACAATCTGCATTTATTTGTTATAAAATATTGCAAAAAGGGGGGAAAGATGTCACATATTTCCCAAAAATTTGGCTAAAAGTAGAATTTCAATCGCTTGAAGTAATACCTTTTCTGAAACTGTGTACATATATCATTCAGCAAATCCAATGAAAATCATATGTCTTTCGTCTCATTTTTTTGTAAAATTGCGTCAAAAGCTTCGTGTAGAAAAAGAGTGTTTGTAAACAGTACATTAATTTCTGGACCGATGGCCGGTCTAGCTATGAAAATACGGATTGTCAAACAGAAAACAGCCCATAAAACATGTAAAAAATAATCTTGATGCACTTATAAACCATCTTTGAAGGCTAAATTAGCACTCATCTGTCTAAAAATGAATTTTATTACACAATAACTTTCCTATTTGAAAAATCCACCGGGGCCAAAATGCGAAACTAAACTCCTAACTGTGTATTGCTACCTAAGCAACAAAATCAATGTATGTTTAAAGTCCATATAGTTTTACTATTATTCTATAGAATATCCGGTAGCATTATAAACTATCAAAGGATATTTGTAAATTTTTCTTTACAGAATCTCTTGTATTCTGGGTAATATTTCTAAACATGTACCCCAGGATATCATTGGCTAACAGTTTTCTAAGCAACAGATATAACTAATAGTACTTCAGATTGTGATATGGGGTATGGCAAAACTTACGACATCCCCCTTTCCTCCTGGTTCTCCGTCCCGTCCTGGGGATCCTGGTCGTCCAGACTCTCCTGGTTGTCCGGGTAAACCACCTACTCCTGGAGGTCCTTGTAATCCTTGGTCTCCTCTTTGTCCAGATTGTCCAGCATCTCCCTTTTAACAAGATAAATCACTCAATATATATGAAGTTACTGAATTAGTGATTTACTTCCTACATATAAATCATTATTTAAAAAAACTCATTGAAACTTTACTTATAAGCAAACATAAGGCAAGGATGTACAATACTTTAAGCATAAGTAATTCTAAAATTAGGTCTTCGTAAGGCTTGATATTTGATCATAGTAGTCAACTTTTTCAATCTCTCCAATTATTTTAATCAAAGCAAATATTTCAGGTATATTTTTTTATAATTCCAATTATACCTTTGGTCCTCCACTACCAGGGAAACCTGGTGCTCCAGGGGATCCAATTGGTCCAGGGGGTCCAGATTCTCCAGAATTACCATCTTGTCCTCTCATTCCCTGAAGAAAGCAATATATTATATATGCAAATAAGTCCACAAAACTGGTAAAAATGCAAGTGTTTAAAATGCGACTCTAAATCACTTTTTCAACTTGAATATTTAATTATTATGAATTCTAAACATTTTTTTGGAGAAAGTGAGTTTAGGGCTTCCCCCTGCCTAAAAATTGATGTAGAAATATATTATCTTGACAAAAGCCTTATTTTGCTTCAAGTGTCACTGAAATTTGAACTTAATAGAAGAAAAATAAATAATGAATTTATTTTTTGATTTTAATAATTTACAAATTTAAACAAATCATCAAACAACAGATAAACTTATACTATTGTATAAAATTTCAAGAGTCCAAGAGTTTACCTGTGCTCCTGGGGATCCATCTCTTCCTCTTTCTCCTGGTGCTCCTCTTGGTCCCAATGGTCCTGGGTTTCCTGGAGGTCCGTTAGGTCCTGGTGGTCCCTGAAAAAGGTTAGTGATCAAATTAAGTAGTGATAAAAAAAATAGGAATGTTCTTCCCTATTGACCAGAAACCATTTTCTTTCCACACAATATTATAGCATATAAATTATGAACTCTAATTCTTTCTTTTTTTCAACTGAATTTTTAATCTTTTACTTTTCTTCTGATCTGTTTTCTGCAAAAGTTTTGGAATCTCCTTTCTGCAGAATTCCCAATATCTATAAGCTATTGAAGTCCATGGCAATTTTTAAAATTTGGATTTCCAACTCAAAAGCCTTTTTGGTACCCAATAGCATATTGTTGTAAGACTTCTTGGTATCTAATTTTATTCTGTGGTAATTTTTTTTATATGACCAAAAAAAGTTTCACATGGGGTTCATCTGATAATGTAAAAACATAAATGGTGAGAGGAAAAAAGCAAAATCTATTTAATAGAATTTTCTTACAAATATTTTTTTCGTAACTTAAGATTGAAGTTAAACATTTAGACTCTTATAAACAGTATCTTCTGATCTTCCTTATCAAGGAATGAAATCTTTAGATGTGCATGTCTTTTAACTTTGCACGGTTAATTTACTTTAATGATCCCTAAGTATGTCTGAACCATACTATAGGTCACATGGAATCCGTATGTCTGTAGATAAGAATTAAATCTTCTTTTACCAGTATTCTGACCTTTTTAATTAACTGACATATTGCAGTATCAAATTCTTGACATGAACTGTAATTGTACTTTATATTTTTCTAGTCTGATCTATTTCATGGACAATATATTCCTTTATGATTTGAAGATCTTTGAAGTAGCATAGCTCAGTCCTCTACATCTTCAATGAGATTTCAATGCAATCACACAATAACAAGATATCTGACCTTTTCTCCTGAGCGTCCTTCTTCACCAGTTTTTCCAGCCATTCCCAACATTCCTAAAATGTTAACAAATATTATAATAGGCAGCTGTGTCAAGAGTGCAATACTACCCATCCACCCTTTTTACACATGTATGGAAATTGTTGCAAAATTGATATGGGAAATTTAGAAGGCATTTAACAAGAAAGATATAATGGCTCTGTGGAAAAATCACCATGAGAATACCCTTAGGCATTTAACTATTGTGTCAAATATGACTGTTAAAAGTTCCAATACACAAGAACGAAAAACTCAAAAATTTCAAGCTAAAAAGTGAGTTGACATTCATTGATCCGAATAACAGTGTTAAGTCAACATAGCAAACTCAGGATCACTTACATAACATATCCTTTGGAATCTTAACGCATTTAAGTATACAACTGGGCTAAACTTAAAACACATTTAACTATATGACTGGGCTAAACTTAAACACATTTAACTATATGACTGGGCTAAACTTAAACACATTTAACTATATGACTGGGCTAAACTTAAACACATTTAACTATATGACTGGGCTTAACTTAAACACATTTAACTATATGACTGGGCTAAACTTAAACACATTTAAGTATACAAATGGGCTAAACTTAAACACATTTAAGTATACAACTGGGCTAAACTTAAACACATTTAAGTATACAACTGGGCTAAACTTTAAACACATTTAAGTATACAACTGGGCTAAACTTAAACACATTTAACTATATGACTGGGCTAAACTTAAACACATTTAACTATACAACTGGGCTAAACTTAAACACATTTAACTATATGACTGGGCTTAACTTACCCTGTGTCCTTTGGGTCCTGGCATGCCTGGCATTCCTGGTTGTCCTGCATTTCCCTAAAATAAATAAATAACATTAGAAAATTCTGCAATATAATTCATTATCCAGCCTCTGACAGGAAGAGGATTAAGCCAACAGCTGGACATGGGACTGTTAACAATTGTAAAGCTTAAGAGCCATGTGCTCTTAGGTTTGTACACAATATGTCTTGAATTTGTGACCAAGCTGTTTTGTAAAAGTTCATATCTATTTTCACACTACTTTTTCAGTAAAATATGTGCTGTGTCTGAAATCCGTTTGCCTGATTTAGAAATTACAAATATTTTAATACATTGTTATAGGTAGGGATTAAGATTTTAAAAAAAATTATATATATATTTTAAGGATAATGAAATGCCATCTTACTGATGATCCAACTGGTCCAGTAGGTCCCTGTTCTCCTGGTAAACCTTCTTCACCCTGCAAAAAAATATATTGTATTGTTTTATTACTGAGGATCAATTATTGCATACATATATTTTAGTACTAACATTCATGAATGTCAAATATTTTATTTGCTTAGAGTACTTGAATTCTATAACAAGCAGACATGACATTTAACAAAACCTTTAAAATGAAAAAAAAAATATACACCTTACATTTTAACATTTTCACATGCTTGATGGTAAGTGTCAAAATTTAAAAAGGACAGTAAAATTTTTAACATTAGGACCTTTGAATGCACTATATGGACAATATTATATATATAACTTGAAAAAAATCAACAATCTATAAATGTTATTTCATTTTAATGTCTATTGACCATGATGTTCCTTAATATAATTTTTAATCCCTTTCTATTGAAAGAATACTGACAAGCTCTCTGATCTTCCTATTTTTCAAGTTAAGAGTAAACAAAAATAGCACTTCTTTCCTAAACCTGGATTATAAATAAGCAAAATATTTTGAACTACACTTACATTTGATCCTTGGAGTCCTGAAGGTCCTGGGAATCCCCTTTCTCCTGGTGATCCCTGAATAATACAAAAGCATTGGCCGATTTAAAAAACAAATAACAATGCAAAAGTGAGGCTGAAATATTACTTGAAATGGTTAAATTAAGCTAAAATTCAAAATAGTTCTGTCATTCAAAACTTTGGATTTTATATAGTAGACCTATGTATGTGTGTATATATTTCATTATCCTTGCTTGATTTGCATTAAATTTTCATAACATTTTTGAAAAATGTAAAAAAATAAACAAACTTACAGGTTGTCCTGGGTCTCCTGGTTCCCCTCTTGCTCCTTGGTAACCTGCGGGTCCCTAAAAATAATACAACATTAAAATAATTATCTATTATTTTTATTTCTTCTATCAACTCCACAGTTTATTTATAAAAAGCATACACTTCATATAATATATAAATTGAAAAATGCCTGAATAGTGAAATAAATCATAATTAAAGAAAAATGTGTCTGAGGTTAAAAAAAAGGGTGTCTGAGAACATGAATGCCCACGCTCAAGCTTTACAAATTTCCAAGTTAAAAAAGGGCATAACTCTAGTACGATAAATGACTAAAAACCAAAATTTATAACTCTGTCTGTGTGTTATGGTTCGTATCACTGTGTATAAGTTTCATAAAACTTGTATGAGGTAAACTAAGGTTAAATGACAGCGATCTTAAGTTGTTAATTTCTGTGTCATTTGGTCTATTGTGGTGAGTTGTCTCATTGGCAATCATACTACATTTTCTTATTCTTATATTAGAGTGCCGAGTCGAAAATGGCACAGACGGATGGATCATGGATGTATGAACTGTCAAGAATAACACTCTTAATGCCTCTATTGCCATGGCGGGGGCCTAAAAATATCATCTTCTAAACTTAAACTTGTAAATTGAATTAAAAAATACCAAAAATCAGTCCTCTTTTAAAATTAAAATTTAAAAAAATGATCTGCCGAAATGGAAAAAGACCTGAAGAGGTTTTGTTTTGGACAGGTTTGGCTGTATTTCATTGTTTGGACATATTTTGCTGTATTTCAATTCTTCTGATTAATATAAACTTACAGCTGGTCCTGCTGGTCCGGCCGGTCCTCTTGGTCCAGGGGGTCCCTGAAAAATACAAAGTTAAATCAGTTTTCACACATAGTATTTCACTTTAAGCATAAATTGACAAAATAGAACCAAACTGGCTGCAAAACCCATACCCAAATTATTCACTTTCATTATTGATTGAACAATGTTTTTTTTTATTTCTTCATATCTTATTGCTTATGCCTCTTTAAAACCAGATGCTCCGCAGGGCGCAGCTTTATACGACCGCAGAGGTTGAACCCTGAACGGTTGGGGCAAGTATGGACACAACATTCAAGCTGGATTCAGCTCTAAATTTGGATTGTGATTAAAAAGTTGACACAGCATAGGTTTCTGACACAGAATGAATGTGGTCTAATGAACTTAAAAATTTTTTTTTGCCTTTGAGCAATTCACTATGCTGTTGAATATTAATCCTCTCAAAAAAATGTTTGAAGAAATTTTCTTTTTATTTATGAAATCTTAAATGAAAAAAATTGACCCCCCAATTTTTTTTCACATCCCCCTTTCCCTTATTTCAAAACTGATCTCAATTCAAATTTCTAATGAAGTTTGCAACAATAACTACTCATAAATACATCATAAAATATTAAAATGTAAAAAAGTGCTTGTTATCACTGAATGGTAAAGATTGTTTTAATCTATCAGTTGGTAGTAAAAGTGAATATACATTGTATATTGTATAAAACAATGATTTAAGTTGATTCAACTACTATTCTGGACAAAGAAAGATAACTCCAATTGAAATCCAATTGGAATTTCTTGCTATTGCACAATATTGTGCAATTAGATATTTCTTGCTATTGTGCAATACTGTGCAATTGAAAATATTTGCTATTGCACAATACTGTGCAATTGAAGATTTCTTGCTATTGCACAATACTGTGCAATTGAAGATTTCTTGCTATTGCTGAATACTGTGCAATTGAAAATTTCTTGCTATTGCACAATACTTAATATAATAATTTTGGATCCTGATTTGGACCAACTTGAAAAACTGGGCCCATAATCAAAAATCTAAGTACATGTTTAGATTCAGCATATCAAAGAGGCCCAAGAATTCAATTTTTGTTAAAATCAAACTTAGTTTAATTTTGGACCCTTTGGACTTTAATGTAGACCAATTTTAAAACGGGACCAAAAATTAAGAATCTACATACACAGTTAGATTTGGCATATCAAAGAACCTCAATTATTCAATTTTTGATGAAATCAAACAAAGTTTAATTTTGGACCCCGATTTGGACCAACTTGAAAACTGGGCCAATAATAAAAAATCTAAGTACATTTTTAGATTCAGCATATCAAAGAACCCCAAGGATTCAATTTTTGTTAAAATCAAACTAAGTTTAATTTTGGACCCTTTGGACCTTAATGTAGACCAATTTAAAAACGGGACCAAAAATTAGGAATCTACATACACAGTTAGATTCGGCATATCAAAGAACCCCAATAATTCAATTTTTGATGAAATCAAACAAAGTTTAATTTTGTACCTTTTGGGCCCTTTATTCCTAAACTGTTGGGACCAAAACTCCCAAAATCAATACCAACCTCCCTTTTATGGTCATAAACCTTGTGTTTAAATTTCAAAGATTTCTATTTACTTATACTAAAGTTATGGTGCGAAAACCAAGAAAAATGCTTATTTGGGTCCCTTTTTGGCCCCTAATTCCTAAACTGTTGGGACCTAAACTCCCAAAATCAATACCAACCTTCCTTTTGTGGTCATAAACATTGTGTTTAAATTTCATTGATTTCTATTTACTTAAACTAAAGTTATTGTGCGAAAACCAAGAATAATGCTTATTTGGGCCCTTTTTTGGCCCCTAATTCCTAAACTGTTGGAACCAAAACTCCCAAAATCAATCCCAACCTTTCTTTTGTGGTCATAAACCTTGTGTCAAAATTTCATAGATTTCTATTAACTTAAACTAAAGTTATAGTGCGAAAACCAAGAAAATGCTTATTTGGGCCCTTTTTGGCCCCTAATTCCTAAAATGTTGGGACCAAAACTCCCAAAATCAATCCCAACCTTCCTTTTGTGGTCATAAACCTTGTGTTAAAATTTCATAGATTTCTATTCACTTTTACTAAAGTTAGAGTGCGAAAACTAAAAGTATTCGGACGACGACGACAACGCAGACGACGACGCCAACGTGATAGCAATATACGACGAAAATTTTTTCAAATTTTGCGGTCGTATAAAAATAATCCTCTTACCATATTCATTATTTTGTGTATAGTAATATTATTCAAAATTTGGTTACTGGTGCTTTGAAAAGTCTTGTTCATTTTGTGTTGTTAAAAGAATGTGCAATTTAAAACATGACACCCTCAATAGTTGACCTACCATTACAGCACCACCAACGGGTCCTGGATAGATGTTTCCTCCTCCATTATATCCTCCTGATTTTTCATCCCCCATTATAACCTTTGAAAAAAATAAATAACCAAAATTAAATTACATTTACACAATTATAATTTCAGTAGAAGAAAGGCAAAAGATTATCAAAGGAATGACAGGAATTACATGGTTACAAAGATCAAATGACAGGAATTACATGGTTACAAAGATCAAATGACAGGAATTACATGGTTACAAAGATCAAATGACAGGAATTACATGGTTACAAAGATCAAATGACAGGAATTACATGGTTACAAAGATCAAATGACAGGAATTACATGGTTACAAAGATCAAATGACAGGAATTACATGGTTACAAAGATCAAATGACAAAAGTTAGGATGGCATCTTACTAAAATCAATTTGGCAAAAAAACTTCTCACAGAGTTCATACATTTTTTTCAATGTCTTCAGGTATCTCTATTTTAAGAAGGCCAATTAGAAGTCGTACAAGGGTGAGAAGAAGGCGGAGAAGAAACTGGTTATTTAGAAGATGAAATATAAAGATATTCACAATCAACATTTGTATTCAGATTCTCTTTTCCCACCATTTTTAAATACCATGTGCTTTTGTTTTGTAAATAAAAATTGTATCATATATATAAACACTGAGCTTCCATTTGTTTATTCCTATTAAGTTCATCCAAGTTTCTACAAAATTAGGGTGATATTCTTTCCCATTCAAGATTTTCATCAAAGTTGTCTTAATCCATTGACGCTATAAAAAATCTTTCATTAACATTGAACAAGATTTCTATCATATTCATTATCTCTTGAAATTATAAAATGGTAAAATTCAAATAAATCTTTTATCCGGAGTCAAGTACTGCATTATCATTTACCAGTAGATGGATACTCATATTTATCAACCTTATCCTATTCACCCTACTACCATATTTATCATATCTATACATATATTAACAACTTACCTTTCCAGATTCAATGGCAGCTGGAAACTTGGGATGTTTCAAGATGGCTATAAATACAAAAAATAATAAATTATATCTACTGATACATTTTATATGTACATGTATAACATAAGGGTATTGTAAACTTACAGAATAATGATTATTTCCCTTTTTCATGGAATTCCAAGTAAGATTTTTCTTTCTTAGGTCAATATTTGGTACTCTTATTATGGTGCAAAATGTCCAACTATGCCTACAATTCATTGTTGAAGGCCGTATGATGACCTATAGTTGTTTACTTCTATGTTATTTTGTCTCTGGTGGAAATTTGTCTCATTGGCGATTACAGTTTTACATCACATCTTCTTATTCATATATTTACAAGAATAGACTTCACACGCTACTCCCAGGTCAGAGTTTAAGGATTTTTGCAATTATACCCCATTTTTATTGACATTTCCATGAAAATGCTATCATTTCATGAATTTACAGATTGTTATAAAATTATTTATATTTATACAATATTAGTGATCAAATTGTCAAAAACCTTTCAGGGAGTAAAATAAATATATATATAAGAATTAGATATGTCATCATGCTATAATAAGCCAAAAATGGAAAGGTGAATTATCTCCTGTAAAAAAAGTCAGATCAAAAAGATAGTATACACAAGATAGCATACATGTAGGATCTTAACATATACATTTGTATAACCTTTGAACATAAATATGGTCTCAAAGATTAAATATGTCAATGAAGGTTGTTATTACCCTTTTAAACTTTTCATTCATATAAGTATGTTTTAGCTAATTACTGAATGTTAACAATATATCTTTAATACTTACGTTCACATGAAGTAGGACAACAGTCTCCATCCAAACGGACCTCTTGTGTGTCTTCTTTACAGTTTAAGGCAACACATGTCTCCGTGCGACAGAATACGTCCAGTTGTCCATTTGAGTTTAGATTTGGTGTGCATTCACAGGTATAACATGGTACATTTATAGGATCAGGTTTGAATGGCTTACCAACATCATATTCTTCACCTCTATACCTACATTTTGTTGGTTTATCTGTAAAAAATAAATAATTACTGTAAATTGCAATATAAAGTACTTTTGAAAAGTATTTTAAAAGCATAAACCAAAACATTGATTGGTAAACATACATCATACATGTTTATGACAGAGACAGATTTAAGGCGAGGCCCTTTGTGGAGTTACATGTACATGTAAAAATGTACATATATGGCTTATACAAAGATAAGAGATGTGGCAAAGTTGCCAATGGTACAACCATCCACCAGAATACAAATGAAGTGGATATAAGCAACCACTGTATGGCCTTTAACAATGAAAAAACAAATACAAATAGTCAGCTATACACATTGTAAAAGGTCCTTAAGTGAAAAATGTCAAACAACTTAAAGCAGGATAAGACCCTATCTAAAATAAAATAATTTATAAAATGAACTACTGACAAAAACTGAACTACAGGTTCCTCACTTGGAACAGGCACATAAACTCTGATGCACTGAGTGCTTGGCAAATTGGAATGAAGAAAAAATGATTTTTTTTTTAAGATAGGGAATATTTTACTTACAGGCCAATTTGGATAAATAATTTTTTCCAGAAATGAAGGTATTCTTCATGTTAATGATATTGTAGATAATTTTTTTTATTAGTTTCAGGAATTTTTCAGATGGATTTAGACATCATTTAATGTAATTGCATAACCACTTTTCTTATAATAGAATAGCGTTCCAATGTGAATATTTCATCTATCCAAGGTACAAGGGAATATTAAACATGTTAAACTTAAAAAAAAGAACTTTTTTTTTTTTTTTTTTTTTAGAGACTTTTGATTTATATCTTCTTCTTCTTTAAGTTTCTAGCGATCCTTCAATTATTGAAGATTATTCGCCGGGCGTCGACTATAAAATTTATAATTTACATTGTAGCAAGGAATAATCAAAAATAACAAAATAAAAAAAATAAAAAATAACTATGTACATTTGAAAAAATTCAAGAAGTGAAGGCTTCAGAGCAAATACACTGTGATTTCCATTATAATTAATATTTCAAAGAGGCATAACTCGTAAAAAATATTTTATCACAACTATTTTTGAAAGTGTCAGACATTGCTGATATATCCATTATAATTAATATTTCAAAGAGGCATAACTCGTAAAAAATATTTTATCACAACTATTTTTGAAAGTGTCAGACATTGCTGATATAAATGTATGATACAAGTTTCATAAAATTCTGGCAAGTATTGAACTTAGTAAGGCGCTAACTGCAATTTAATAGTAGGTGCATGTTCATGTTGATGTGTATTCGAAAGTAATAATGAACCTCGATTATATAATTTACAGATCTATAATACAGGGAAAGCGGTCCAATTCAATACTCTGACTGAAAAGGTTACATGTTGAGAGGGGACAGAAACATGCAACAAATGCTTAATTAAATATATAGAAAGGGGAAAGAAACTACATTTTCTCACTTCAAATCCCATTGATTATCGATCATAGATGATACCGCTTTTAATCACGTGCTTTTTTAAAATACACTGGAAAGAACCAAGGAAGGAAATTAACTCTTTTTTTTAATTTATTTCCATCATCTTGATACGACTTAAACACAAATCACAAATGCTCTGCTATAGTGATCTCATATCGTGTTCAGATCAGGGAACGTTTTTGTACTGTCTCTATTCAGATGCAGGATTTTGAGAACACGGGAACGGGGGCCAGCAAAAAGCAGAGCGTGGATACATTTTTAAAAAGGGTTTCCGAATCAGGATAAAGAGGTGGGGTGGGTTTCAACCTTATGTTTCCATTCAAAAAGCATTGATAATCCAAACAAGAGGTGTCTGGTCAATCCCTTTTTGGATCTGCCATTGAAAAGGCAACAATTAAAAGAGTATGGGACTTTTAATTAGTCTCTATATATTGACCAAATATACGTAGCTCCATGAGGGTGAGTGGGCCCCGGCTCCCTAAAACAACATCTGATATTTAGTTCTATTATTCTCGCCGGCACTTTTTATCTGTATCTGTATGATTCAGTGATACTGGCACAGTTTAAACACAACGGTATCAAGTTTCAAAAAAATGCACATGGACAGACTTTATCTTTTTTTTATAAGTATTTTACAATCTGTTAACATATGCATTTCGGTCCTCTTTTTTGTTTTATCAAATCGAACCGGCAGAACTACAGTAAAATGGTATATCTAATCTTATCAGATCTATGATGGAATAAAAATCTGCCACGGTCAGCAAACGGAACCATCCAGGTCTATAAAACCATGGCGGATGTGTATGATAAAGTTGAAACGTTTCTGATATATATACGTTTTCACGGTATGAATATGACAAAAAGCAACCATCGGCTAAAACGCAAACAACGATGCAAAATTGAAATAGTTGATACGCAACCAAATGCGTGAACGACGCAAACAGAATTTATGTTCGGCAGCCAGTAATCTGGCCAGCATGATGGATGATTTTTTTCGTTAATTATTCATCATCTTCTATCATGCATGACTTCTGGACAGCACGGTACACGAAGCCGCATAGGCAGTCTAACAAAAGCCACCACCCTCTATCCACTTGCGTTTGCGTTTGCAGAAACACAAGTGGTCTAGCAGATTCGAAGTTCATAGACTGCTTGTACTACTTCCGTCACACCTGACCAATCTGATGAATACTGTCACTGTATTACACGACCATATAAGATTCAACTGATTTAAAATTAAATACCAATGGGACTATTTCAACTTCAATATTAGTAGTTTTTTCATCATGTCAAAATGGCCGGAGTACGTACAAAATTTCATATTAGTAAACTATTGTCGCCTCGTACTTGTATTTTTAAATATGATGCCGGTGTATCCTGCATATCGAAAAATGTGTCATATGGCGGCCAAAAATGTGTCATATGGCGGCCAAAAATGTGTCATATGGTGGCCATATCCGTTTAAAGCCGGTATGAGTTTTCCGAAAGTTAACCCCCTATGAAGATGCCAACATCAGTTAAAATCTCGGTTAAATTACTCCAAAAGAAATTATTTCATGACAATTTTTAACATTGTTTTACTTATGCGTGTTTGCATATTTCTTTGACAATTTGATGACGAAATGCATCCATAATTATAATACCAAAGAACTAATTCAATAACATTTCGCCTTCGATAATTTCGCTTTCGCTTTCGATAGCCTTTACTTTGACATAGCCTACCAGGCCTTATGTTTCAGTGACCGAAAAACAATATTGCCCCGAAATCCCAATAATAAAATGCGTTAGTGAGACTCTTAGAGTATAATAAAATTGCAAAAAAAGTGTCGAAAGCGTTTTCCAAATACTAACAGAATTTCATATGTTTGACAGATGCTTGGAATAAAGACGACATACTTAAAGCAAACAAACTCTTGAAAAGTATAATCTCTATTGCATGATTTTAATGAGGTTTAAAAGTAAGTTTTTTTCAATATGAGCCAGAAAATATGTAACTGTATTAGTAATAATAATAATGGTACATTGAATTACAATAAACGGCAGAGAAAATATCAGATTACTACCTTAAACCAAGGTGCTTAAACCATTAGAATCAATATTGACTGTACATGCATTTTTGCCGGCCATACTTGGTACGAATTGAACTACTTTTTTTTAATCTAATTGACTGTTTAGAACAAAATACGCACATTGAAATTCAATATGCATTTAAATGTTTGCAAAGTTGCGTCTTTATCTCCATCGTTTTTGGTAGCCAAAAGACACTTTTCAATTAAAATGGCAGAAACATGTTTTGCATCACCACTTCCATAGGTGTTATAATTTTACCGTTTATATTTTTCAATAAAGTGCATGCGAGAAGTCAAGGTGCATTCAAAATATGTATGAAAAAACACAAAATTGATAGTTGACTTAGAATAATTTAACGTTGCATTATGTCTGAAGTAACTAAAGCTTAAAAAAGCAGTGAATGCCATGTAACTTACCTTCTGATTGAGCATCCACAGTCCATATCACAACTAACAGGCCTAAAAGGCCCCACCGCACATGGCTAAGCTTCATTTTTGTTATTTAGTTCTATTGTCTATCAGATCATTGAAAAACAACAAAACAGTTTATGGAATAAAATTTCAACAGAGTCCTGTTGGAAAGACTAAATATTGGGCCTGAGTTGACAAGCCGTTTATCTAGGAAGGGCCGTGCTGCCTTTTTGCAAAAGCAACAGCGGATTCCTAGGTTCAATTTTGAAAACTTAACGGCAGCGGCCAGTCGCCAACTGTTCTATCCAGGGCAATCTAAAATTTGTACACAAACATCGGTTGCTGCAAGAGCCAATCATAAATGAATATTTTTTAGATTGCTGAGATGGGGTAAACGCCCGAGAAAGTAAAACGGCTGTCAGTCAAGATTTAAGCGTCATCTGGAACCCATGATACCGCCGGAGAGTAACAAACTGATGGGAACCAAGATGATTTATTACGAAATGAGCTGAGCGAAATTCTATCTTGCTGACATGAATAAAACATACACCAGCATAATAAAAAAAGTTTTATACGCGACCTACAAGATAACCTTTGTCTACAAAAATCAATTACCAGATTGCAATCTTACACAAGTGTCTGTTTAAAAACTGCTTATGTGTAAATTAAAAAAAATCTCTTCACTTTCTGTGCCATGGGGTAGCAGAAGGGTGAAAAATCACACTTCAAACAATTTAAATCAAACTACTTTTATTTAATAAACAGAGATTTTCAGTATGAACAAAAGGATTTTTTTTTCAGATAATTTGTATATAGTATTTTTATTAAACTTCTTTTTTTATTTCTAAAATATAAAAAAATAAATTTAAAGGGTTTATTTACGCTACAGTTAAGAGAATGTTAAATTCTTGTGATAATATTTTAGCCATAATAGTGGCACAAAAACTAGAGCGTTCCAACTATAATTTTAACAATCTAAATGATTGAAAAAATAAAAATGGAGCAAATGCATACCTAGTTCCATGTAATTGTTTGAAATCTTTTGCTTTGGTGTTTGCGAGGGGCGATACATGTCTAATAGCAAAAAGGGGCTGATAGCTAATTAAATGCATGTTTTGTATGTGATTTTGTATATTTGTGCGTTTCTTTTTTTACCATGTTTTTCTTCTTTTTCCTTTTTTTAGTTAAATAACTAAAAATATTGTCATTTGTAGCTGCAAATATGATCCCCCTCTTATACAAAGGGAAAATGTTATCGTTTACTTGCGACTTTGTGTATGCTTTACTGTAGTGTGTAATCGCGTGTGCTGCACGAGCGTGATGACAAAAGGCCAAGCAAATATATTTTTATGATTTCTGTTTCTTTATAATAACGTGTATTAAATGCGCATAAAAAATAAATTAATAAAAAAAAAATTTATGAACATCAAATTAGATTTGGTTCTAAATTCACATTTGTATGTGATTTTATTAATGTTCTTAAAAGTGTCTAGTTAAACACAAACATTTGATTATTCTGAATGATATATACAGTATTTAACTTTTTACGACAAAAAAAGTGATTTCATTATTAGGTGTATATGCAATGATAAAGGTGCATTTTAATTCTGATATATGCAAGAACAAAAGGTTAATCATTGGTTTGTAGATTGGCTTAACCCATAAGTCTTTTGCTTGTTTATATAAAAAAGAAGATGTGGTATGATTGCCAATGAGACAACTGTCCACAAGAGACCAAAATGACACAGAAATTACCAACTATATGTCATCATACGGCCTTCGACAATGAGCAAAGCCCATACCGCAGCTATGAAAGGCCCTGAAATTACAATGTAAAACAATTCAAACGAGAAAACTAATGACCTTATTTATAAAAAATTGAAAACTTTTTGGTTGTACATTGGTATCACGTTGGCATCATCGTCTTCATCCAAAGACATTCGGTTTTAGCACTCTAACTTCAGTAAAAGTAAAATAGAAATGTATGAAATTAAGACACAAGATTTATGACCATGAAAGGAAGGGTGGGATTGATTTGGGGTATTTTGGTCTCAACAGTTTAGGAATAAGGGGCCAAATTAGCATTGTTCTTGGTTTTTGCTCTATAACTTAAGTATTGGTAAACAGAAGGTCTATGGCCACATAAGGAGGGTTGGGGTAGAGTTTGATAATTTTAATTCCAACAGTGTAGGATTAAGGGGCCAAAAACAGGCCCCAAATAAGCATTTTTCTTGGTTTTTGAACAATTACTTTAGAATAAGTTAATAGAAATCTATAAAGGTTTATGACCACAAAAGGAAGGTTTGGATTAATTTTGGAGTTTTGGTCCCAAGGAATAAGGGGCCAAAATTAAACTTTGTTTGATTTCATCAAAAAAATGAATGACGGTATTGTGCTTCTTTGATATGCCAAATCTAACCATGTCCAAATTCTTAATTTTAGGTCCTGTTTTCTAATTGGTCTACATTAAGTCCAAAGGGTCCAAAATTAAAATAAGCTTGATTTTAATAAAAATTGAATTCTTGGGGTTCTTTGATATGGTGAGTCTTAACATGTACTTAGATTTTTGATTATGGGCCCAGTTTTCAAGTTGGTCCAAATCGGGGTCAAAAATTATTATACTAAGTATTGTGCAATAGCAAGAAATTTTCAATTGCGCAGTATTCTGCAATAGCAAGAAATCTTCAATTGCACAGTATTGTTCAATAGCAAGAAATGTTCAATTGCACAGTATTGCACACTAGCAAGAAATCTCCAATTGCACAGTATTGTGCAATATCAAGAAATTTTTAATTGCACAGTATTGCACAATAGCAAGAAATATCTAATTGCACAATATTGCGCAATAGCAAGAAATTTTCAATTGCACAGTATTGCCAATAGCCAGAAATATTCAATTGCACAGGATTGTCCCGTTTTCAAATTGGTCTACATTAAGATCCAAAGGGCCAAAAATTGAACTTTGTTTCATTTCAACAAAAATTGAATTCTTAGGATTCAAACGCATTGATCTCAGCAATTTCTTCACTGTCGTTCCCTCAATAACTGCATTAAACAGTTTCTAATCATTATTCATTCAAAACCATTTTATTATACCAATGCCTCACACACAACATATTATAGTATACTGTTGTCTATCAGTCCATCATCCACACTTCAGACAATAACTAGAAATTACTTCCCCCTACTTTCAAGAAACTTTGTTGAAAGGTTTATATCTATTGACATTAGCTCCACATCGATTTTATAAATTTTAGAATTTTCATTTCCATGTTATGAAGAGAGATTTAATCCTTAAAAAAGAGAGAATTTTCCAATTTTGAACTATAACACAAAAATGCATCCATCACCTTTAATTAAACTTTGGGGAATTGTTTACACTATTGACCTAAGGTCCCTTTTGATTGTAATAAATTTCAGATTATACATTTCTGTGTTATGAATTTTTATATATGCTAAAAAAAAATAAGGGATTTTATAGTTTTTGGACACCTATAAGTGCAGGAGTTTCTGGCTACATTGAAAACCCATTGGAGGCCTTCAGCTGTTGTCTACTCTATAGTTGGATTGTTGTCACTTTGACACTTTCCTCATTTCCCATCTCAATTATTCACATAAACACTTCCACATCATTTTATAAAACTTGGGTGAATTGTCTATGCCTGTTGACTTCAGCTACATTCCAAAATTTAAAACAAGATTAACAACTACAGGTCCCCAAATAGCCTTCAACAATGACAAAAGCTCATACAGCACAGTCAGCTATAAAAGACCTTAAAATGACAAATATAAAACAAATGAAATGAGAAAACAAATAGACTAATAATTGTACAAAACAAAATAGTTCAACCTTTAAACAAGCTTTAAAGGAATCAAGACATATCATGCGCTTAGAGTGCAGCTATTTATTAACAAACTCCATATTCAAACACGTGCACTCAAACAACTAATTCATAGAGAGGGGTGGAAGTTGAAGCCCCCTTTTTTACCAGTCAATGCATTTGAATGAAGTCTGTACACATCAACTCAATTTGTTAATACACATTTCCAGTCTAGCTTTCAATACATTTGTAACGACCTTTAACCCCACTGACAATTTGCGTCTGTGTCCATACTTGTTTATATAAAAAAAAATGATCGAAAACAAATATGTAACACATAAACAAACAACAACCACTAAATTACAGGACTTGGGACAGGCACATACACACACAATTTGGAGGGGTTAAACATGTTAGCGGGATCCCAACCCTCCCCTAACCTGAGACAGTGGGATAATAGTACAACATAAGAACGAACTATAAAATTATTGAAAAAGGCTTAACTCATCAGATGGACAAAAATACAAGTGGACGTGGCCGGGTACTTGTACTTCCCGAAAACAAAAAAACACTAGGAACAGATCTGAGAGTACTCGCAGTTATCTGACAGCTAGTTCAAAGTCACTAACAACTAATAAAAAACCATGCAAGACTAAATTATCAATCCGTACACATCCAACATCCAATGGATTTAGTGTAAAGACGCCATAAACAGTCAGAGAAAAACATGACCTTGTGCAATGCCAAGATACAGGTATCGACAGATTGTAGATCCATGAATGTGTATATGTATATAACATACTAGTAATATTTAGTTTGCTATTAATTTACTGATAACAAAATCAATATTTATACCAATGAAAACAATATTCAATGATCTTATTACAGTGTTGAATTGGTAACCTCTTAGAATAAGTTTATTTAAAGGAGCGATAAGTTTACAAGGATCATTTCTAAATTTCCGGGCACGGTTAACAACATTTCCGTAAAAATGAGAATGTGTTATCCCGTTTGAAATAAGTTTTCTACAGGTACAACCTTATGTCCGTTTAGTTTGCTGTCTGGTTGACACACGCCGCATCTCCTTCTATTTATTAAGACTGAGAACTTTCTAACTATCATATGTAAAAAAAACTGTATACAAAATTGAATACAAAAGGATTTGACCGTTGTTTGACACTAACTTAAAGATGTTAAGCATGTGAAGAAAAGGGGTATCATCTGGACACACCCATTGCTTATTGTTTTGAGACATCATGACATAGGTATATTTCAAAGAAACAATATCTAAAAGACAAGAAAAATATCAACGACGTCTCATCGATTTAATCACCAAACCGTGCCCCACCCCCCAAAAAAACACAGCTCACCACAACGGGTAGTTAGTTTATTTGGTCTTCAACAATATACACTTGTCCTTATATTTTCACCTCCATGTTTCAACAAAAAAATTCGAGCTCTATTTAGACAAAATGGTCCAGTCAAAAAAGAAATGAATAAAAGTTTGCAGAATATATCTCAGACATGCCATCAACATCTTTAATGACAACTACATAACACCTGTAACGACAACTACTAAGTACTAACACATACAACTTGTAATGACAACTTCATAACACATGAAATGACAACTACATAGCACATGAAATTACAACTACATAACAACAATAATGACAACAACATAATACCTGAAATGCCAACTACATATCACCTGTTATGGCAACTACATAACGACTGTAATGACACCTATTTACACTTGTAGTGACAACTACATAACACCTGTAATGGCAACTATATAACACCTGACTGTAATGGCAACTACATAACACCTGTAATGGCAACTACATAACAAACTAAAAATCAAGCCAAATTGACATATATAAATATTCGTTTTTATTTTAGTTTACTTTTTTCCCCAAGATTTTTTTTTCTTTCTTTTTATATCTCACTAGAATATAGGCAGTATGACTACAATGTATCTGCTAATTACTGGACATTTGACAACTTTAATTCGGTCAGTTTTGATGAACGAAAGAAAATATGCATACTGTCGGTAAATCTTAATTTCAGAAATGCACACATCAGCACTTCTTGAAAGAATTGTCTTTTTTTTAACAACCGTCTAGTTTATGATTGATTATGCCACTGCACAACGGGGAGTTTGATTTCTAGACATGCATGACACAGCTTTTTGTTGTCATGATGTATGATATTTTGTGGTTGCATATTATGAAATTTATGGTGTTATTCAAGGCATTTTGCATCAAATTAGAAACACGTGATATTTTAATGCTGACTGTTCTAGTAAAAAGCGATGTCATAAAAGTTATGTAGCGTGATGCCTTAATATGCGTCACGCCCAAGTTTTCTATGTCAGCAGAAAAAAAAGAAAAGTCAGCTCTGACGAATGCATAATGAAGTAGAAGGCAGCACCGTACCTTTATTCTAGATATACTATTCTCTGTTCTAGGTTTGACTGTACCCGTAGTACAGTTAATTATAGTACCCGGGTGCTGATCCAGCCATTTTAAAAAGGGAGGTTCTATTAACCGAACACCATAAGACGTTCTTATAATCAAAAGAATATTTTTTGAAATAGAAAAAAATAGGTTGTGTATAAAAAAAAAAAGAAGATTTGGTATGATTGCCAATGAGACAACTCTCCACAAGAAACCAAAATGACACAGAAATTAACAACTATAGGTCACCCTACGACCTTCAACAACGAGCAAACCCCATACCGCATAGTCAGCAAAAAAGTGTTCTCTTAACTTTATTCATATTAAAATTGTGTATGGAAATGTGTTTATGTGTTTGATAAGCTGCAATAGACCCCAAGGAACGATGCAATGGAATTATTGACTTTAAAAGTATCAATTATCTCATTGTCCATGATGCAGAGAAACAAAAATTAGTCTTTGGAAACATGCTTTATTTATTAGTTATGTTTGTTTTGAACTGGCTTCATTGACCGCAAGTACTCTTACTTAAGTACATTGTGGTTTTTGTCGTTATATAATCATCATGTTTTTTGTGGTCTGTGCCAGTCTGATGAGTCAAAGTATATCCGACTGATTTTTACTGTTTGCTCTTGTGTTGTGTCTTTCCTTAAGTGCAGAGTCTGTGATTCAGTGGTTGTGGTTTATTGCTGTATGTTTATATTTGTTTTTCGTTTATTTGTCACAAATCAGGCTGTTAATTTCGGTTGAATTGTTTCACATTTTGTCATGCAAGTCCCTTTCTACTGTGTAGGTTTTACTCATTGTTGAAGGCGTGGTCGATACGGTGACACATAGTTGCATTAATCCACGGCATTTGTACTTTTGTCGGATATTTGCTTCATTGGCAATCATGCTGCATCATGGATCTTTGTTTTATATAAGGTAATAAAGTTCAATAGATAATACTTGTGAGGTTTTACCATATATGAGACACAGGCTGACTGGTACTGTCAGATGCGGATTAACGGTGTTTAAGGAAAGGGGGAATTACATTAGCTTTTTACAAATATCGGGTCTTTTTATTAAAATAGTGAATCTGTACTAAATTCATAGGAATATGTGAAAACTAATGGCCACTCCTGAGGGTCAAATAGATATACTAGCTAATTTTTGGAGAATTCCTACCAAAATCCTAAACTTTACCAAAATGAATCTGAATTTGTTTACGTGGACAGAAATCTATTAGACTGAAGCGATAATATATGTCGTTTCAAAGTTAGAATAACGTTTATACAAAATAAGATATTTTTGTCTGATAATCTACAGTAAGTACAATAAGGGCAACAGAAATGGCATATGTTTTATTTCAGCACCTGCTGTTACCACTTATTTAGTTATTATACAAAAGATTTACTAGTTTTGAGACACATTTATAAATATGCGAGTGAATATACTTAGAAATCTGTTACACTGTCAAAATTTAAAAAAAAAAATATTTGTGATTTTAATAAACACTGACTTGACATTTTATTCTTTCATTGGTACAGTATGTATTTACCTTCACCCATAATCTAGTCAGTTGAAAAAAAAAAATTGAAATGCATTGCCCGAAGAGTATTTATTAACATGATGCCCAATACACTTTTTTAATTATATCATTTTAGTTTTATATGACTTATATATTAGAAACAGCAATCAGTTGGGAGTCTACTGCTGGTCATTGAACTTTTCACACTCTGGCAGTTCAACGGAGCACTAACCTACATTTGTTTTATAGATTTCATTTCATAACAAAGGCACTCATGATCAGTTACCAAAAAACACCAATGATATATGGAGGGTCAATGTACTGGTTCTCATGGTGACTGAAAGATTACATTGCACGAACTAATCAAAGAAACATTGAACTGTGAAAAATGTTAAACATAAATATTGCCAAACTAATATTTATAACTGACTACTAACGGCCTAACTCAACTTACTGATTAGTAGTCAACGGAAGACAATTCATTTTCAGATCTAGTTTGTCCACTCTAAGGGAGCTACCATTTGATTTTTATGGGGTGGGGGGCTAGGATGAAATTTGAAAAAAATAAAAAAATAGGCAGGACAGGAGTTTTGAGTAAAAAAAAAAAGGCAGGATGTGACACTTGCAAAAATAAAAAGTCAGGACGACAATTTAGGTAAAAAAAATCAGGATAAACTAAAAAAAAAAAAGAAAGGCAGGACCGATTAGAGTGAAAAATAAAAATGCAGGACAGAGGTTACAGCTAAAAAAAAATGCAGGACAAAATTTTTCATCCTAGCACCCCCCCCCCCCCCCATAAAAATCAAATGGTAGCTCCCTAGGAGGTAGAACAACGTCGTCATATCGTGGAGCGTTTAGTGTAGAGGCTTTGCCATGATTTTCTACAGTGGTTAGGTCATTTCATAGAACGATTACCAAGTTCTTTTCAAAATGCAACACAAAAAAAGATGTTTGAATCCGTTTGTACGTCAGGATAAGCAAAATGTCGAAAGTGACATGGTTTGATGAGCGATTAAAATGGTTCAGATAAGTGTCTAGACATTTGTTATTGTTTTATTGAATTGGCCAGGGCTTAGATCTATCAATACCTGTATATGGAAATAAAGAGATTTATTATGATTGTCAAAGAGACAACTATCATCTACAGTTCAGATGAAGTGGATGTAAGCAATGATAGACAACCTTTAACA
This sequence comes from Mytilus edulis, assembly GCA_019925275.1. Taxonomy (NCBI): domain Eukaryota; kingdom Metazoa; phylum Mollusca; class Bivalvia; order Mytilida; family Mytilidae; genus Mytilus; species Mytilus edulis. The sequence goes on from CM034353.1 coordinate 93,139,520, forward strand.
ATAAATATAAGCAATGATAGACAACCTTTAACAATAAAAAAAAGCCATATTAGCCCTGACATGAAAAATATGAAATAATTCAAATGAGAAAACTCACGGCATAATTTAAAACAAAACAATTTACGAAAGACAAATAGGACAGACATAAACCAACGACAACCACTGAACTACGCGATCCTCCGGACTTGGGACAGGCATATAAATAATGTGGCTGGGTTAACCATCTCTTTAATCGCCAACCCCCTTAACCTGAGAAAGTGGTGTAACAGTACCTCATTTAGGAAAAAAGTATAAAAATCAGTTATAAACGCGAGAAAAAAGACGTGTATACTCTTTCCGGATGTATTATGGCTGTGAGGTCGTTGATACAAATCAAAATTAAGAAATTGAATGGGTCTATCAATATATACCCATGCTACATCAATCTTTAAAGACCCAAATGTTGCAAAACACTTATCCTACCTCCATGAAAAATATGTAAGATAAAGATAAAGATAAAGCCCCAAATAACACCGTTTTTGTGTGCAAATCTCATTACATAGACTGCTTGATAAATTTATTAGGTATTGACAATTCACTTGGAAACTCAACATATACCCTCACGACACTTACCAAAGAGGAAATCCTGAATAATAAGAGATCTGTTCTATGTTCTTTTGGAACTTCAACCAAAAATGAAGAACTGGATCTTCCATCACTGTAATGGATACCTAAACTACATAAGTGTCCTTACATACAACGGTATATTGCTGGGTCTTCCAAGTGCTCCAGGAAACCTCCTTCTAAATATATTTTATCAGCAATCAAAACCGGGTTTCAAAGTTAATGTGAAACTTCCTATTTTGGAGGTGGCGTGAATCAGATATGGATACTACGTTTGGAGGACGTGTTTTTCACCAAACTATCGGCATTCCCATGGGAACCAATTGTGCCCTTTGTCTTGTCGACTTGTTTCTTTATTATTATGATGCTGACTTCATACAGGAACTTCTTAGGAAGAAAGATAAGAATTTAGCAAGATCCTTTAACTTTACTTTCCACTATATAGGTGATGTTCTCTCACTAAATAATTCAAAATTTGGTGGCTATGTTTAACGCATCTATCTCATCGAACTAGAGGTAAAGGATAAAACAGATACTGTCAAGTTGACCTCATATCTTGACTTACATCTAGAAATTGACAATGAGGGTCGGTTGAAAACAAAACTTTACGACAAAAGAGATGATTTCAGCTTACCAATTGTGAACTTCCCATTTCTATGTACCAACATTCCAGCAGCGCCTGCATACGGAATACATCTCCAACTTGATATGTAATAATACCGGGCTTGTATTTCCTATCATGCTTTCCTTGATAGAGGGTTGCTGCTCACAAGAGAGCTATTACACAAGGAGTTCCTAAAGGTGAGGTTGAACTTATCCCTTCATAAATTTTACAGACGCCATCACGAGTTGGTTACCCGTTAAGGAATATCAGTTTCACAGATGATATCGGATATGTTCCTTTTGTCGTAAATACAATCCCGTTCCCTTTTCACGAGTTTGACGTACTGAATTAGTCTATTGATCGGGTTTGTAATAACATGAGCAACACGCGTACGACGGGTGTCACATGTGGAACAGGACCTACTTACCCTTCCGGAACACCTGAGACCATCCCAGTTTCTATTTTAGTAGGGTTCGTGTTGCTTAGTCTTTAGTTTTCTATGTTATGTCTTATTTGTGTACTATTATTTGTCTGTTTGCCTTTTTCTTTTTTAGCCATGGCGTTGTCAGTTTATTTTCAATTTATGAGTTTGACTGTTTCTCTGGTATGTTTCGCCCCTCTTTAATAAGTGGTTAACTCGCCAGATCGATAAAAAAAACCCAGAAAACATCTAACAGAAGCACAGATTTGACGTGGCAGATTATTTATACATCCCTAAAAAGAACAAAGAGACGACGTACAGACCAGGGGTTGAAGTCATAAAACTTTGCCCAGTGCTCGGAGCACAAAAATCATGCTCGAAACATGAAATCCAACATTTTGATTGGTTGATTTTGGAGTATGAGTACAAAAAACTGACTCGAAAGTTTTATGACTTCAAGACCTGAGAGTACTCGCAGTAATTGACAGCAAGTTAAAAACCAACTACAACGTATAAAAAAATTCATAAATCTTAAACTAAAATATCAATAAATGCACATTCAATATCTATGGATTTAGTGTAAAGGCTCCATACAGTGTAAGAGAAAAAAAATCTCAAGGGTTACGCGAAACTCGGTGTCTCGCCTGCTTTTCCTGTTAATCGCAGGCTAAACAAAAATGAGGGGAAAAAATTAATAAAAATATTCCTCTCAATACTATCTTTTGATTGCAAGAATCTTTTGTCCAAGTTTGGTAAAAATCCAGGATAATTTATGAATCTAATAAATGAATAAAATAAACTCATCATAGATACCAGGACTGAATTTTGTATATACGCCAGACGCGCGTTTCGTCTACAAAAGACTCATCAGTGACGCTCGAATCCAAAAAGTTAAAAAGGCCAAATAAAGTACAAAGTTGAAAAGCATTGACAAAACATAAACTGCAGACTATATGGAATGTTAACTCGAAGAAAAACTAAGTCCATATATTACTTGAGTAAAATACGGATAAACAGGTTCAAAATTTTAACAAAATTTCCTTCTAGATTCTAGCTTTTGATCATAATCAAGCTTCTGTCCAAGTTTGGTACAAATCCAGGATAGTTTAACAAAGTTACTAAAATCATAAAAACTTTAACCACAGAGTGGATGTTATGTTTCTTGGCAGAAAAATTAAGTCCATTTATAAGTAAGATACGAAAAAGAGTTTGTTTTTTTACAAAATTAAATGTTGGATACTATCTTATGATCATAAACAAGCTTCTGTCTAAGTTTGGTAAAAATCAAGGATAGTTTAAGAAAGTTATTAAAATTTTGAAAACATAAGTCCATTTATAAGTAAAATACGGAAAAACCAGATTTTTTTTACAAAATTTACTTCTGGATTATCATTTATGATCATAAGCAAGCTTCTGTCCTAGTTTGGTCCACATCCAGGATAGTTTAAGAAAGTTATTAAAATTTCAAAATCTTTAACCATAGAGTGAATATTTGTGGACCTCGCCGCCGACGACGAAATGTAAGATCGCCATCTCTCTCAGTTTTTCGACAAAAGCCGAAGGCTCGACAAAAATTACTTTATGCAATGCAAAATATAGGTATTGATAGATAGTAGTACCGTGAATGTGTATATACATATTACAATAATATTTAGTATGGTTAGTTTACTGACAAAAAAAATCAATATTTTTACCAATAAAAAGAACATTCAAAGATCTGATTACATTGTAAATTTGTAAACTGTTAGAATATGTTTGATTAAAAGAACAGAGTGCAAAGACTAACGCGCATAAGTCCCCCTCAAAATTCTTATTTCGTGAATATATCAAAAAAGAGTCATTAGAATATAAGATATTCTAATGACTCGTGCAACATTTGAAAACCATGATACATCGTGGTGAAAGTTCGACAATAAAAACCCATCAGCCAGCGTTTGTCCTGAATACATGATTTTTATTAGTTGCTTTTGGTGCAACTTGCTTTCAGTAAATGTGAGTACTCTCAGATCGGCCGTTAGTGTGTTTTGTATTTATGTTTGTTGACTGTTTAACTCTGTATTGATCTGAGAAGTCAAGTCCTTTTCAACGGATTTTGATAGTTAGTTCTTTTGTTGTGATGTAACCAAACTATCAGGAACCCGTTATCCAGTGGTTGTCGTTTTTTATTGCATATGTTGTGTGGTTTTTTTTTCGAGCCTGCGACGCAGAAAGCTCGGCATAGGAATAGTGATCCGGCGGCGGCTTTAAGAAGGTGGAAGACCTGGATGCTTCATACAGTATATAGATGCCTCATGTTACGAAGTATCCGTCAGACACATGTTCAATGTCCTTGACCTCATTTTCATGGTTCAATGAAAAAAAAAGTTAAGATTTTTTGTAATGTTAAATTCTCTCTTATTATAAGTAATAGGATCACTACATTTGGTATGTGTGCACCTTGCAAGGTCCTCTTGCCCATCAGACAGTTTTCACTTTACCTCATTTCATGGATTAGTGAACAAGGTTAAGTTTTCGTGATTAAGTCCATATCTCTGATACTATAAGCAATAGGTCTAGTATATTTGGTGTATGGAAGGATTGTAAGGTGTACATGTCTAACTGGCAGGTGTCATCTGACTTTGACCTCATTTTCATGGTTCAGTGGTTATAGTTAAGTTTATTTGTTTTGATCTGTTATTCTTATACTGTATGCAATAGGTCTACTATATTTGGTGTATGGACTGATTCAGTGTAATGTGTACATGTCTAGCTGACAGGTGTCATCTGACCTTGACCTGATTTTCACAATTCATTGCTCAGTGTTAAGTTTTTGTGTTTTGGTCTGTTTTTCTTAAACTATAAGCAATAGCTTTTAAATTTATAGCGGCGGATGTTTACCAAAAAAAATGGTTATATATTTATGTTTATGTGTTTTCATTTGTGTATTTAATTATTTATGATATATTGTGGTTTGTAATATTGAAAAAAATATTTATAACAGGCAATACAAATTATACCTATTGACTTCCTTTTATTTCACCCACTACTATATCCTGCAAATATCTAAACGTGATATTAATTTTTTGCATTAGATGTTGTTTCGATGGGTCTTAGCTGATTTTAGTCATAAATTATAACTCATAATAATACAAAACAGAAACAAATGGATGTATAAGTATATGTATTGTCATCACTACTAATCATTCAGAAACGAGAAGAATCAAAGATATGAACAATCGAACATGGACCAAACCATGACACTACCGAATCAAACCACGACACTTAATTTTCCGTAATCTTATTTTATATGCAAAAGTAGATGTATATATGTGATGTGACCGACAGTTGAATAGTCTTGTCACTATGACAGATATTGACTAACGACAAACTGAACTGCAATCTCCTGACTTTGGACAGGTACATATATATAGATGATGTGGCGGGGTCTAAAAATGGATCGAACCCTCAACCCTCCCCTCAACAGGGACAGTAGTGTAACAGTACAACATAAGAACAAACCATGCATTCTGTAGAATTGTATTTCTTTCTTTCTCTTATTTGAGACTGGGGATATTTCATTTGTTCGAGTGGATGACATAATCTAGTCTCTGTCTTATTCTAAAGCTGCTTCTGCTTCGATGTCTTCTTGCAGTTTTATGCAATCGTCGTGGCATGTGATATGCCGATGAATAATGCTGTCGTCTGCATATTTTTTTATCTGACGTGTTTGAGGTAGTCAGGATAGTCGTTACTATACTTGAGAGAGGGTATAGGTTCTAGCTTTAGGTTCCCTGGACAACTCCTGGTGTTACTTGACGTTTTTGAGGTGTTGTGGTTTCAAAGAAGGTTTGTGTTTTGATGGAGAGAAATCTCTGAATACTTTCTACATTTGAAATCATTCAACCTGAATTAATGAATTCTATAGAGAAAAAAATCCTATCTATGCTGTTCCATCTTGATTATCAAAGGATGACGAAATAGAGCCAAATTTGCTAGCTAAAATATCATGAATGTCATGTTTTTAAATATTTAAGATAAGATAAAACTAAGCACCATAAATATTTGTGGAGTCAATCTGTGTTTTTATCTCGTATCTCGAATCTAGCTCTAGTCCTTTACTATGCTTCAGCTTTAGTAAGGATCTAGATGAAGGCATCCTTATTGTTTTACATTTGAAATAATTTTCTGTAGTCCTTATTCTCTACTCTTTATTTTTCAGCACCCCATTACCCTCTTTTCTTTATTTTGTTTTTCTCTATCTTTTTTTTTTATATTATTTTGCATTGTATTCTGCACTTTTTGTCCAATATTATCTATTCTATTAACCACATCTAGATCCTCGTTAATGACTGTTTTGTCTTTCATTCAAGAAATAGCCATATCCATACAGATGAAGTTAAATATTAACTCCAAATTTAGCTCTAACTACAAGTATCGTGTACTTTTAAGTGCCATAGCTTGTATGAGATTGGTTGGTGTCCAGTAGCAAATATTTCAAGCATATTCAGGGTCATATTTTATAAGATTTATCATCTACAAAAATCACACAACCACAGAGCCCAGCAACTAAAAAAACCACTAAATAAGTACAGAAAAATTCTCTCAAGAATAAACATTGTCAGGATCATTAAAAAACATGTCCAGTGGCAAATATCACATTAATGTTAGGACATTGACATTTAATTGTAATGATCATCTTTGTACTTTTTATGAATCCTGGATATATTAAAAAAAATTGTATTCAAGGAGGTCTTGTAATATTTCAGTACCTCCATGATTTAGGATATCTCGAAATATTTCAAGACCTTCATACTTTCAATTCAGAATATCCTACTTTATACTGACTGAACAGAAGTATGTTTCTCCTGGATGCTGTGTGAAATTTTTATGTGCCTGTCACAAATCAGTAGATCTCCTATATAACATCTTAAAAAATATTCTTCATTATATGGACAATTGGGTTTTAATTGTTTTCTTCTGTTAAATTTATTCAGACTCTGAAAGATTTATAGCTCAACATATTCTAGACACCTGTCTATTATTAAAGACTAACTTTGACAGCTAGATATCATTTGGTTAGTTTTACCATTGGGTTGCTGTCTCATTGATGTATACCCTAGATCTATTATTCATGCAACGATGAGACCGTCTCGGCATTGCCCATTAGCATTAATGAGCAGTTTTGAATTATATCCAATGCAAATCAAAATCCAAATAAGTATTGCTAAAGGCAAAACTTTAATATAAAAACTTTATGAAGATCAATGAGATTAATAAAGCCAAGGGTATAAAGACTGACAAACCCTGCAAGAAGGATCAGAAATCCTTGCAAAAATCCCAAATAAACCTACAGGTTATATATAGTATCCAAGAAACAGGCTTGAATTTAAAAATTAACATTGACCAATGAACCATGAAAATGAGGTCAAGGTCACATGCACCTCCATTCCTGAAGCAGCACTGTATACAAGGTTAGGAATCTGATGTTCAGTGGTTGTCATCTGTTTATGTGAATCACAAGTGTTTCTTGTTTTTTATATAGATTAGAATGTTGATTTTCCTGTTTGAATGGTTTTACACTAGTAATTTTTGGGGCCCTTCATAGCTTGCTTTTCGGTGTGAGCATACTAGGCTCCGTGTTGAAGGACGTACCTTGACCTATAATGGTTTACTTTTATAAATTGTTACTTGAATGGAGAGGTGTCTCATTGGCACTCATACCACATCTGCCTATATCTATTAAAACAAAAACATGATTTTGTGATGCATCATATCTCTGCTTTTTAGATTACATGTGTTCTTTTTTCTCATCTGTATGTCAGAGTTCACTTGCTTTTTATTTACATTTTGTGTGTATTATATTTGCCATTCTGACTTCTATTTCTAGTTCCAAATAGATGGTTTAATAATTTTTTTCCTGGTATATCCACATTTTTTTCTGGTACACATTTGATTTCTACATACTTCTCATGACAGAAAGCACTATTATGGCTGATGAATGTTTATTATTCACAAGTTAACATGTAAAGTATAAATTGACACAGAACAGCATAGATTCAGGATGTTACAGCACCTTTCTTGTATTGCACAGTTTTTTTTATCATGGTTCACAGAAATTTTGTCTATCATTAATGACACAGAGCAAAATGTATTCATTAAAAAATAACTATATCTGTTCAAAAGGTGTCTTTGAGCTACAATTGTATAATTAACTCTTGACAAAGAAAAGAGTCACAAATTAAGGCAAGAAAAAAAGTTTAGGTCCCATCTCAAGGTATCATTGTGTACCAATAATCAAAATAATTGTCAAAGTCTTATAACTCTACTAAGAACAGTCAAATCATACAGTATGGTCAACTAAACATGATGACAAACAATTCTAACAAGTGTGAAAACTTCTGCCAAAAAATATATTAGAGGACTTGTGTTCATAACAAGCCATTGTGTCACACAAATCCCCCAAAATAGTCAAAAGCCATGTGAATACTTCAACAAGAACAGTCAAATAGAAAGTAAGATAGTGTTTTTTTACAAACAATACTCCTAATTATGAAGCATGTGAGGTTCTGAGAGGAGTTGCATACACAACTTGTAACTGTGCTACAATTAAAAAAAAAAGAAATTATTCCCAGGTAAAATGTCAAACATAAAGGTGATCATAGTATGGTCACCTTCACAGTATGAGAAATAATCTTACAAAATATAGTAGCTTTCTATCAAATGGTCCAAGAGTTACATTCATAAGGAAACATTGTGTTACAATACATTGTAGTAATAAACAAAAATGTTCAAAGTCCCATAACTTGAAAGAATGGTCATATCAAAATACCAGTACAGCATGGATAACTACACAAGATAAAATTTTTTTACCATGTATATTGAACAGATGCAGGGGTGTTCCCTTATATACATACAATAGACAATATATTATGCTCAAAGATGCATAACTCCTGAAAGAATTGTCAACTCAAAGTGTAATCATTAGGGTGAAAAAAGAAGCAAAAATGAGGAAAAGTGTATGTTTAAAAAATGTGAAGAGAATGCAAATCACATTTCTAAAAATATCTTATTAAGATAAAAGCAAAATTAATAGATTAGAAAAAATGACTAGTTTTAATCTTTCTACTTTTTACTATAAATGAGCAATTATCTGTTGGACATGGAAAACAATATCACAAAATTCACACAACTATTCACATTCTATATAACAATATTCAGCAAATAGACTATTTAATAAAATATCTAACAAAGCAATACATTATTAGTTGGTTAACAATTATCTACAAATAACAGCATAACACAAGACTTTTACCCATAAAACAAACAATATATATATTATATACTATGTACTGATGTCATATGGTGAACAGATTTAGCAGATTTGAAATTTCTAGAATTAATCAACTACAAAGAGGTGTGTTAGAGAAGAGCTTAAAATGAATTACTGTACAAGATACATGAATTTTGACCCTTATTACCACGAATTTACAATGCATTCCTTAAAATTTCTCAAATTCCGCTTTATCTTTTGTACCTAATTTCAGTATAAGAGTGTGTTAATGACTTTTTATTTTGCTCTTACACATTGTGGTGAAACTTGACATGGGAGATAACTCATTATGTATTTTGCGTGTATAATTATGGTAAATGTCTGTAATATTGTTAATGGATGAAAATGATATGTCCATTTCAAGTTAGATGGGATGTTTAAGAAAATTTATCTATCATAATCTAATATGTTTGTCATTTTGTTAATTTACACCATGTCAGTATTTTAAAGGGGCACTAGCTGTCAAATTCATGGTCACCGATCTGACTCAAATTCTCATATTTGATTTATAACAATGTAAAACATTTATCCAAACTATCAAAGGTCTAAAATAAACAGTTTAAAGAGCATGGGGTAGATAATACATAGGTTCGTTTCGTGTGTATTTTAGTCCAGACGCCATCTAATTAACTATCGATTTGACCTCAGATGACCATATAAGCTATGTAAACATAAATAAAGATATGAATACATTTAACAACACGTGCAATTGGATTTTTATAGGTCTGTTTGATTTTATTTTATAGATTAAAAATAGATGTTTCTCATTGCTTTTAACCGTATAAGAATGATTTTAAGTGCATCGAATTAGTAATCAAATGATTTACTGTAGTTTCACTTGCATTGTTGACATTCTTTTTCTTTAAATAACCAGTACACGTACAATGCATGCGTTGTCAATCTCTAGCTAGGGGTTAAATTGAAGTTCACATGAATACAGATTTAAAGAGGTCGTCTCATTCACTTGCAAGTGAATTAACTAATTATCAATGTTTCTTAGCGTAATTTGACAAAATTGAACCTTTTTGGCTGCAAAAAGCGAATTGTTATTTCACTATTTCACTTTCATTATTGAGTGAACAAAAAAAAATCAAACTTTAGATTTTTTATATATCTCGTAGCTAGTGCCCCTTTAAGCTTGTGTTTTGACCTTATACATCAAATGTAAAATAATAAACACTACTGGCATAAAAGAAACTGTTAGCAATGGGGAAGTACGCAGATGGTTGATGACATAAGGGTTACTATAATTATCATTTTAGTTATTCATAAATTTCCTGATATAAGATTGATTGTTGGTTGCTTAACGTCCAGTGTATGTGATTTCATGCATAATCATAAACATTTAGTTTTTAAACAGTTCATACAGTTACAGATAAAACATTTTGAATTAGTTAAGAAATGTTTACTGTATTATTCTAAGCACTATCTCCCGAATCAGAATAAAAAGGGTTCATATTTTGTTCATTTGTATCTACAAGTGGGTGAGAAAAATTTTCATCTTCCTCTGAATCTGAGCTGTCAAAAGGATTAAGACTATCTTTTTCAGTTTTAACAGACTGTACAGGTGGATGTGTCAAATTTTGAACCTTTTCCACTCTGCTAGTGTTATTTTTATTGCCTTTTGTTCCTTCATATGGAAGAGCTTTGTTTATTTTTGGTTCAGCTCTATACTTGTGTGTCTCTGTGTAGTCATTCAATTCATAATTTGTTTCTGGTATTCTAGAATTTGCTAGTGTGTCAGTAGTTGGTGAATCTGCTGCTTCTGAATTTTCTTCACTACTCATATAAAACATTTTGCCACCTTTTTTTATTTTAGGTCTTTTTTCTTCACTTTCCTTTTGGTTAATGGGTTGATCCACCACTGGAGAATCAGTTTCTGGTGAAGATGAATCTTGTGAAGAATTCTGTGAAGTTTTTAAAACTATATCGTCATCAACTAGATTCTGTGAAAACTTGAGCGTTCCTTTAAGTAAATCTCTGACCTGAAAAATATAGATAATTGTGATTCCACCCTGGTGTTTTAATTTATTTAGACAGCTTTATAGATTTTAAAGTTATAACAATCATAACATTTCATTTTTAATGACATAATTGGTATTTAATAGTTTTGTGGTTACCAATTTTCTTGGATTGAGGAACATTGAATTTTTATACAGCTAAAGTTCTATAACTCTTGCACGAAAAATTAACAAATTTTCCACAAGAAAAAAGAAAATTCATCTGAGCACTTTTGAGTTAGTACTTGAAATTGACTTATATAACTGTAAATTCAGAAATTATTGTGTGCATTTATCATTGTGATTTTTGAAGAATTGACCAAAATACAAGATTAAAATTTCATACATGGTCATGATGTGCAAGTTAAATTAGGAACAGTATTCAGTTAACATAAAATTGTTGAGAAATGAATCTGAAAATGCACATCATTGTAAAGCATGCTCACATGAAGATTGATACCAAATTTGAGGAAGCTCTGATTTGTAGTTCCTGAGAAAAGTGTTACAAAAATGAATGTGTTGGACAGCTGGTCTGACAGAAACACGGATGCTAGACAGAAATAAACAAGTGTAACCCCCTACTTTGAAGTAGCAGAAAAATTTAGCAATTTTCTTTTTAAGTAATTGCAATATTTGGAATGGTTTAGGTAGCTGAAGTTGAATCATTCCTGTATAGTTCATAGAATACTTTGCAGATTATCCCATCAATATTAGCTTTATTTCAAATCTTACTCTGGTCATTTGCATACTTCACATTAACAATAAGCAATCTTTTTTTTAGTTATACAAGAAAGTACCTGTTTAATTCCAGCTATAGCAATAAGAATTTCATCCTCATTTTGTAAGTTTTGCTGTAATAGTTCTGACTGTAAACGATCTGCAATTATATGTCAGACAAAACTTGAATAAATGTTAAAAACATTTTTTGATATCCAAAATACTATCATTAACTTACTTTATAGCGAACAACAAAAACAAAATATACAAATTGCAGAAGCAGCTCACTTCCTTGCTATGTACAAACAAGAATAATTGATATACAAATAAGGGTATGTGGTATGATTGCCAATGGGACTATCCCCCAGAGTTCATATGCAGTGAATGTAAGCAATTATAGGTCACCTTTAGTAGACACCTTATCAGATTACTATTTTCACTGAACTTATATCAGTCCATTTTGTATTTTGAATTGTTATACACTTTGTCATGTCTAAACTTTTTGTACTTTACCTTACAGTATGGGTTTTGATCATGGTTGAAGGGCAAAGCTGCTTACATCTATGTCATATTGTCTCTGGTGGATAGTTCTCTAATTGGCAATCATACCATATAATAGCAATATTTAAACTTAACATGGAGATAAGAACAACTACTTTCCTTCCCTTTTTAAAGCCAAAGACTGACATTTATAGTTCTATAATCACTCAGATTAACAGTTTCATTATTTTTATTTTCACAATATTAGTTCTACACAGTTTATAAGAACTGTTTACCTATATGGATATTTATTTTTGTGATAATAAAAACCTTTACCTATAGGGATATCTAATTTTGTGATAATATATACCTTTATCTATAGGGATATCTAATTTTGTGATAATATAAACTCTTTACCTATATGGATATCCAATTTTTGTTATGATAAAAACTCTTTACCTATATGGATATCTATTTTTTGTGATGATAAAACTCGTGACCTATATGGATATCTAATTTTTGTGATGATAAAGCTCCTGACCTATATGGATATCTAATTTTGTGATGATAAAACTCGTGACCTATATGGATATCTAATTTTTGTGATGATAAAGCTCCTGACCTATATGGATATCTAATTTTTGTGATGATAAAACTCCTGACCTATATGGATATCTAGTTTTTGTGATGATAAAAACTCTTTACCTATATGGATATCTAGTTTTTGTGATGATAAAAACTCTTTACCTATATGGATATCTAATTTTTGTGATGCATAATCGCACATGGATTCTTTTTCTGACACCTGGTTTTGCAGCATACCAATTTGAAATTCATATTCTTTTTCCTGAAAATATATAAAGTTATTCTATTCAATTTAAAAGTGTACTTAAAATATTAATTGATAAAAAAAAATAAAGAATAAAGAATGCCCAGGTTAAGTTTTCTGGCGACACATTAGCGAAGACAGTAAACAGGTATTTGCAGCCATCAATTCAACAATTGGAGCCTCAGAGCTTTAAATATAATATGGTTATATAGTTATCTCCATTCTAATAAAACTGACAGAAAACAACGTCAAATCATACATTTAAAATCGGTCATACGTCGTCTGTGTTTGCACATATATTTTCATAGCATCAGTTGTGAATTGATGCCATTAAAATTTTTGATGTTATCCAATCAAATTGAACGTTACAAATAATGTTGCATTAGAATTATCAATATCAGAGAGCAGGTATTATCTTTTTTTTAGCCTTTATTCCATTTTTGCTTTCACACTTTTAAATAGCAGAACATAGAATGACTTTTGGCAGTGTTTTCAAACCATTCATACCTTATTAACCTTCTTTCCTTTCCCTTTTGGACTTGGCAAGGTTGCAAACTTTGACATGCTGCCAGCCCCATCATCAGAATTTGGACTGAGCCCAGATGATCGTCTACCAGAAGATTCTATTCTTGCCATAGAAGATGCTGCATTTCCCGAAGTTTCTATCCTGGTTGCAGACGGTGTTGAATTACCGATTTGAAATAACCATCTTCCATCTGTGACAAACTTGCTGAAGATCCTCTCTTCTGTTTTGGATATTGTGGAGTTCCTGGAGAAATGCACAAAAGCTATTTACATTAAAAAAATATATCGAAAATAAGTATACATTTGAATATTGTGTTTAATTGGGCATATATGACAAGTTACAGAAGTTTTTTCCTGTACGTGGACATGTTTGACACAATTGTTTACCAAATTTTATTATTGGATATTATTTAAACTGAGAAAAACCATGCTATGGTCAATATAATATCAAAAACTTAATGATATTTCATGAAATTATTTTAATTATCTGAACTCATTCAAAACAAAGAAAACATAGGGGTTCTTTGTTTTCTTGATTCATAAAAAAATGTACTAAAACTTGTTGAAATACAGATATTTATTCAGTTAACTTGATTTTACAAAAAAATATAAATCCCGACCAAATCAGATTTTTGTTTATTTAGAAATAAGTCTATAAAACTGGTATATTTTAAAATTCATGTATTTAAGAACAAAATTCAAGACAGCTGTCTTCAGAAGTTCCCTTGATCATTGTCATTAATTTACTTTTTTAAATGGTAAAGGTAATATCTTTGACAAGCTTGCTTGTTAGCTGATCCATGCAGTCATTATTAGGTAAGGTATACTATACTCCTTTATAGTAGACTATACAGACAGATAACTGATCTATCTGTCTGTATGACTAGACTTCTCCAAATGGAGGGTAGTATACCTTACCTAATAATGACTTCATGGTTCAGCTAGCAAGCAAGCTAGTCAAAGATACAACCTTTACCTACACACTCAATGCATTTTGCTGTAAGACATCAAACAATTATCTTGTTCTAGACTGTACAAGCCGAAGGTTATTCTATAATCATGCAGTTAGTTATGTTAGTATACACATTTTTTACCTGTGTAATTTCTGAGTATCATTCCTAGTTCACTTTATTATAAAACAATCTACATATGTTTTTTGGCAAGCGTGTGGTGTTGCATATTTGTCTGACTATTCTTTGATTATATTTATTTGTATATAGTAGACTTGTAATTTATCATAAATAATCTGTGAACAAATATATATGTTACAGGGAATTTGTAAAATCAGTGATTTTGTAAAATCCCCAACAGTTTCAGTGGTTTTGTAAAATCCCTGAAATTGTTAGGGATTTTACAAAATCACTGAAAATAGAGCAAGGGATTTTGTAAAATCCCTGATTACAATTAAATATAACTTGCTATTATAAATGTGTTTTTCTTTAAATAAAAATAGACCAATGATCACTAATGATTTTGAAATATATTTCTTTATTAAACACTATGAGCTAGAACTAGTGTATACTGATAATGACTAAATGGCATGTAAACGTATATTTAGACCACTGTGAATTTACTTATTTTTGCACTAGGCAAATTAGGGTGACATCTACTGTTACATAATTGCCCTGCTTTTCATTGCATATCTGTATCAAATCAACCTTTACTCGGAATATTGAACTCTTTGCTTATCATGAATTTAACGACAATACCTTCACTGTAGCAGCTCTACATTTTTCAAAGTTACTTGTAAAGTTTTAAAGTTTTGTATGAAATTTTGCACACTTTCTTTAAGCGTACTTTTAATACTATTTTGTCCCTACCACCATGATCTATTGATATGTGAATTTTCTGAACTATGCTGTACATGTCTTCAAGACATCCATAAATTTTTAAAACATCTTCATCTGATGAATATCGCTTTAACCGATTTTTTCAAATCTCCATATTGGAGAACTTCATACAATATTATTAAACAAAATATTTAATTTATTTGGATTGAAAGAGTTGAGAAAGTTTAGAAACTTATTCAAAGTTATATAACTTGTGATAGAATACATCTATCTGATATATGATCAAAGTAAGTAAAAAACTTTTTTTTTATTTTTGCTTAGTTAGAACCTATTCATAAACATACAGGTACAAAGCAAAGCATCCTTACTATATTTTCTGTTGTCTTTTTTCTATTTATTTGGTGAATATAACTGTTATTGTGTAGGCAACTTAATAATACAACACTTATTTTCTTTTTATATGTCAATTTTCATGCAGCAATAAGATGATATGCATGTAATATTTGCCACTGGATCAATACCCTAACCCACTCAATTTCTTATACCTTACATACATGTATGTGTTTTCCTTCTCTAATGCCATGTTTGCTCTTGATTTAAAGACATCTGTGCCTGAGTCATTGTTCTATAGTATGTCAGTTGTATAGTGCATGAATACTGCTCACTTAATATTAAAATAAAGGCTAGATTAACCTCAAACTTATTGAGTATTACTGTAGTAGGTTTTTTTCACAGAAATTCTAAATAAAAATGAATGAATTTATTTTACAAATTGCCTGAATTTAATCAGTGAATCTGTAAAAAAGATCTTAATTATTTCAGGGATTTTGTAAAATCACTTGTCAAAATCAGGGATTTTATAAAATCACTAATCAGTTCAGTGATTTTACAAATTCCCTGAAATTTCAGTGATTTTACAAAATCCCTAATTTCACAAATTCCCTGTAACATATATATATATATATATATATATATAATTTGAAATGTTGGTGGTGCTTTGGAAAAATTTAATAAACAGCTTGAAAACTTGCTTTTCTTTGAATTTTGTTTAAACCTGAAATAAAGAAAACCCTTTTTTTACCTGGTGAAATATCAGTCTGAAGGTTCATTGGAACACTAGTGGACTTGTACATTTTCTGTTTGTCAGATGATACAATTAATGTCTTTGGCCGGGAACCAGACATTCTTCTACTGAAACTGGACCAGCTAGTTGTCATGGAAGGTTTGTTAGTGGTATTAGTGGTGACAATGGAAGAATTAGAAGCAGGTATAGCTAGAATATAATTAGCATTAGCATAGTGTGGCATTAACTACTACTAGCTATATAAAGTAAAATCTAAATTGTTGCTGAACCTCTCATACTTATATAATAACAAGAATGTGTCCAAAATACATGGATGCCCCACTTGCACTATCATTTTCCATGTTCAATGGACCTTAAAATTGGGTAAAAAAATCTAAAATTAGAAAGATCATACCATAGGGAACATGTGTACTAAGTTTCAAGTTGATTGGACTTCAACTTCATCAAAAACTACCTTGACCAAAAACTTTAACCTGAAACTCCCACTTTCTTTTTCTATGTTCAGTGGACCGTGACATTGGGGTAAAAAGTCTAATTTGGCTTTAAAATTAGAAAGATCATATCATAAGCAACAAGTGAACTAAGTTTCAAGTTGGTTGGACTTCAGCTTCATCAAAAACTACCTTGACCAAAAGTTTTAACCTTGAAGCGGGACAGACGGATGAACGGACGGACACACAGACAAACGAACGAACAGACAGACAAACAGACCAGAAAACATAATGCCCCTCTACTATCGTAGGTGGGGCATAAAAACAATTTGATCTATTTTTTCCTAAGTACTGTTACCCTGACACCATGAATAGTGGAAGGTTTCTACATTGTGAGCATTCATCCAATATGCTAATTACTGTAAACCAAATTATTTTTTGCAGATACATCAATTGGCTTTAGTCCTTTTTAGAATACTGTTTAATTTTGCAATTTACAAATTAACTTGATGCATGTATTTGAATAAGATAAAATCAAAGTTTTGTAAGTTTGCATAATTTATATTCGCATTATTTTTCTATCTGCCAAAGTTGCGATAATTAGTTAGTTTACAATACCTATTCATATGGTGTTTTTTTTTTAAAAGAGTAGATCTACATATGTATGTAAAAGTTCTCTATTTTCATTGTCTCAAAACATTAGAAATCTTCTAAGATAGAAACATTATATTCATTGCTGGAAATATAATGGAAGATCAATATAAGATTTGAAACAGCTAACATGTACTATTTTGCTAAAAATAGATTTTATCTTTATAGGCAACGCCAATAACATAGGTTAATGTCATCATTTAAATTCTCATTTTTTCAATGTTTATTTTTTTTTAGTGAATTTGATTGAATATAATAACTTATAGAAGTAGCTAATTATTAGTAGCAAATTAAGCTCATTTATGTGAATATTCAATATTGGTCCCCTGTATTTACTGATTCTTTCATTCAATCTGGTTCCCAGTTTTTTAAAGAGCCATATGCAAGTGATATCTGATATATCTACAGTGTATTTTTATAAGCTGATATATAATTTGGTTAGGTCTATACAATATAACCAAGTGTTACATACGTTTGTTCCTGACTGATGGAGACTTTACTATATTCACATTTTGGTATGTATAGTTTGGTGGTCTGGGATGACTCTAAAACATATAATATGTACCTACTTATTATACAAGAAATGTAAATACATATTCTGAGCTATTTATTGAAGCAGCTGATTAATACACATTTAAAAATGCTAGTCCCACCTATCTTCAACAAAATTAACAAAAGCTTAAGTTATATAATTAAAACTTGATTTCAGTCATCTACCCCATACTTTATTTGTGAAATCAAGATCGACATTAGTTGAGAGTTAAAACATTGCCTATTTATGAGAAATATGCTGTTGTGTTCTTACCAGTTAATAAATATATTGGTGAAAAGTCAATCTACAGCAAGCAAAATCAGGATGGAAATAGATTTTCATTGACAACGAGAGAAGCAGAAATATAAAACTTATTTGTTCATATAATTTTTAATCTATATAAATTTTTCAAATATTTTCATTCCATTTAATTCTTTGATAAGCAAATAACTTTTGATATCGATATCTATCTTAATTAAGATTTAGTTAAAACACCTATATATCACTTTAAACTTATAAATGCTATGCATGGGCATCCCTCCATTTTGTTAGGTAGAGAACCAGTCTATGTTGGGCAAAGGGAAACAATCAGTGTTAAAAGTGTGTAATAAGGGAATCAAATTGTTAATTGGCAAACTGACTATTTCTATATTACAGTACTTTCATACATTTGGGTCTCTCAGATATCTAGCTTTTTCTATCAAGTAGTGGACATCACCAACAGGAGGATACCTCATCAGACAATTGAGGCATTGAGGGTAATCACTGGCAAGCACTGAAACATAGAAAGATTGTTGTCAAGAAAATAAGGGATTGTGGGTAATCACTGGCAAGCACTGAAACATAAGAAGACTGTTGTCAAGAAAATAAGGCATTGTGGGTAATCACTGGCAAGTACTGAAACATAAGAAGATTGTTGTAAAGAAAATCAGCATTCTCGGTAATCACAGATGGCAATAAATAAAGTGATTCTTGCCACAAAAATTAATTTTCATCTTATTATTCTTTTATAATACGTTTTCTAAGTTCACATATAGTGTATCTTAACTATGATTCATATATAATTTTCTAGTTTCCATTGTGTTAAACTAAGAGTAAATTTCTCAAATTAAAATTTTTGCACAGAATTTTATATTTCAGAAGAACTCTTTTCTTTATGATTTGGTCAATTATTCTATATACTGTTCTGTACGTAAACCCCATCCAGACCCTCATTAATAAATTGATATCATTGCTACTCATAACATCTGTATAATCTTACACAAATCTCTTATGTACAGTAACATGGCAACAAAAATGAAGTCGACCAGATCAAAACCAATACCATCAGCAAACAAAGCATCCCATAATACCAACAAGTCCTGCATGGGAAACTCTCGTCCAAATAACAACCGAATCCAGCGACTAATAAAAAGAGAAAACAAAAACACAAAATGAATAACAGTGAATAATCAGGCCTTGTTTAAATTATTACAGGGAAAATATTTTAAAAATATGTCTTAAAATCAAATTTCAAATTTTACCCCACCACATTCTATATGTATTTATCCCAAGTCAGGAGCCTGTAATTTCGAGGGTTGTTGTAGTATGCTATCTAGTGATTATCATGTTTATTTTTCCTTTAGTATTGTCCTGAACATAAATCGGGCTATTTTTTTTTGTCTTGTGTGAATTGTTTTACATTTTGTCATTTAGGGATCTTTTAAAGGTTACTATACAGTATAGGTTTTGGATCATTGTTGAAGGCAGTTTCATTGAGTATGGTGACTTATAGTTGTTAATATCTTTGTCACTCTAGCAGAGAGTTGCCTCATTGGTAATCATACCACATCTTCTTGTTTATAAATCGATACAATTGGAACAATTTTACTTACATGCCATATATCTGTGGAGGTATTTCTAGTCTGTCAAGATGCATGTGTAACTCTACATCAAATTTCTTCAGGATATAGTCCTGTATCCGGGTTAGTTTACTAACTATTGCATTAGATGGGTTTAAATCCTGGGGTCTGGCAAATGGTGTAGTGGTCATTCTCTCCTTTCCCTGTATATATATCGACATAAAATATAATGACAAGTCTACAACTACTATAAATTGTACACTAAAATTATCATACAGATGGAGAAATTGACGAAATAAAGTGTATCTGAATACCTTCCATAAGTTTTCATAATTCAGAACATCAGAAACTGGGATATATATAAACAAAGTGCCTCTAAATACGTCATGCATCTTATGACACTATCTTTTTTTGCAAAGTTTTAGTATGGAGTAGGTGTGAAATCGTACTATATCTACAACTAACTAAACAATAACTTAGGACAGGTGCCACATGTGGACCAGGATCTTCTTATCTTTCAGGAGCACCAAAGACCACCTCTAGTTTATGTCGATCAGTCTTAAGTTTTTCTATGTTTGTTTTTGATACTGTTGTTTGTTTTTTGTCATGGCATTGTCAGTTCATTTTAGACTTATGAGTTTGATTTTCCATAAAGTATAATTTGCTTCTCTTTTAAAACTGTATAGACATAGCTCTGTTAACTTACCCTACACTGCGGTGGATCTTTAGACACATACCAAGGTTCTACAGTTTCCATTATTTGTGACAACATAGCACTGGGAAAAAATCCATCAAAATCAATTTATAATGTATTATATGTACATTGTTTCCCAAACAATTTAAAATGACATTAGTTCATTGTAGAAAAAAAAAAAAAAATCTCCACAACTCTAGATAGTGAAAAAAGTTGAAATCAATGAGCCAAATAATTTTCTGATTGATTGATTGTTGGTGTTCATCACCAATTCCAGCACTATATTAAAGATATATCCTGGGGTCAGTTTTTATTTATGGTGGAATCCTGAGTGCCAAGAGTGAACCACAACCTTAGCAGGAACATTTACAATCCTAGTCAATTAATATAGGAGTTTAACACATCTGCCATAATTTTCGTAAACAGTTTTTATGTTCACCAGAAACTGAGTTTGTCTTCAATTTATGATGGGATTCATGTTACAAATTCATTCGCTTTTTTTTCTGTAACTTGTCTATTTGTCATTTATTTAACCATAGCGTGTTCATAACAGTTTTTGCATTCCTCCCTTCTTTCACATTGTCACCTTTTCCCCTTTTTTACTTACTATGCATCATGTTCCAGATAGGATGGATTCATTACTTCCTTTATTATATCCCTGAAAACAAAACATTGTCAATATTGTTTAATACTTCTGAAACTTTTATATTTATGTTGTTTCAGAAGGAAAATTCATGTTTAGTCATAAAAAGTTTAGAACTTATGTTTTATCCAATATGTTGTATTTTAATAACATTTTGAAAATAACTTATTTCTTTTGTAAGCTTATATTTGATCATTTGTAACTGACTGCCTGGTTGAGAGAAAAAAGACAACCTGATAGATACACAACTGTCAAATTATAAAAGAACTATGTGATACTGTGTGCCAGCAGAAACCATTTCACAAAATGTAAATATATTTTAATACGGTATCATATTAAGCAGGGAATTTTTGTAGTGCTTATCTGTCGTAAATATACACTCAATTATAGAGAGTCACTAGAATATTAATCTATTCATGCAATGAATACTAATGATGCTTGGTGGTTAAGTTTTTAGACAGATATGAATATGGAAGTCATCATTTTGCAAAATTGATTGGCAGGCAATTGAACAAGATACTAGAGAGTGTAGAAATAGTGATATCTTTGAAGAATTTCAACTTGTTGCCATATCTTTCCAAGCCACATCGTTCACTTGTACTCCTTCCTATATCTGAATTGAGGCTTTTATTTGCCCAAATATTTGTACAGATTTAACAGTTACAATATGTGATCTTAAAATTGAAAAGCGTGAAACATTATATTAAAGGTGTCATCGTAAATTATAGTTGATCAAAAACTTTATTTTCATCAACCAACCCCCACAAACTACATGAAGTTTATTGGTGACAGATTTTTCACCAAATTGGTTCCTATACAACTATTTCGTGCTTTTAGGAAAGATTTAGGAAAAGCAAAGAGTTTTTTTTAATTGTTAAATAGTTCTCTTTCAAAAGCAAAATGAGTTTGATCCTTAAATGATTACATTAGCATACAGTTTCATGTATACCCAGAGTTTTATAAAGTTAATTAGATGTATGTGTAGCGATTGTATTCTTAAATTATTTAAGAGGTTTTAATAATAGTAATTTAATACTTCAAACATGATAAATTTTCCACATGCATTTTCTATTGTTTATCCTATGTTTAATTTTTAATAATAGGTCACAGATGATCAGAAAGCAGAGAAATTTGAGTTAAAGTTGAAGAGAAAAACCTTCACCAGAAGAAACAGAGGCATGATTTAAACAAGCAATATAAACTGTCACCTGTGGTAGATAGGAATCAAACTGAAAATGTAAATTGTGTTAAAATTCTAGTAACAAATACATCTATAGGATTTATCTATATTGTACTAAAATTGAGAATGGAAATGGGGAATGTGTCAATGAGACAACAACCCGACCAAAGAGCAGATAGCAGCCGTTCTACTTTGTTTTCCTTATTTTTCAGATCCATGAAATTTATAAAGGGTTTTTTTTTTTTCATAATGTCATACATAAGATACTGGTAGTTAAGTTTTCAACTGTTTTCAAAACAAATCTTGGCTATCTAAGTACAATTTCAAGATATAAACCAGGTGCTCCGCAGGGCACAGCTTTATACACCCGAGATGTCGAACCTTGATCAGTTGGGGCAAGTATGGACAAAACATTCAGCTTGATACAGCTCTGAATTTGGATTGTGATCAAATTTTTTACATTATATGGGTTTCTTTCACAAAACAAATGTCAATAAATGTGCGATTAAAGATTTCTTCTTCAACTTTAAAAAAATTTGAAATTTGAGAAATTTGGAAAAATAATTTAAAAACTACCCACCCCCCTTTTTTGCAATTAGTCCAAAACCTAAAATTTCTTTATACATAATTTACAAGTATGGTAAGGGAGGTAAATCTGAACATACCCAACATTGTCTGTTAAATGTTTTTGAGTTACCTCCCTTGCACTGCTTTTTAATTGTCTTAATTGTTCATTGACCAGAAAAGCCTAGTTTTTACCTGTTTTTTGCCCCTAATTTCAAAACATTTTGAGCCATAACCCCCCAAAGTCAATATTAACTATCCCTTCATGGTAAGTAAACTTGTGGTATAATTTCAGAAAGATTCATACATAAAACAGTTATTGTTTGAAAATACAAAAATGTTTATTTTGGCCCTTTTTTGGCCCCTAATTCCTAAAATATTGGCATAACCCCCAAAATCAATATTAACTATCCCTTTATGGTATGGAAATTGTGGTATAATTTCAGAGAGATTCATACACTTAAACACAAGTTATTGTTTGAAAACTACGAAAAATGCTTATTTGGGCCCCTTTTTTGGCCCCTAATTCCTAAACATTGGGACCATAACCCCAAAATCAATCCTTACCTTTCTTTGGTGGTATTGAACCTTCTTTTTAAAATTTATAAAGATCCACCCACTAAAACTAAAGTTATTGTCCAGAAACTAAATGTGTTTTCGGACGACGACGACGACATGCTAGCATTATACATGCAAAAAATGTTTGCGGTCGTTTAAAAACCCATTCATTGGAAAAGTCTCTGCATTCAAAGATTGGAAGGGGGTGAGATCCTTTTCTATGTAGTTACTTATCTACTTCTATTTTAGAAGTATAAAATATACATTCATCAATTACAGCTTTTATGCCATAAGTCTGATTTTGAAATTGTATGATATTTACACAAATTTCACAACTATAATGATGAATATCTCAAAAACTAGTTTATGATGCAATTATTTTTTTAAATAGTATAAAAGAAATTTATTTTGCAATATAAACCTATATTTCTACAGAAAAATCAATGGCTTGATTTTGGAAGAATGAAGTTTAATAAATTTGAGAAAGATTCACAATTTTTTACTTGCAATCTATACATAATGTGCTTTTCTTTTGAGACTTTCACTGAAGTATATTTTCAGAAACTGTATAATGAATCATTTTTTTTGGTTACTTTATTTTTCAAGTTCCACATTTAGCATTTTTCAAAATTTTACAAAAATATATGACTGGTTATTACTGGTTCGTGATCATAATATAGAATGCTGTATTCAAATAAGTGTTTGATAATATTTTAGGAGAAAAGCAATAAGCCAAACAAGTAAAAGGAATTGATATATAACATTTGGAAAGGTGCAATTCTATATATAAATAAAAGTCCTAGATAAAGGTAAAATTGAGAAAAAATAATAATATACCAGAATACTGGTAGTTCTTCATTTCTGTAAGATATTTTTAAAATTTTATCACACATAGACTTCATTATTATTCAATAATTTTCCTACACAAAAAGAATTTTAATTCATTTAATTTTTATATATAAGTGTGGACACTCACTTTTAGTGTTGATATGTTTGACAGTATTTTCTCCCCTGAATTTAAGCATTGGTTGTGCCCCATCAGATGTTTTCTGTTCCATTTCTATGTTTACCTTATAAAGCCCTATATTAAACTGTAACAGCCATCTTAGATTTTCATTTTATATCTATAATACTAAAATAACGAGGTCCAATTTGTCAGCCGTCATCACGTAAAAACGACGAATCAAAGAATTCAACTTTATATATAACTAATATAGTACAAAGGTGTAGATTAAAAATTACACCACTCCAGGCCCTTTTGTTTTCCACGTAAGTAATATTGCCAATAATTAAGAAGTTTTGGGTCGAGTCCGATACCGATACCAATAGTATATTCACCTGTTACCTTATCTGTACGTTCCGCATATCAGGCGCACCACCAAACGGTGTATTCAGGATTAATATGCTATATACACGGGTCATAATCACAGGGTTGACACTACTAAATTGTCAAATTGTTACCTATTGTAGTATTTTAATCAGTAAGACTTTCTAAGATAACAACACGAATACTAAAAATCTGTGACTAAAAAATAAGGCGTATAGGTACAGTTTTCAATTTGTTAGTGGGCATGGCGTAAAACAGCGAATCAAAGAATTCAACTTTATTTATAACTAATAAAGGACAATGCTGTTGATTAAAAAATATTCCATTCCAGGAACTTTTGCTTTCTAAATAATTAATATTACCAATAATTGATAAGTTCCAGTTCGACAGGTTCAAACAGAAAGACTTTGATAGCAGAGAAAACTTTGTATCTTATAATCGGCATGACTTTATCAGCTGACCATTCTAATACTAAAATAAGGCTTGCGCATAGTTATATACTTTAATTCAGTCAGGGACCCGCGATATCACAGGTGTGTTCTAGTTCAATATAAGATTATCACTTCACTATTATAACAGATACCACACATAGCAGGCCATAAACTGTATAGCTATACCTACCCCAAAGATTCTACTTCTGAAGCATGTAGGAAAGCTTGGTGGTCACAATGTAGAACAAACACGAGAGGAGCAAGTAGTTCATGCATGCCCTACAATACATTGAGATTCATGATACTAAAATATATACATCTATCAATTTTATTTTCAATAAACATTATGTGCTTATCAAAGAAGCTTAACCATTCAGAATGCCAATGAAATGAGACATTTTTATGAATAACAGTTTGAATTATTTCTTAAAGCAGATCAACTAAGGAAAAATATCAGTTAATTTCTATAGAAAGGATCTTGATTTTTGAACATTTCTAAAGGAGGTGCAGTGTCAGTAAAATTTTCCGCCCTTCATGTCCCAATGATTGACTTCTTATTTTTTACACTTAATATTGCATCAGATAATCAGCATTATATAAGGGATACGTAAAATATTTCAAAATATTAATTAGAAAACATATGACCATGAGATGCTTGCATACTAAATCTATCTATAAAACAGGTAATATTAGTATGCACATTATATATAGGTTCATTCTTTCTTTATCTCATGTATACATATGTACATCCTACAATTATTCCCTTATTTGACCAAAACACAAAGATCTTTTTGCTTGAATTTTAAGATAAGCTGTGCCAATAGTATTTTAGCATTACTATGTTTTCTTTCATGCTACATCAGTTTCTGTCTGATAATGTTATATTTTCAAACATTTTAAAACTTTAGGTGACTCTCAAAAAGTTCCTGTAACTTATTAGCACATGTCATTCAAAAAAATAAATCATTTTTTCCTTGACCTTGAATCTTGACCTAAATATAAATTATTTTGTAGTTTAATTTCAACTCTTTGAGTTAAAATAACTTTTTCTTTGTGTACACTGCATTAAAAGTGGCATATTTTTTTTTATAAATATTCTTCTCCTAATATTAGTTATGATTACTAATTCTATATTTTGCATTCATTCCTGCATATATCTGTAGTTAAATACTAAGTTAGTATTACATTAACTTTAACAGTAGTTTTTTTTGCCACATGCCTGTTATAGCAAGCCATGATTTATTATAGATACATACACCGTTTCACCACACAAAGTACCTGTTTATAAGAAATAGTTGACCTAGTTTTACAGAGGATAAAAAGAAGGTCTATCATTCGTTCTTGTATTTCTTCAGACTGAAAAAACTGGACTTCAGGAAAACTAGAAATAAACACATATACAGATTACAGTGACAACATGCAGAACACATAAACAAATAAAAAAAATACCCATAGGTATCTAACAGAAAAACACAGAATACATGTCACATCAAACAGATAGATATTGAAATATTATAACTGCACTTTTCACATATCTTAAAATTTCAAATTTTAAAATTTTATCCAGAAAATAGTTACTTCCCTTAGTAATAAGCTTCTTTGCAAACATTTGCTCAATGAAAAGTACAGATATAACAGAAGTTTTGCCAAGTTTTTTTTTGCTGTCTTTAAAATTATATCAGCTATGTAATTTTGAATAATTGATTCAGGCAAATATGAAAAAAAAATATAATAAGTTTAAGAATTTCTGTCTTGGCAAAACTATAGATATGACCTCCACCACACTAAGAAACTGTAAAACAATATTTAAAACAATCATATAGGTCTTCTATAGGTCTTCTAATGTGCTACTCAAAGATTGATTTAAAAAATAATGTCAAAATACGAAGAGCCTCATAAGACACAAAGAAGTTATCGTTGCTCTAAGCAAGTCATTAAAATAATTTGAAAGATTTAGCAATATACAAACAAGAAACTGAGTGAAAGTTTCATATATTGTCTGAGGTTTGAAAAAGGGAGCTAAGTCTTATACTCTTTTAGCTTCAGAGAACCATTAATACAAATATAACAGTGTATCAAATGTTAATGTCCTTAAAAAATTACAATAAAACAATATCATGTTTGACTACATTTGATGAAGGTTCAAATTCCATCTCATGGCTAATGACCTGTATTGAATATAATAAAAGAAAGGAAAATGAAATTATTCAGCAGACAACTTCAATTGAGGAAGGCTAAAGATTGAACACTGAAAATCATTTAAAAAAAGATATATGATGTTGCAATACATGTACATAACTAAATACATATACATATAATTCCAAATTGTTTTCAACAGTTTAACGTCAAAATAACAAAGGAAGTTTACAGAAAGTTATTTACATTATATTATTCTTATGAAACTGATATTTTTAATACTTTTTAAATTGTTTATGGAAATCTATTAGTTTCTGTTAGACAATTTAATTTTGTGAAATAATGTTTTATTATCTTGTGGAAAACAACTTTAACCTTTTACATAAAGAAATAAAACAAGCTTCATGACATACAGAAAGTAAGAAAAGAAAAAAATAATTGAAACAACAAATTGCTTCCTTTCAATTTCAATGCTTTCCTTCAATTTCAAAGAGAAGAAACTAATCTATTGTTATTGATGTGCCTCTTGTTATAGGAATATTCACTATATGTTAACTTGTTACATAATTGAACCAAGACTCTTTTGACTACTATCAGGATTCTGTAAATGTGAGACTTTGCTGTACATATTTTCATACTGAAAGTGATATACGAGCTGAGTCGATAGAAATCGACTATGCGATAAACTATAAATGTATAAAAAAGAAGATGTGTATGATGCCATGAGACAACTATCCACAAGACCAAATGACACAGACATTAACAACTATAGGTCACCGTACAGCCTTCACAATGGCAAAGCCATACCGCATAGTCAGCTATAAGGCTCCAATAAGGCAATGAAATAATTCAAACGAGAAAACTAACGGCCTTATTTATGTAAGAAATGAACGAAAACAAATGTAACACATAACAAACAAACCACTGATTACAGCTCCTGTGCATATATAAAATTGCATAGATTTTGGAATAATTTAAAATACGAAAGAAAAGTGAATTTTGGTCTGTATTGTAGTGTTTTTTAAAATCAACACAATTTTCAAACAGTAAAAGACTTTGCATAGAGATTTTTTGGAGTTAAATGAGATATTGATATTCATTTGCATTAGGTCAATTTCTATCCGAAACAGCCCATATGTATATCAATCAGCGTACAATTGTTTCAGACATCAATGTGATGTATAACCTTTTGAAAAGATTTAGAATTTATAATTCAGTTGATTCTTTTTAGACCAATAATTTAACAAAAGAAAGAAAGAATGAAATAAAACAAAAACTTCCTGGTCAAACATATCTTGGAATGGAAAGAAAAGCAACTTGAGAAAATGACTCTGAAAAAAAGACTTAAAAATATTTCTGTTGAAAAGAATGGTCAAACCTGTCGGTATGAAATTTCAGGGTTTATCTTTGCAAAGATAAACAAAACATCCACCATTAAATTTCTCAATGCATTTGACTGGAAAAATTCTATTCTAGGATAACTGAAATGTTATGCATTAAAATATAAAAAAAATTCTTATAAAAAATTGTTCATTATATATATAGCATAAATGGATACAAATAAGCCCAATGTTGCTAAAAATGGTTGTTTAAATTTTTTACCCATAGTGAAAGGAACATATACTTTATGTATGATCTGAATATAATAATTTAAAAAAATAATTTGAAAAATAATTTTATACATCAAATTTCTAAAACCTGGTACCTCAAGTAGATGTTTTTGTGAGAAGATGTAATACAGATAAGGGTTTTGAAAAGACTTTGCAACCGTGGCTAATATTGATGATGTGACAAAAGACTTTGCAACCGTGGCTAATGTTGATGATGTGACATCATACAGATTAGGTGTTTGATAAAGCCTTTGCAACCATGACTGATATCAATATTATCATGGATGACTGAAACAGCATGATTGTCATTATCAACACACTAAACTTTCACTTCACTTTTATTTACTACTTACGTTCTAATTACATCCTGTTTAATAGTGAGTCTCAGTTCATTATCCTGGAAAAATCTATTCCAAGGACTCTGTAAACCATAAATAATATTATCTCATTTAACATTCTATTAGAATATACAATGCATAAGGGTGAAAGAGTTAATATTTGTACATGTTCCCACAATCAAATACTTGTACCAGGGCAAGATATCTATGAAAATGTATATGTCCTATGAAACCATGTTAATCTACTGGACATTAAGCAATTTTGTGTCATTTTCCTTTCAAACTATGAATTTACATATTCCACTACTAATTTCATTCGGAAGGAGAAAGTAAAATGTTGAGAAAATAATAAACAGATTATCAATGGTCTTTTAAATTCAACGATCTTCTTTGGCTAATTCTCATCTCTTGAAGTTCCTAATTAAATGTTTTCATCTGTAGAGCTATCTCTGATGTTGATATGGTAAAAATGACAAAAAAACGTTAGTGTATTTCTATGTTGTGATGTTACACTATTGTTTCAGGAAAGGGTGAAGGTTGGTAACTATTAAAACTTATAAAACCCACTGCATTTATTTGCACCTGTCCTAAATCAGTAACCTGATGTTCAATGGTTGTCGTTTGTTGATGTGGTTCATAAGTGTTTCTTGTTTCTCGTTTTTTGTAGATTGTTGGTTTTCCAGTTTGTATGGTTTTACACTAGTCATTTTTATAGCTTGCTGTTTGGTGTGAGACAATGCTCTGAGTTAAAACCTGTACTTTGACCTGTAATGGTTTACTTTTATAAATTGTGACTTGGATGGAGAGTTGTCTAATTGGCACATGCCACATCTTCTTATATCTATTTAGTGCTTAAATCTGTCTTACCTCATCTGCCTGTGATAGTGGATTGTTGACACATAGATCTATATGGTCCACAGCCTTCCTAGGATTCACTATTAACTGCAACACATTGTGGAAAATAAATCAAATGAAAAATACATTCTAAAATAATCACTTCTGGGATTCATAAATTTTTCGTGGGAAGTAATTTTTGTGGATTGAGGAAAATTCCTTGTCATGGATATTTTAAGCGGTTTTGTAAAAGTGTTTATTATACAAATGTATGAAAATTTTAATTCTGCACCTGTAGTCCTGTTCCCACGAAAAATTGATGTCTAATGAATAATTATAAAACCACAGTATATTGTTACTATTTTACACAAATACTGCATTTTTGACTAAATTGAAAATGAGAGCCTAATCATACCTGATTACATGACATTTATTTGAATGCGTTTAGATTTAACCATTTCTAAGCTTTTTTTTAAATAGGTGACAGTGTTTAATGTTTCTATGTGAGGATTGTATAAAGTTTCTCCATGCTTGAGGTGTACACTCATTTAAAATACTTTACAGTTATTTTCATGTTCAGATCTGCTCCTAGATCTTCTCCTTTCATTACATTTTTGTATCAAATGCAATCCATATTTGTACATGTATAAAAATTCTTGCAAGTTAAACTATTAAGATTTTTTTTTATGTGCCTAAATGTTTAAATGTTTGTATTGATTTTGTTTATTGTTGTGGCAATTATTTGATAAATCATGACAATATTTAGACTTTTTGCCTGCTATAATTTTTAATTTGTTGATTTTACCCAACATCTGTACTTCAAGGTTGTATCTAGTATCATCAGCATATAGCAAGGATATTCAAAGTTTAATTATCTAAAGGACTATGGGTAATTTCATCGTTTGAACTCAAAAATGAAAATAGCGTTACATCATTGATTGAATGTCTATTGTTTAGGACATTTTCAACCACTCACAATGTTTTGGTGAACGCTTTCTAAAATATAACTCTGAATGCATTTGATTCTTAAACGGTGAATTAGATCGAATAGGTGCTAGGGGCCACCTTAAAGTTGCAGTGGGATGTGAGCTTTTATTCTATGTTTAGCGTCTCAATTAACTTGAAGATAAAGAACTGCAATCAAAACATTTTCCTTCACTTTTAGTTTTCTAATAATAGATATCGATGGTTGCAGTAAAAGATATCTGTATTTGAACATTATTCAAAATTAATCAGAATTAAAGAAACTAGCAATCAAGACTTTTGCATTCACTCTAACCAGAGGGCATGTTTTTTTATTAGAAAATCACATTGTCTTCTCCAGTACCTGTGTTACAAGTCAGAGCTTTAATTTACTGAGCTTATGAAGCAATTCTCTAGCTCAACAACTGACAGTTGAATAAGTATTTGCTCCCCAAGGGGAGCAATCCTGTCACACACACAAAAATTGTATTCCGTAATGAAATTACATTACAATTAAAGATCCTTACACTGTTTTTGAGATCATCAAACTTATTCCTCCATTCCCTAGTCTTAGATACCCATAAGTTAACATCATCAGGCAGAACCTCTAGGAAAACCTGAAAGCAAATATCAAAAGTAAGAAGCATTCACACACTGACTGTCCATCGTTCAATTCTTAATATCGTCTCCAAGGAGACGATAATTAATATTTTGAGTATATGAATACATGTATCTGATGTCTTTATTCAATTTTTTGCATCTTTTGTCTTGGTAATAGGTTTTGTTAAAGGGAGAACGACAGGGGTCTCATCCCTAATTCCAGAGAAAATAAATGCCAATATATTCCCCAGAAAATAATATGTCCTTTCCAGAATCATGTTAATATCTAATCCTGAATTCCAGCTATTTAAACTGGCTCTTCTCAAATTCCTATGAATTAAATAACTCAATCCTGAATTGCCCCCAAAGAGTTCCTACCTTCCCTCTTTGGTTAATATAAATTAGTTTTTCTTTTTAAGTATACAAATATTTTATCAGCAGGATATTTTTGTTGGCCAGTCATTTCATTACCAAGAGCAGAAATATTAACTTTGTAAGTAGAAAATAAAACTATGTTGTTTTTAAATATAGAAATATTTTCAAGTGTTTGTATATTTAGTTTCTTATTCTTATGTTTCTTTTCCATATGCTACTTATTTTAAAATTGGTTATACCAGGGACTTTCTATACTAACTTAATAGTATAGACTGTCCCTGGATATAATATTCAAAATTTTATTCATGAATATCACTAGTTCAAAGTAGTTGTCAAAAAAATGCTTGCAAAAAAAAAGCAAAAATCAGTAGCAAGTTATTATCTATCTAATGTTTACAAATAAAAGTGGAAGCATTTATAATAAATTATAAATATGTAGACATCTAAACATTTTTGTCCCTTCAAAATGACCTACCTTCCAGCTTACACTGCGAAATCTGCTGCTTCTCAAATACCCATGCATTGCATAATGTTTTAACAACCTCCTGTAATTTGGTTTTGCGTATAACTTCTCCCATTCTGTGCTATAAAAGTACTTAATATTAATTTATCAGTGTAATTAATGCATAAAATTATATTCCTTCCTTTAGATATATTCAAAAATGTAGTTGGTTATCCTGCATTTATCAAGATTTACCGTAAACCAAGATCAAATTGCTGAAAGACCCAACTCCAAAATTATTCAAACCTT
This sequence comes from Mytilus edulis, assembly GCA_019925275.1. Lineage (NCBI taxonomy): Eukaryota > Metazoa > Mollusca > Bivalvia > Mytilida > Mytilidae > Mytilus > Mytilus edulis. The sequence goes on from CM034353.1 coordinate 93,172,341, forward strand.
TCCTTTTGCATACATCAGAATATCTTGGTGTAAATTAGAAATGTCAAATCAAACTAACCCCTCATGAGTGTATCTCTTACATCAAACTCCCTCAAACTATTCACTGAATGACTGCTTCTCTCAAATATTGCTATAACTTTGCTCTGTCTAGCAATAAGACATAGTGTAATATAATGAGGCTGATCCTTGATATATATTCAAAATCTTTCTGTAACAATGAACCCGAAAATTCAATAAAATATTATAACAATGAACTACAAATGTACCTATATGCATTTGTATAACTAGCACCAATTGGTTTAATAACAGGAAATAACTACCTATATGCATTTGTATAACTAGCACCAATTGGTTTAATATCAGGTAATAACTAGCTGTATGCATTTGTATAACTAGCACCAATTGGTTTAATATCAGGTAATAACTACCTGTATGCATTTGTATAACTAGCACCAATTGGTTTAATAACAGGTAATAACTACCTGTATGCATTTGTATAACTAGCACCAATTGGTTTAATAACAGGAAATAACTACCTGTATGCATTTGTATAACTAGCACCAATTGGTTTAATATCAGGTAATAATTACCTGTATGCATTTGTATAACTAGCACCAATTGGTTTAATATCAGGTAATAATTACCTGTATGCATTTGTATAACTAGCACCAATTGGTTTAATATCAGGTAATAATTACCTGTATGCATTTGTATAACTAGCACCAATTGGTTAATATCATGTAATAACTACCTGTATGCATTTGTATAACTAGCACCAATTGGTTTAATATCATGTAATAACTACCTGTATGCATTTGTATAACTAGCACCAATTTGTTAAATATCATGTAATAACTACCTGTATGCATTTGTATTACTAGCACCAATTGGTTTATTATCATGTAATAACTACCTATATGCATTTGTATTACTAGCACCAATTGGTTTAATATCAGGTAATAACTACCTATATGCATTTGTATAACTAGCACCAATTGGTTTAATATCATGTAATAACTACCTATATGCATTTGTATTACTAGCACCAATTGGTTTAATATCATGTAATAACTACTATATGCATTTGTATTACTAGCACCAATTGGTTTAATATCAGGTAATAACTACCTATATGCATTTGTATAACTAGCACCAATTGGTTTAATATCATGTAATAACTACCTATATGCATTTGTATAACTAGCACCAATTGGTTTAATATCAGGTAATAACTACCTATATGCATTTGTATTACTAGCACCAATTGGTTTAATATCATGTAATAACTACCTATATGCATTTGTATAACTAGCACCAATTGGTTTAATATCATGTAATAACTACCTGTATGCATTTGTATTACTAGCACCAATTGGTTTAATATCATGTAATAACTACCTGTATGCATTTGTATAACTAGCACCAATTGGTTTAATATCATGTAATAACTACCTGTATGCATTTGTATAACTAGCACCAATTGGTTTAATATCATGTAATAACTACCTATATGCATTTGTATAACTAGCACCAATTGGTTTAATATCATGTAATAATTACCTGTATGCATTTGTATAACTAGCACCAATTGGTTAAATATCATGTAATAACTACCTATATGCATTTGTATAACTAGCACCAATTGGTTTAATATCAGGTAATAACTACCTGTTTGCATTTGTATAACTAGCACCAATTGGTTTAATATCAGGTAATAACTACCTGTATGCATTTGTATAACTAGCACCAATTGGTTTAATAACAGGTAATAACTACCTGTATGCATTTGTATAACTAGCACCAATTGGTTTAATAACAGGAAATAACTACCTGTATGCATTTGTATAACTAGCACCAATTGGTTTAATATCAGGTAATAATTACCTGTATGCATTTGTATAACTAGCACCAATTGGTTTAATATCAGGTAATAATTACCTGTATGCATTTGTATAACTAGCACCAATTGGTTTAATATCAGGTAATAATTACCTGTATGCATTTGTATAACTAGCACCAATTGGTTAAATATCATGTAATAACTACCTATATGCATTTGTATAACTAGCACCAATTGGTTTAATATCATGTAATAACTACCTGTATGCATTTGTATAACTAGCACCAATTGGTTTAATATCATGTAATAACTACCTGTATGCATTTGTATAACTAGCACCAATTGGTTTAATATCATGTAATAACTACCTGTATGCATTTGTATAACTAGCACCAATTGGTTTAATATCATGTAATAACTACCTATATGCATTTGTATTACTAGCACCAATTGGTTTATTATCATGTAATAACTACCTATATGCATTTGTATTACTAGCACCAATTGGTTTAATATCAGGTAATAACTACCTATATGCATTTGTATAACTAGCACCAATTGGTTTAATATCATGTAATAACTACCTATATGCATTTGTATTACTAGCACCAATTGGTTTAATATCATGTAATAATTACCTGTATGCATTTGTATAACTAGCACCAATTGGTTAAATATCATGTAATAACTACCTATATGCATTTGTATAACTAGCACCAATTGGTTTAATATCAGGTAATAACTACCTGTTTGCATTTGTATAACTAGCACCAATTGGTTTAATATCATGTAATAACTACCTATATGCATTTGTATAACTAGCACCAATTGGTTTAATAACAGGTAATAACTACCTGTATGCATTTGTATAACTAGCACCAATTGGTTTAATAACAGGTAATAACTACCTGTATGCATTTGTATAACTAGCACCAATTGGTTTAATAACAGGAAATAACTACCTGTATGCATTTGTATAACTAGCACCAATTGGTTTAATATCAGGTAATAATTACCTGTATGCATTTGTATAACTAGCACCAATTGGTTTAATATCAGGTAATAATTACCTGTATGCATTTGTATAACTAGCACCAATTGGTTTAATATCATGTAATAACTACCTGTATGCATTTGTATAACTAGCACCAATTGGTTTATTATCATGTAATAACTACCTATATGCATTTGTATAACTAGCACCAATTGGTTTATTATCATGTAATAACTACCTATATGCATTTGTATAACTAGCACCAATTGGTTTATTATCAGGTAATAACTACCTATATGCATTTGTATAACTAGCACCAATTGGTTTATTATCATGTAATAACTACCTATATGCATTTGTATAACTAGCACCAATTGGTTTAATATCAGGTAATAACTACCTATATGCATTTGTATAACTAGCACCAATTGGTTTAATATCAGGTAATAACTACCTATATGCATTTGTATTACTAGCACCAATTGGTTTAATATCATGTAATAACTACCTATATGCATTTGTATTACTAGCACCAATTGGTTTAATATCATGTAATAACTACCTATATGCATTTGTATAACTAGCACCAATTGGTTTAATATCAGGTAATAACTACCTGTATGCATTTGTATTACTAGCACCAATTGGTTTATTATCATGTAATAACTACCTATATGCATTTGTATAACTAGCACCAATTGGTTTAATAACAGGAAATAATTACCTGTATGCATTTGTATAAATAGCACCAATTGGTTTAATATCATGTAATAACTACCTGTATGCATTTGTATAACTAGCACCAATTGGTTTAATATCATGTAATAACTACCTGTATGCATTTGTATAACTAGCACCAATTGGTTTATTATCATGTAATAACTACCTATATGCATTTGTATTACTAGCACCAATTGGTTTAATATCATGTAATAACTACCTATATGCATTTGTATAACTAGCACCAATTGGTTTAATATCAGGTAATAACTACCTATATGCATTTGTATAACTAGCACCAATTGGTTTAATATCAGGTAATAACTACCTGTATGCATTTGTATTACTAGCACCAATTGGTTTATTATCATGTAATAACTACCTATATGCATTTGTATAACTAGCACCAATTGGTTTAATATCATGTAATAACTACCTATATGCATTTGTATAACTAGCACCAATTGGTTTATTATCATGTAATAACTACCTATATGCATTTGTATTACTAGCACCAATTGGTTTAATAACAGGTAATAACTACCTATATGCATTTGTATTACTAGCACCAATTGGTTTATTATCATGTAATAACTACCTATATGCATTTGTATTACTAGCACCAATTGGTTTAATATCATGTAATAACTACCTATATGCATTTGTATTACTAGCACCAATTGGTTTAATATCAGGTAATAACTACCTATATGCATTTGTATTACTAGCACCAATTGGTTTATTATCATGTAATAACTACCTATATGCATTTGTATTACTAGCACCAATTGGTTTATTATCAGGTAATAACTACCTATATGCATTTGTATAACTAGCACCAATTGGTTTAATATCATGTAATAACTACCTATATGCATTTGTATTACTAGCACCAATTGGTTTAATATCATGTAATAACTACCTATATGCATTTGTATAACTAGCACCAATTGGTTTAATATCATGTAATAACTACCTATATGCATTTGTATAACTAGCACCAATTGGTTTAATATCAGGTAATAACTACCTATATGCATTTGTATTACTAGCACCAATTGGTTTAATATCATGTAATAACTACCTGTATGCATTTGTATAACTAGCACCAATTGGTTTAATATCATGTAATAACTACCTGTATGCATTTGTATAACTAGCACCAATTGGTTTAATATCAGGTAATAACTACCTGTATGCATTTGTATAACTAGCACCAATTGGTTTAATATCATGTAATAACTACCTATATGCATTTGTATAACTAGCACCAATTTTTGGTTTAATATCAGGTAATAACTACCTATATGCATTTGTATAACTAGCACCAATTGGTTTAATATCATGTAATAACTACCTATATGCATTTGTATAACTAGCACCAATTGGTTTAATAACAGGTAATAACTACCTATATGCATTTGTATAACTAGCACCAATTGGTTTAATATCATGTAATAACTACCTATATGCATTTGTATTACTAGCACCAATTGGTTTAATATCATGTAATAACTACCTGTATGCATTTGTATAACTAGCACCAATTGGTTTAATATCAGGTAATAACTACCTATATGCATTTGTATAACTAGCACCAATTGGTTTAATATCAGGTAATAACTACCTATATGCATTTGTATAACTAGCACCAATTGGTTTAATATCAGGTAATAACTACCTATATGCATTTGTATAACTAGCACCAATTGGTTTATTATCATGTAATAACTACCTGTATGCATTTGTATAACTAGCACCAATTGGTTTAATATCAGGTAATAACTACCTATATGCATTTGTATAACTAGCACCAATTGGTTTAATATCATGTAATAACTACCTATATGCATTTGTATTACTAGCACCAATTGGTTTAATATCATGTAATAACTACCTATATGCATTTGTATAACTAGCACCAATTGGTTTAATATCATGTAATAACTACCTGTATGCATTTGTATAACTAGCACCAATTGGTTTATTATCATGTAATAACTACCTAATATGCATTTGTATTACTAGCACCAATTGGTTTATTATCATGTAATAACTACCTGTATGCATTTGTATAACTAGCACCAATTGGTTTAATATCAGGTAATAACTACCTGTATGCATTTGTATTACTAGCACCAATTGGTTTAATATCAGGTAATAACTACCTATATGCATTTGTATAACTAGCACCAATTGGTTTAATATCAGGTAATAATTACCTGTATGCATTTGTATAACTAGCACCAATTGGTTTAATATCATGTAATAACTACCTATATGCATTTGTATTACTAGCACCAATTGGTTTAATATCAGGTAATAACTACCTATATGCATTTGTATTACTAGCACCAATTGGTTTAATATCATGTAATAACTACCTGTATGCATTTGTATAACTAGCACCAATTGGTTTATTATCATGTAATAACTACCTATATGCATTTGTATAACTAGCACCAATTGGTTTAATATCAGGTAATAACTACCTATATGCATTTGTATAACTAGCACCAATTGGTTTAATATCATGTAATAATTACCTGTATGCATTTGTATAACTAGCACCAATTGGTTAAATATCATGTAATAACTACCTATATGCATTTGTATAACTAGCACCAATTGGTTTAATATCAGGTAATAACTACCTGTTTGCATTTGTATAACTAGCACCAATTGGTTTAATATCAGGTAATAACTACCTGTATGCATTTGTATAACTAGCACCAATTGGTTTAATAACAGGTAATAACTACCTGTATGCATTTGTATAACTAGCACCAATTGGTTTAATAACAGGAAATAACTACCTGTATGCATTTGTATAACTAGCACCAATTGGTTTAATATCAGGTAATAATTACCTGTATGCATTTGTATAACTAGCACCAATTGGTTTAATATCAGGTAATAATTACCTGTATGCATTTGTATAACTAGCACCAATTGGTTTAATATCAGGTAATAATTACCTGTATGCATTTGTATAACTAGCACCAATTGGTTAAATATCATGTAATAACTACCTATATGCATTTGTATAACTAGCACCAATTGGTTTAATATCATGTAATAACTACCTGTATGCATTTGTATAACTAGCACCAATTGGTTTAATATCATGTAATAACTACCTGTATGCATTTGTATAACTAGCACCAATTGGTTTAATATCATGTAATAACTACCTGTATGCATTTGTATAACTAGCACCAATTGGTTTAATATCATGTAATAACTACCTATATGCATTTGTATTACTAGCACCAATTGGTTTATTATCATGTAATAACTACCTATATGCATTTGTATTACTAGCACCAATTGGTTTAATATCAGGTAATAACTACCTATATGCATTTGTATAACTAGCACCAATTGGTTTAATATCATGTAATAACTACCTATATGCATTTGTATTACTAGCACCAATTGGTTTAATATCATGTAATAATTACCTGTATGCATTTGTATAACTAGCACCAATTGGTTAAATATCATGTAATAACTACCTATATGCATTTGTATAACTAGCACCAATTGGTTTAATATCAGGTAATAACTACCTGTTTGCATTTGTATAACTAGCACCAATTGGTTTAATATCATGTAATAACTACCTATATGCATTTGTATAACTAGCACCAATTGGTTTAATAACAGGTAATAACTACCTGTATGCATTTGTATAACTAGCACCAATTGGTTTAATAACAGGTAATAACTACCTGTATGCATTTGTATAACTAGCACCAATTGGTTTAATAACAGGAAATAACTACCTGTATGCATTTGTATAACTAGCACCAATTGGTTTAATATCAGGTAATAATTACCTGTATGCATTTGTATAACTAGCACCAATTGGTTTAATATCAGGTAATAATTACCTGTATGCATTTGTATAACTAGCACCAATTGGTTTAATATCATGTAATAACTACCTGTATGCATTTGTATAACTAGCACCAATTGGTTTATTATCATGTAATAACTACCTATATGCATTTGTATAACTAGCACCAATTGGTTTATTATCATGTAATAACTACCTATATGCATTTGTATAACTAGCACCAATTGGTTTATTATCAGGTAATAACTACCTATATGCATTTGTATAACTAGCACCAATTGGTTTATTATCATGTAATAACTACCTATATGCATTTGTATAACTAGCACCAATTGGTTTAATATCAGGTAATAACTACCTATATGCATTTGTATAACTAGCACCAATTGGTTTAATATCAGGTAATAACTACCTATATGCATTTGTATTACTAGCACCAATTGGTTTAATATCATGTAATAACTACCTATATGCATTTGTATTACTAGCACCAATTGGTTTAATATCATGTAATAACTACCTATATGCATTTGTATAACTAGCACCAATTGGTTTAATATCAGGTAATAACTACCTGTATGCATTTGTATTACTAGCACCAATTGGTTTATTATCATGTAATAACTACCTATATGCATTTGTATAACTAGCACCAATTGGTTTAATAACAGGAAATAATTACCTGTATGCATTTGTATAAATAGCACCAATTGGTTTAATATCATGTAATAACTACCTGTATGCATTTGTATAACTAGCACCAATTGGTTTAATATCATGTAATAACTACCTGTATGCATTTGTATAACTAGCACCAATTGGTTTATTATCATGTAATAACTACCTATATGCATTTGTATTACTAGCACCAATTGGTTTAATATCATGTAATAACTACCTATATGCATTTGTATAACTAGCACCAATTGGTTTAATATCAGGTAATAACTACCTATATGCATTTGTATAACTAGCACCAATTGGTTTAATATCAGGTAATAACTACCTGTATGCATTTGTATTACTAGCACCAATTGGTTTATTATCATGTAATAACTACCTATATGCATTTGTATAACTAGCACCAATTGGTTTAATATCATGTAATAACTACCTATATGCATTTGTATAACTAGCACCAATTGGTTTATTATCATGTAATAACTACCTATATGCATTTGTATTACTAGCACCAATTGGTTTAATAACAGGTAATAACTACCTATATGCATTTGTATTACTAGCACCAATTGGTTTATTATCATGTAATAACTACCTATATGCATTTGTATTACTAGCACCAATTGGTTTAATATCATGTAATAACTACCTATATGCATTTGTATTACTAGCACCAATTGGTTTAATATCAGGTAATAACTACCTATATGCATTTGTATTACTAGCACCAATTGGTTTATTATCATGTAATAACTACCTATATGCATTTGTATTACTAGCACCAATTGGTTTATTATCAGGTAATAACTACCTATATGCATTTGTATAACTAGCACCAATTGGTTTAATATCATGTAATAACTACCTATATGCATTTGTATTACTAGCACCAATTGGTTTAATATCATGTAATAACTACCTATATGCATTTGTATAACTAGCACCAATTGGTTTAATATCATGTAATAACTACCTATATGCATTTGTATAACTAGCACCAATTGGTTTAATATCAGGTAATAACTACCTATATGCATTTGTATTACTAGCACCAATTGGTTTAATATCATGTAATAACTACCTGTATGCATTTGTATAACTAGCACCAATTGGTTTAATATCATGTAATAACTACCTGTATGCATTTGTATAACTAGCACCAATTGGTTTAATATCAGGTAATAACTACCTGTATGCATTTGTATAACTAGCACCAATTGGTTTAATATCATGTAATAACTACCTATATGCATTTGTATAACTAGCACCAATTTTTGGTTTAATATCAGGTAATAACTACCTATATGCATTTGTATAACTAGCACCAATTGGTTTAATATCATGTAATAACTACCTATATGCATTTGTATAACTAGCACCAATTGGTTTAATAACAGGTAATAACTACCTATATGCATTTGTATAACTAGCACCAATTGGTTTAATATCATGTAATAACTACCTATATGCATTTGTATTACTAGCACCAATTGGTTTAATATCATGTAATAACTACCTGTATGCATTTGTATAACTAGCACCAATTGGTTTAATATCAGGTAATAACTACCTATATGCATTTGTATAACTAGCACCAATTGGTTTAATATCAGGTAATAACTACCTATATGCATTTGTATAACTAGCACCAATTGGTTTAATATCAGGTAATAACTACCTATATGCATTTGTATAACTAGCACCAATTGGTTTATTATCATGTAATAACTACCTGTATGCATTTGTATAACTAGCACCAATTGGTTTAATATCAGGTAATAACTACCTATATGCATTTGTATAACTAGCACCAATTGGTTTAATATCATGTAATAACTACCTATATGCATTTGTATTACTAGCACCAATTGGTTTAATATCATGTAATAACTACCTATATGCATTTGTATAACTAGCACCAATTGGTTTAATATCATGTAATAACTACCTGTATGCATTTGTATAACTAGCACCAATTGGTTTATTATCATGTAATAACTACCTATATGCATTTGTATTACTAGCACCAATTGGTTTATTATCATGTAATAACTACCTGTATGCATTTGTATAACTAGCACCAATTGGTTTAATATCAGGTAATAACTACCTGTATGCATTTGTATTACTAGCACCAATTGGTTTAATATCAGGTAATAACTACCTATATGCATTTGTATAACTAGCACCAATTGGTTTAATATCAGGTAATAATTACCTGTATGCATTTGTATAACTAGCACCAATTGGTTTAATATCATGTAATAACTACCTATATGCATTTGTATTACTAGCACCAATTGGTTTAATATCAGGTAATAACTACCTATATGCATTTGTATTACTAGCACCAATTGGTTTAATATCATGTAATAACTACCTGTATGCATTTGTATAACTAGCACCAATTGGTTTATTATCATGTAATAACTACCTATATGCATTTGTATAACTAGCACCAATTGGTTTAATATCAGGTAATAACTACCTATATGCATTTGTATAACTAGCACCAATTTTTGGTTTAATATCAGGTAATAACTACCTATATGCATTTGTATAACTAGCACCAATTGGTTTAATATCATGTAATAACTACCTATATGCATTTGTATAACTAGCACCAATTGGTTTAATATCATGTAATAACTACCTATATGCATTTGTATAACTAGCACCAATTGGTTTAATATCAGGTAATAACTACCTATATGCATTTGTATTACTAGCACCAATTGGTTTATTATCAGGTAATAACTACCTATATGCATTTGTATAACTAGCACCAATTGGTTTAATATCAGGTAATAACTACCTATATGCATTTGTATAACTAGCACCAATTGGTTTAATATCATGTAATAACTACCTATATGCATTTGTATAACTAGCACCAATTGGTTTAATATCAGGTAATAACTACCTATATGCATTTGTATAACTAGCACCAATTGGTTTAATATCATGTAATAACTACCTATATGCATTTGTATAACTAGCACCAATTGGTTTAATATCAGGTAATAACTACCTATATGCATTTGTATAACTAGCACCAATTGGTTTAATATCAGGTAATAACTACCTATATGCATTTGTATAACTAGCACCAATTGGTTTAATATCAGGTAATAACTACCTATATGCATTTGTATAACTAGCACCAATTGGTTTAATATCAGGTAATAACTACCTATATGCATTTGTATAACTAGCACCAATTGGTTTAATATCATGTAATAACTACCTATATGCATTTGTATAACTAGCACCAATTTGTTAAATATCAGTTGGTAAAAATTACCTTATGTATTTTTATCGCTATTTTACGAAATTTTCCTTTGATCTTGCTGACTGATAATTTCCTTTCTCAGCAGAGTCGAGTGATATGAAAAATTATCGCTAGAAACTTAGGGGGCATGAAGCGTTGCTAATGTCATATTCATGAAATTGACGTCGTGATCATAGGTAAAATAGTGATAAACAGATTATCATTGGTCATCTCAACTTGATTGCTTTTCTCACTTTTGCTGTACCGGCTCAAGTGAGAAAAACTATCTCGTTGAGATGATCAAACGATAATCTATAAGTATAATTATCCCCAATTGGTTTACCGTAGTATCAGGTAAGTATAATTACCTGTCTGCATTTGTATAACTAGCACCAATTGGTTTAATATTAGGAAATAGCTACCTGTATGCATTTGTATAACTAGCACCAATTGGTTTCATATCCGGTATTTCCCATGAGTCAGAGTTGACGCTGTCTTTACTGCTGTGTCTTGTCAAGTTGTTATTGTCCTCGGTCATCTCAGGAGCTGATGATTCTCCTGTAAAAAAAATATAAAGTTGCAACTGCAATAATAGTCAGGAGAACTTGCTTTACAAGCTTTCATTGAATGGTTAGATAGTTCAATGAATTAATTAAGTTTAATTGATTATCTCCCTTTTATCAATATACTTGGTACCTTTTAGTATTCTAATAATATTTAATCAGTTTTCAAGTATAATGGTATGTAATTTTATGAAAGTTTAAGGTTATTATTTGGATCTCCAATTTATACTTTATATATGTAAAATAGTGTCTCAATATTTAAAATACATATTATGGTATAAGAATAATAGGAGTTAAGATCAATTGATTAAGAGACTCATACCATAAAGATTTTTTCCAAAAACAACTGATCTTCAAAAGGACTTGATCTAGGTACCAGATAGTGGTTTAAACTGTATAGAATTAACATTTAATAACGAAATTGGTATCCAATGAATAATCATGAATCCAAGGTAAGACATATAAATGTATTACCATTGAGGTATGGACTTTGCTCATTGTTGAAGGCCTTATGGTAATTTATAGTTGTTAATTTCTGTGTCATTTGGTCTCTTGTGGAGTGTTATCTCACTGGCAATCATACCAATTCTTCTTTTTTATAATTACCGTTCTCAGCATTGCCACTAAATCCATCAATGGTACTTATAATGTCCTCCTTAGATGGTCTTGGTTTAGACAAGGTAGAATTCTCCAGTTTGGATTTCAAACTAGCTGAACGTATCCTGCTAATCATTGTTGTAAGTCATTGTCTAAAAAAAATACATCACATTATTATACATTTATCAATATAAAAGTGTTAAAAATTCGCTCTATAATATGATACACTTTGTTCTTTTCCTGGATTCAGAAAACTTTAATGTTTAATAACATCAACTGTTTTAAAACAAGGGAGGAAATAAATAAAATAACACTGCATTCTATTTCCAATTCACACTTATATGTTAAATCTCACCTTGACTAATCAATTTTTATAACTTGCACATGATTGCTATAAACTTCATGACAAGAACTTAACTATATTGATTCCACTGTTATCTTTCTATTAATGGGACTTCATCCCTACTAATGATTGCTGATGGTCAGGATCTGAATACTAATTTATTGGTTTTCAAATAAACATTAATGAAATTTTAATTTGTGAGCAATATATTCAATCTCCTCAATTGAAAAGTTTTAAGAAGTTTTGTATGAAAAATCCTCTCTGGGTAAATAAACAAAGGAGTAATATATAAATATTGACTTCATTTTCATTTTTTCATTTTTGTACATAAATTAGGCCATTAGTTTTCTTGATTGAATTGTTGTTCATTGTCATTTCGAGCCTTTTATAGCTGACTATGCGGTATGGGCTTTGCTAATTGTTGAAGGCCGTATGGTGACCTATAGTTGTTAATTTTTGTGTCATTTTGGTCTCTTGTGGAGAGTTGTCTGATTGGCAATCATACCACATCTTCTTTTTTATATTAAGGAGTTCAATATGTCTGATATAGAAAATTCGACCATTCAAAACACAGATATATGAAGTCATTGCAAATACTACTCAATATAATTATGGTTGATGCCTACAATGTATCTCTTAAAAAAAACAAATATATATTATAATAATAATGTTAATCTTACAGTATTTTCATATAACTTAATAAGTTAAATGAACTTGTTAATTTAAATATGTCATTACATATTGAATAAAAATATCATCATCAATATTCATACCTGTCTTTTTCATTTAATTTTATTCTTTATTAATTCAATCTAAAGCCCTAAGATTTATTTGGACATACTAAACATATAGAGAAACAAAAGAACAAAATGACATAGACAAAAAAAAAACCAAACTGGGTACATGTTATACTCTGGAAAAACAAAAAGTTAATCAGCCACAAATGCAATAATTTGTAGCAATGATTAAATTTATATGTGAAATCAATTCTACCATCATGACTATGAATATACAGGGAATTAAAATGAAAAATATCATAATCTCTTTCATCAAATTATATGTAATTACTATAGAAATTAATGGACTGGAGAAATCCAACATCACTAACTTTGGAAAATACTTTTATATCTACAAGTTATAACTGTCATTTGTATATTACTTTTTATATTCATCTATACATTTAAAAGGTAAAATAACAAAAATAGCGAACTTTAAGGAAAAGGAATGTCCTTTATCAAATGGCAAAATCAAGAGCTCAAACACACCAAACAGATTAATGAAATTGATAGAAGCATTAAAAAGGAAAAAGAGAAAAAACTCAACCCACAAGATAAGTTTATGGGTACTGATTAAAATACACAATTAGTTTTTGACCAAAGCTAGTAGTCTGTTGTTATTTATGTATTATTGTCATTTTGTTTATTTTCTTTGGTTACATCTTCTGACATCAGACTCGGACTTCTCTTGAACTGAATTTTAATGTGCGTATTGTTATGCGTTTACTTTTCTACATTGGTTAGAGGTATAGGGGGAGGGTTGAGATCTCACAAACATGTTTAACCCCGCCGCATTTTTGCGCCTGTCACAAGTCAGGAGCCTCTGGCCTTTGTTAGTCTTGTATTATTTTAATTTTAGTTTCTTGTGTACAATTTGGAAATTAGTATGGCGTTCATTATCACTGGACTAGTATATATTTGTTTAGAGGCCAGCTGAAGGACGTCTCCGGGTGCGTGAATTTCTCGCTACATTGAAGACCTGTTGGTGACCCTCTGCTGTTGTTTTTTATTTGGTCGGGTTGTTGTCTCTTTGACACATTCCCCATTTCCATTCTCAATTTTAGATGACATTTAAAATTCCAATTTGATGATATTATAGAAAACATAGTCCAATAAGCCTGTAATGTTCATCTGGTCCTTCATGTCCTTGTGATGTACTTGTCAGCATTTACATATTGCCGTGACATAGACTCATATTTTATTCATTTTTTATTCAGCTAAGCCTTTCAAAATAGAACAGTAATCCATGTTTGTTATGGGTGAAGAAATATTAATGTTTTTTTATAGAAGCTGTACAGAAGCTCTTAACATGCCAATTTTTCTTTGGTAGCATAATTAAGACAATAATCTTCAAATTTATATATGAATGACTGTTCATTTATTTTTTTAATTTACCACAAAATGCATGGTGCTGTTTTAAAGATGACATGTTGTCATGTTTTTAGTAACAGTGAGGTTGATAATAAGATTCTCAACAAAATCATTTAAAAGCTTTAATAGCATTGATGACATGCATCTTAACGCTTAGCCAAGAAGTATGATATGATCCCCAACTCTTCAATGCAAAATCTGAAGTTTTAGAATGGACCAGCATAATATTATAAATTAGATAAAATGTGTATGTGTGTCCATTTCTAATATAAAGCTCCCAGCTATATATAGGTAAAAACATGTTCAACACACTATTTTTTGTCTGTTTGTCTAACTCTGCTTACACAGTGGCAGACTGTATCATCTTGGATTTTTGATTTGCATTAAAGTAATTGAAAATTTAATTGAAAGGATCCTCTAGATCTTATCGTCCTACACAAGTTATTCATAAATCCAGACATAAAAGCAATTTCCTTAAAAAAAGACAGTTTTTATAAAGGTATGGATGACATCACATAATTATGCAAAATCAAATTGAGCACAACATATTTAATTTACTAAAAGCTGTGTGAACACTAAGTGTTAATAAATTCTGCAAAGAAACATTGTCACAGATATGATCACAAAATAAATACTTAAAACATGTAACTACTGTTAACAGCTGGGTAAAGCTATGTTCAAATTTTCACAGAAACTCTCTCATATGATCAATAATGGTTTCACTAAGATTTCCATTATTCAATTTTAATTGTTACATTTATACTTATCATGCTTATACAATTTGTTTCCAATTGAAATTAAATAAGATCTTAAAAAATCCAAATGTTTTGCTTTTGAGCATCATTTTGTTTAATGTATTTCTACATCTGTGCAATATTTTCAGATTTGAGTGATATAGAAATAAGATGTGGTATATAAACAATTTGCTGTGAAAGTACTTTTATAAGTGGCCTTAGTGGGGACCAGGGTACCAATTTTCTAGATTTTGTTTATGGTTTTATCCATGAATTTAATGTCTGACTAAAATAAAACAACTGATGTCCTACATGTACAAATGTAATAGACACACAAGGGTTGAGATCACAAAAAACATGTTTAACCTTGCCGCATTTTTGCACCTGTCCCAAGTCAGGAGCCTTTGGCCTTTGTTAGTCTTGTATGATTTTTAATTTTAGTTTCTTGTGTATAATTCGGAGTTTAGTATGATATCCATTATTACTGAACTAGTATACATATTTGTTTAGGGGCCAGCTGAAGGATGCTTCCGGTTGCGGGAGTTTCTCGCTTCATTGAAGACCCATTGGTGGTCTTCGGCTGTTGTCTGCTCTATGGTCGGGTTGTTGTCTCTTTGACACATTCCCCATTCATTCTCAATTTTACAGAAAGATCCCAATGTAGGTTTGACTACATGGATACAGGAATATAATCTAGAGAATACATCAAATATCAGCAAACACACTATATACAACTACAAACAGGATTTTATGCAATTACTCTTTAAAAAACCTAAATTGTACAAATTTTAACTTTTAAATTCTCCCAATTTAGTTTTGATCAATGAATGCAAGACTTCTTGTGATGGTATGGGTTAACAAAGATTTCATTTTATGTCCTCGTAATTCTCATACCAAAAATTAAATCATAATGGGCTTGGTTTTTTAATTTTAAGTATCTTTTGTAGCATTTTCAATTTATGTCACCCTTCTCTTTAAGTTACATGTCTAGGGCTCAATTTACACCTTCACTGACAAAACAATGACTGATAGTGAATCTGTTGATCATATGATCTCGGGTAAATAAGTGGCATCACTTTTAATTACATGTGGAAAACTTCTAAGATGTTTACTTTGCAATTTCCTTCAATCAAGACAGTGTGTAAGCAAAGGTTAATCTGCCTATTTCCGAAAGCAACTATTTTATTAAAAGTATTTAAGGATTATTGCAATTAATGAATGACAACCAAGTTGGTAAAAATTAACATTTAATTTGCAATGTCACACAAATCATTATAAAATACCCTATAATTATTATCGAAAAATTTAGTTTCCGATGGCTTCAAATTCTCCATTAGATTTTTTTAAAACTTTTGCTCAAACCATGAACATTGATACATGTACCTACAAATAAAGTAATTTTACAGTACATTGTACATATATGGATCATTGTTGTGTTTAATAGTGTAAGTATGTGACATAACAAGATGTACAGAACAGGTAGAGTCCTATAAATAATGTTATAAAAATAAAATGAAGTTGATTATCTGTATTAATAGACACAAAGTGACCTATATACTGTATACAGGTGTATGATTTTCTCACTGTGTTGAAGATCTTTTGGTGGCCTTTGGCTGTTATTTGCTCTTTGGTTGGGTTGTTGTCTCTTTGACAAGTTCCCCATTTCCATTATAAATTTTATATATATTATAATACAGGGTTACAAGTAATGCTATTTGTTGTTTGTAGTTTTGATCATCTTTTCATGAGTTAAGTAATTTATAACTGCATAAATCTACAATGATAATGTTGATGTGAACCTGAGCTGATTTGTGGGACTGTGGTCTGTATTTGCATGTACATGATGATCATATTAAAATAAGAAGATGTGGTACATTTGTATGATTGCCAATGAGAAAACTCTCCGCAAGAGACTGAATAACACAGAACTTAACAGCTATACAACACCAAATGGTCTTCGTGTATTCTATTGTTTTAGTTTATATCTATTGCAATATCAGGCACTCAGATTATAAATATAATATATACTGTATATAATGGATAATCATTGTTGCTTATCATTACTATGTCTGCATGTATTTTACAATAAATATTGCTTTCAAAGGGCCCAAGCCATGTTTGTGACATATTGATTGAATTGGATCATACATATTGAATATTTTTTTATTTCTTTTAAAAAAAAATTGTAGAATGAGATACATTTTGTACATGTAAGCAAGTTATCTTTCTTTTTAATTTAAATGAGATGAATAATATAAGTTGTCATGCAAGTTTTATATAAAAATCTGGGGGAAATTTATCAGTTTATCTTGATTCAATCATTCTTTAACATATTTGTGTCAATTCTGATCCTTAAAACTGCTTTTGAATATATTTGTCATTTGTATTTTTAGCTCTCATTTATCAGCCTTATACTTTTAGACGTACCATACCTGAATTTTCGCCTCAAATGCAGTTATCAGATTTCCCCGATCTTAATGATAATACTTATTTTGTCTTCCTCTTATGCTAATAACTGACTCATCCAGCCGTTGACATTTATTGAAATAAAATTATGGAAAAGATTGATATTTTGAAGATCACATGATTTGTCATGTGGACTTTCCGAAATTGGGGCGTCTGCAAGAAAATATTTTGACGGCAGTAAGCGTTTAAGTGTCTTACTATATAACTAAATCAGATTATAATCAAAGTTTAATCTTACACCAACAACAAGAAGCATTTTTTCTATAAAAAAAAATACATTATTTATTTTTTCTGTTTACACCGGAAATTACAACGTGCACACACAAAGACACTTGAACGCTTGGAACGCACCTGATTAGAAACATTATGTCTCTACCAACAAAGAATTTGACATAGACATTATCGAAGAAATCTGCAAACAAAATGCTGTACCATTAACTTTCACAGCTGAAGAAATTGACAAAGTTTGTATAAGTTTGATAAACACATACAGACACAAGTCAACAAAGCAAACCAACTAGTTGGGATTATTAGAAGAACTTTTAAATAGCCCCACAGGACGCAATTACGACTGGACACAATTACGAACGATTTCAAATGTTTGCCCTCTGAGATCATATTTATTTATATTTATCAATAAATGTTTTTATAAATAAAAACCCTATTAAAATTCCCTTGTTTTCATGATAATACAATTTATGTGCACTAAGTGAATGTTGGTGATGATAACAAAATCATTCTGAAAATATTATAAGAACGGCAATCTGGCCTACAAGTTATATAAAAAAAAACATAAAGATAAGTGCAAATTGCCTTCTTTTGTTAATATATAGAAAGAAAAATATCTCCTGATTCTGTTCATATGCGTAATGCCTTTTATCTTGCCCAAATAACCCCACAATTGACGTTTTTTTACTCTTGTGACCCTATTTATGGTCAAAAGAAAATATGTTAATTTTATCGAAAAGTCCAGAGAACTCCGAAAGAAATGTTGACATATATAAAAAAAATATCATAGATGATTGATAAGTACATCACCGAAATGGATAAACTTGAATTTAGTGCTCCTTTAAAGGAAAAACTTATACAAAAATAAAAAAAAATCAGAAATCTTCCCTTTACACATGACCGACATTTCGTCTTCAACCTTGGCTGAAGTAATTGAAGTAAAAACAAACTTGTGCATCTTATTTTCGTATGAAAATGTGTTAGAGATAAAGATTAATGTATGCTTTATCAATCTAGACTGTTGTCATTGATTTCTTCTGCAAAATATATCAATATAGTGCTGTTCGGAATTGTGTCCATATGTGGCTCTCTTGACCCGTAAAACGAGGTCACGCAAATCTTACTAAAGTATCCTATCGTGAATAAAAATGTATGTGGGATATGATGCAAAATGGAAAGCCTTCATACATGTTAAATTCTATGGTATAAACAATTCAAGAAAAGTAGTCTAAATAAAAAAAATATTAATTACAGTTCAAAAATCGTTCGTAATTGTGTCCGGTGAGGCTATTTAGATTATAAAAGCTTCTGCCTACTATTTAAGGCGTTAGCCCGTCCTCATCTTGAATATGCTAGTAGTGTATGGAACCCCCACAAAAAGAAAGATATTGAGACAATTGAAAATGTACAACGTAGAGCTACAAAGATGTTACCCAACCTTAAAGATTTGTCATACGAGGAACGCTTAAAAATTCTGAAAATTCCAACTCTAAAATTTAGAAGGCTAAGAGGCGACATGATAGAAACATACAAGATAACAACAGGTGTATATGACTCAAGAGTGACAGAAGGTCTATTTACTCGTAATACCAGCTCGACAACAAGAGGCAACTCTATGAAATTAGTAAAATTTAGAAGCAGACTAGACATAAGAAAATACTACTTTACTAACAGAGTAGTGGAAGTATGGAACAGCCTACCAGACATCGTAGTGACCGCAAAGAATGTAAAGATTTTTGGAAATCGCCTAGACAAGCATTGGAAAGAACACCCAATGATATATAACTTTGACACTGAATACACCTATAACACCGGAAGTAGCACAAGTGTAGTTAGTGACGATGAACCAGAGCCAAATATAGAGGAGCAAACTGATCTCCTGCGTTTGGAAACACTTAGGTAGACTTAGGTAGGTAAAGCCATAAACCAACTGAATACCAACAAGGCACCTGATATATACGGTATTACAGCAGAACATATCAAATATGGTGGAGATACATTACTGCAGGCAATAACATCTATAATCAACAACATCTGCTCCTCTGCAACCATACCAGACTGCATAAAACATGGAATCTTAACACCAATATTCAAAAACAAAGGACTACCAAATGAGGCAAAAAATTATAGAGGAATCACTGTACTCCCAATTATTGGGAAAATCCTGGAAATACTACTGAGGAAATTGCTAAGAGACATCATTGATATTCTCCAAAACCGATTACAAAGAGGTTTCACTCCTGGGGTATCTCCTCTATACAGTGCCCTCATCCTCCTAGAATCCATAGCAGAATCAATGGACCAAAAGATGCCTGTTTTTGTTGCTCTGCTAGACGCCAAATCAGCATTTGATGTTGTCAATCTTAACAGCTTACATCGTAAACTCTTTCTATCAGGAGTAGGTGGGACCCTCTGGCTACTTATCCGCCAACTGAGTACATACGCCACAACCTCTATTAAATGGAACGGTCTAATGTCAAAACCATTCCCTGTACAACAAGGAGTAAGACAAGGTGGGATATTAAGCACTGAACTGTACAAAGTTTACATCAATGATGTATTGGACCAATTAGAAAACAGCGGCCTTGGTACCTACATCGGAAATATATACTGTGGATCCCCGACTTGCGCAGATGATGTTGCTCTCATTGCCAATTCTCCTAATGACCTCCAAACAATGATAAGCACGGTTGAGAATTACAGCATGCAAGAGAAATACTCACTCCAACCAACCAAAAGTGTCATATTAAAACACGAACCACCTTCAAAAGATACAGGCTTCAACTTCAAAATTAATAATATAAAAATGAATGAGCCAGATTCAGCTATGCATATTGGCATAAAACACAGCTCTGATTTAAAAAAAACTATCAGCATTCACGTTGATGAAAACATCTCAAAGGCAAGACGAACTATGTATAGCCTGATGGGGGCTGGTCTGCATGGAAAGAACGGGCTAAACCCACTAACTTGTCTTCACATTTTCAACGTTTATGTTCTTCCAGTTCTTATCTATGGAATTGACATTCTTCTTCCAGACAATAAACATTTAGAGCCACTAGAAGTATTCTATCGAAAATCAATTAAACAAATCTTGTCGCTTCCCAACAACACTGCGGATGCAGCAATTTATACTATAGCAGGAGTTATACCACTCCAAGGCATTATACACAAAGCAGCCTTAAACATATACAACAAGATTTGTGGTATGGAATCATCTGTCGAAAAAGATCTGGCAGAAAGACAACTCTCGATATCTGGATTTAACTCCAAAAACTGGTTTTCTAAAATACGTTGCTTACTTGCACAATACAATCTACAATCAGCTCATGAACTTATACAGAACCCAGTCAGCAGATACAAATGGAAAGCAAGTGTTAAGAAGGCAGTGGACAACGTTTGGCATGAACAACTCAGGACAAAAGTATCATTATTCAGCTCTCTTCGCAATTTATCTGCAAATAATACTCTATGGCACAATACTCATCCATGTCTTGCAAGTGTTGGTACCTCTGCACAAGATATTAGCCGCCTTCAACCAAAATTAAAGCTATTAACAGGAACTTATTACCTGCAAAGCAATAAGGCTGCATTTAACCAAAACTCAATAGATCCAACGTGTCTTCTCTGCAATGAAAATTCAGAAACTGTTGAACATTTTATTCTAGACTGTAAACCTCTGAATAACACTCGTATACCATACTTACATGAATTAGACTGCTTTCTTCGTAGCATTAAAAACTGTGATAAATGCTTTAACTTAACCAGCTTAGTAATAAATAAACAGCTTATTTTAGATCCAAGTAGATTATTATGCGCATGTGGCTGTAGATGCAAATGTATGGACAACTGCTTCAAAGTAGAGTATATAAATAGAAAACTGTGCTATGCTTTACATACCAAAAGAAATGAACTTTTGAAAGCTCTACCGTCAAACAAACGAAAGGGCCATTGAATGTAGCCAACATTCACCCCACGGGCGTAGATTTTTGCTTTTCTTGAATACCGAACACCCCTGTAAATATAGTCCTGTAAATATATATTGTGAACTTTTAAACCGATTCTGAAAAGAAGTGCTCCTTTAAAGGAGGGAATTCCTTATACAGATACAGATACAGATACAGATATGGTAAGATAAAATTTGACATTGATTTATTTTTAGATTTACCGGCAGCGAAACAAAAAAACTACACTCCTTTATGAAGTATGACTATAGCTATGTTTTTCAAACGCTAACGCACGAGCTTTTTGGATTGCCCTGATACTCAAATATCCTGAAATGGTTCGATTTTCTCAAAAACTCTCTCAGTCTCTGCAGTCCCAAGATAACGCCAAAGAAAAAGTCAAAATGGAGACATGTCGATGATGATGTGCCTATGGTTCTTTACCATAATAATGCCAACTGTCCTGTTTAATCCTCACCTAGAATTTACACTATGAACACAGACGAAACCATCTATGATGTCGCCCTAGCTGAATCTTGGTTGGTTCGCCCTAAAATTACATTTGCTCCCATTATGGTTTGCCCCCTTTCACATTCTCATCCTGGATCCGTTTGCACCTGCTTATAAAGGTTTTGTGTTAAGTAAGATTTTAATCTAGTCCAAAAAGTAATGACGTTTGGCAAGCATAGTTGCCAAGTGACATGATATTCACGTGTAATACACGCTTTTTCAACAGTTTGCACACAACATTGCACAAGGATTTTGTCACATGGCGTGTATACATGTACACTTTTTACCACTTTACATGCAATTACACGTTTTTTCGTTCTTAGTGATTACCAAATTACTTTGTAAACACCAATTAATAGTAATCTTAAAGAAATTAATAATTCATCATGTATTCAGAAAAAAATATTTTATTTTAAAAAATCTGATTTTTAACATGTTTATAAATTCATGTAATAATTTTTTTAATATATACATGTAAAAAAGAAATTCCAATAATTCAACCAACCCAGGAGGCAAATCTATAGGTTGCAAATGTGTTTTGGGATTGATGACCTGCATCTTGTTTGCACCCATTGTCTATAGTCATATTGTTCTAAAACCTAAAGTATATAAGATACTGACACATTACCATTAATCATGATGTAGTGTTACATGAATTCCTCTCTACCCTGGCATCTACGATAAATTATGTCAGATACATGAATCATGATTTTACATCATGTACATTTAATAATCGGAATAAGATTGGTAATCAAATCCTGTTTTAATTTCAGATCACTGAAGAAGTTGAAGAGTACAGTACAGACTAACCAATGATTATATAATGGTAGTTTTAGTATGGAAGATAAAAAGGAGGAGCAGATAACTCCTGCAGATCCTGAAATTTCAGAAGTAGAAGCTGCAGAAAACACTGTAATTGCAATAGATAAATCAGATAAAGTACAAAGAAGGAAAAAAGATCACACCATTAAGTTTACAAGAACTGAGGAGAAAATTTCTGAAGAGGACGAAATACAAATAGAAGAATCGGAAGTTCATGACACCATGAGAGAAGATGAAAAAGAAGGATGTTGTGGATTAAGAAAGGGACCACACATCATATTTTTGTCAGTATTTTATATGCCATGTGCCTTAATTTCATCACTTTGTGTATCTTTCTATTATGGTGCATGGACCTGGTACAATTTATACCTATATTTCAGTGAAGAAAAAACTGTCTGGCATAAAGTGACAATTTGTCCACTACTTATATTGACGTTTCCATTCACCGTTGGATTCACTTCACTTTTTGTTGCTATTTTTGCAGCTTTCAAACAAATTTCATGGTATTATAGATCTTGGAGGACTGAAATTGTAGATTTTGATAAAGGATTTTATGGCTGGCTTTGTGACAAGATGGGTCTCTCTCAGTGTTCGCCATATGAGATGATATCATTGAACGATGATGCTGAATTAGAAAATCTTCCAATAAGAACTTAGCTGTTATTGTTTATGGTTGCTATATATATAAATGTAAATCCACTACAGATCAGATTAATGCAACATTATTCGAAAAACTAACTTAAAGTTAGAAAATACAAAAATCTAAAGTAGCTTTTATATGTCAGATTCTTTATGGGTATAGATATTTAAGACTTTATTTTGAAACCATTCTCAAGAAACCAGTTTGACTTAGCTTAGACATGGGTCATAGTACATGTATCTTTAATAGCTATAGGATGAATACATTTTTATGTTATTACCCCATCAATTTTTTTATTGATTTGTATGCAAGTGGTTTTTTGAACTCTTCAATCACTGAAGTTTGCATAAATTCATATCATAAACTTTGCTATTTTTCCTACCATTATGTGCCATTTAAATTTAAAATCTGCAGCCAATGACAAATGTCTTCCATGCAGACTGTAATCTTATCTTCTTTTTTTTTAAGATTCAATGTGTTGTGACATTTCTATGAAATTATGTTTTTGCCTATTTATGTTACATGTACATACAAACATTTTCAGACATTAGATTAATAAGAAATTTTTTAACGTTTTAAAATTTCTCTTTTTCCTTATTCCTGAACACAAAACAAGATACATACAATGACATAGAATATCAGTAAAAAAAATCCTCAATATTTTTGAAAGTGTGCCTTTTGAATCTAAAGTTCAATATCCAAGTGACCCTTATGAAGACCTCATTGATGCATTTTTTAAGGTTTACCGTATTTATATTATGCTTTTATTGATCTAATTATTATGGAGTATAAATGTTGAAAGAAATATGCTTATTTGTTACATGTACATGTATATACTGTGGATTCATTTATTTTCGTGGATACCAATTTTCGTGGATTGCTGAAAACTTGTCTTTTCGTGGATATTTGATTTCGTGGTTTTGCCAAAGTCTGTACACATCCTAATACAAAATTTGTTATTCGTTGAACATTTAAATTCGTGGTTCACCTGTACCCAAGGAAACCACGAAAATTGGTATCCAACCAATAATAATGAATTCACAGTTTACAGATCAAAGAAAATAAGTAGTCAGACCTTCATTTGATTTCAGTTATTTGTTTAAGATGAATACATGTAGATTTGTTTTAATGTTCAATCTGTGCCTGTGTTAAGTTGTCTGTGAAATGTATGAAAAATGTTTTAAAAACAATTGATCAACAATACACATAAAAACAGCATCTAAATTACATTTAATAGAACTTGATCAATGATTTGAAATTTTGTTGTTGTAAATAAATATAGCAGTACATTATACAATACAATTGTTTCTACATTAAACCAATTTCAAGTCTATTTCAGGACTAATTACAAACATGGCAATACATTATTTATCGACCTACCATAACAATTGTCAATAGAACCATTGAATAAAGAAAAATATTCTAAAATGTTCATCGACAAATAAAATTTGTGAAAGACCTCTAGTTATCTCCCTTTAAACAGTATTTAGACACATTGTAAATTCTTTGAGATGCTCCCTACTTTTAAAATAGCAATACACATGTATAATGTTTAATTTAGATTTTCACTTTAAAATTTGAAAAAGGTAAACCCTCCAGTTTAATGTAGTGAGTTAAGGAGGCTCAAGGGTATAAGATTTTCAGAAAAAAATTAAACATTTATTTTTCATTACAAATTTTATTAATTACCTTTAGTAGTTGTTACTTTATCATATGATACAAAAATTATTCCCAAAAATCAGTTCGTGTTAGCCCCTGGTGACTTTTAAAATGTAAATATCATTGAAAAAGCTCCAAATTATCTCCCTTTGGTGCAAAAATGCCATTTTTTGGCATTAAAATTTAAATATCTTTTTTAACTTATCGGTGACCTATATTTTTTATTGTTATTTTCGAATAAGCTGTACATAAACTAAATAATTGTAAAATTTTAGCTATTTCTGTAATTTAGTTCTTTTTTTATTTCGATATTACCTCTTTTTCTCCTATCAGTTCAACAGAAAATAAGTACTTTTACAAAAATGTATGCTTCTTTGAAAGGCAGATTGTGAGCGTAAATAGACGGTGACCCCATTTTTTTATTTCGTTTTTCTATTAAGTATAAGATAAAGTTCATTTATAGAAAAATATAGCGAAATCCTATATTAAATTTAAAAAATGATTTAGACCCGCGAGCCCCTTAAGTTGACAAAACTGTAGTATTTAAAAGCAACAATGGGTCTGTGACATTTTTCTATATTTTTTTTAAATCATTATCAAAGAAAGATGTACAAATGTACATTGTTCACAGTGTCCTGGGACTATTATACTACATTTGTATTTTGATATTCCCAGCTGTGTCTTGACTTTGACATCATCAATGTTGGCTCATAAGTGAGATTGTAAAGATTGAAAAAAGGCTGAATTTAAGGTTAATATTGGCATTTGGCAAAATATATAATTGATTACTGATCCCTAAATACAATTTTTTTCAATTGAGTCAATAATGACTAAATATTCTTCCTGTTGTATGCATGTCTGTTTGATGTTTTAAAAGTTGTATATGTTTATTAATTGTCAGCAAGTGTAACCGTGTAAGCTGAACCATTGCAATTTTGTGTACTGCTGTCTATTGTATCCTTTTGTGGATTTTTTTTCATTGATCTCTTTCATATAGTACAAAGTACTGGTGCATATGTAAATACATGTATTTAAATTCCTGATATTATACATATATCTCAGGGTAAAGAAGCATTCAGGATCATTCTGTCTAAATTATTTATTATAAAACCTAAAAAAAAATTATTTTTTTTGCATTTTATTCCTCATATATATAATAATAATAAACTTGGTTTAGGTATACAGTATGAAGCTGAAATATATATTTACAGCTTTAAAATATATTACCATGATTACTGAGAATAAGTTTGATTTTGATTATTTTACATATTTGAGGTTTATTTATCAAAATATATAATTTTTCCATATTTGTAAGTTTTAATAGAAAGATTATAATGGTGTTTAACTTTCACTTTGTAAAAAGGTTGTGAATTTTTTTTTTTTGATAGTCCAAAATTACTGCCACCATTGAATTAGTTTAATGTTTGAAATTGTAAGAAATACACTCAAAGGACAAATTTTTAGACTTGTTATCAAAGACTTGGATATTATTGAACAAGGAACATAAGGAAGATGTTATGATTGTTTTAAAACATATCATTTTTGATTGATGCAAATCTGAAATTTAAGGTGTACCTGCCATCACTGAAGTTGGTTTAATTTGTTATGATTTGGAAATTTTTCATTCCAACTCCTTTTAAAACAGATTTGAGTAATCCATTTATTAAAAATTAGGTATGACTTAATCATTCATAAAATTAACAAATGAACTGATAACTAGAGTCTAGAAAGCACACTTTACTGTAGTTAGTTTTAGTTCAGTAACCCTAGAATTTTAGTTCCATATTTGTCATGTTAATTTACATTACACTTTAATTACAGTCTCTAAAACATTTTTATACAAAAAAATAATTCATTCACAAAGTCAAGAATCTTCCTTAAGTTCATGCTACTATTTTTATGTAAATTATCTGGGTACATTGACGAATTTATTTGATTGAGAGTGAAAAACATTGTACAGTACATGTAAATGTACTAACCACTTCATATTTTTAGTACTTTTGAATAAGATCTGAATTTTTATAGCTTCATACACTTTTGTAAGCAATACATATCTGTCTTACATACTTAAATTATTGTGTTACTAAATGCTAATGTTTTAGAAAGAATTAAAAAGAAAGAGATTTTAATTTTTAATCCTGAATTAAGGTTTCAAATGTAAGATAATGGATATAAAATGACCCAAATGAGTTTGTTGCATACTTTAAAAATATATGTATTTAGAGCATGTAAACATGCCATCAGAATGAGTTTGAGTCATTGTTTCATTTGCCTATTTGTTAAAGAAAGAATTATCATTTTATCATAACCTTCAGACAGTTATACACAGGTATACAGAACTTTCAGCATTTAGATCAAATCTATTGCTAGTAATCTTTTTATGCATGCATTTGCCTTAAAACTGTACAAAGACTACAGAGTAGGTGAGACTTATTTTAACTTATACATATTGTATACATATATAAATATGCAGCTACCAGAACCATGTGTCTTCAAAAAATCATAGATCACAGAATCACTATTTGTACAAAAATTTCATTATACTGTGAATTCAGATATTATTGTGATGTTTTTATTAATGCAAAATTAATAGCAGTATCAGATTTGTAATAATAAAAAAACTACCTTATAATTCAAGTGGCTATTTTCCTTCATACACATCTTAGATGGCATTACTTAGATTTTGAATTTTGCCAAGGATTCAGAATAATAAATACATTCATTTATTTCTGAATTTACAGTATTACAGTGCATCATCAAATTTAGCCAGATACTAAGATTATAGATTGAATACGTAGTTCTAATTCATGTTATTAAAGTGCTATAAAAATATTTAGAATTTGTCATGCTACATGTATGTTCTTAAAATCTCCTCACTTTAAATTTAATTTATTGAGTACTGCATTTCAGTGTAGGAATGGAATTATTAAGGAGGTACTATTTTTGTTTTGATGGACCATATGATATTAGCGTTTGCATCAATATCAGATTCTTGCCATGTTTCAAAGAAATATTCTCTGTAATGTATAGCTTTAACTGGTCAATGAAATTTATGTTGTCAAAACTGTATATATACAAGATTCATTAATATTTGTTGGATACCAATGTTCGTGGATTTAGATATCCATGAATTAAAATGTTCAACAAATTTCAAATTTTCTAAAGAAATGTATGTAGACTTTGCCAAAACCATGAAGTTAAATATCCATGAATCTGCAAGTTTCCCTCAATCCACAAAAATTGGTACTCACGAAATTAAATGAATTTACAGAATACATGTATTCAATAAAAATGCTTATTTTAAATTTAACATGAATAAATGTAAGTAAAGTATGAAGATTAAACTAAAGTCTGCCTAATTTATATTTCCTCTGACATGTTAATAGAATATTAGTTCAATCTTGTTCAAGATATTAGTCCAACCTTTCTTCTAGATCTGCTAACCCATAAAACTGTAGTTAATTATGATGTCTTTAGAGTCACAAATGTTTAGTTTTATACTCTTTTTTATATTTCTTTTATATTTTTTAGTGTTTACAAATATATTTTAGTACAATTTGTTAGATCTTTGCTTTTTACATATTCATGCATATGTGCAATATTCATCTGTTTGCTTTTCATTATTTACTGCATTATAAATAAATACCAGTCATACATACCATAGTGTTTTCTATCTGCATGACCTTACACAAAAACCAGAGTCTAGCTTTGTAGAACTTGCAAAATCATTATATTTTACATAAAAATAGTGGTGTATCCAGAACTTTTTATAAGGGAGGAGGGGGCACTGTATGACCAAGAAAGGGGCCTGTTTCATTCATGCTAAAGTAATTCTGTATATATAATCAAACACATTTTCCCACAAAAGGCCCCTATACCCCCTCCCCCTTCTGAAAGTGCCTTAAAACATGAAGAACACTCCATTTTGAACTTAGGTTACCATTACCAACCCAAACCAGGCTTTTTATACGACCGCACAAAATTTTGCAGTTGTATATTGGTATCACATAGTAGTCTTCCTCTAAGACATTTGGTTTCAAGGCAATAGCTTACTGTTAAGTATAAGTTAATAGAAATCTATAAAATTTAAAAACAAGGTTTATGGCCAGAAAGGAAGGTTGGGATTGATGTTGGGGTTTATAATGGTCCACACAGTTAAGAATTGGGGGGCAAAAAGGGACCCAAATGAGCATTTTTATACGACCGCAAAATTTGAAAAATTTTTCGTCGTATATTGCTATCACGTTGGCGTCGTCGTCGTCGTCCGAATACTTTTAGTTTTCGCACTCTAACTTTAGTAAAAGTAAATGGAAATCTATGAAATTTTAACACAAGGTTTATGACCACAAAAGGAAGGTTGGGATTGATTTTGGGAGTTTTGGTCCCAACATTTTAGGAATTAGGGGCCAAAAAGGGCCCAAATAAGCATTTTCTTGGTTTTCGCACTATAACTTTAGTTTAAGTTAATAGAAATCTATGAAATTTTGACACAATGTTTATGACCACAAAAGAACGGTTGGGATTGATTTTGGGAGTTTTGGTTTCAACAGTTTAGGAATTAGGGGCCAAAAAAGGGCCCAAATAAGCATTATTCTTGGTTTTCGCACAATAACTTTAGTTTAAGTAAATAGAAATCAATGAAATTTAAACACAATGTTAATGACTACAAAAGGAAGGTTGGTATTGATTTTGGGAGTTTAGGTCCCAACAGTTTAGGAATTAGGGCCAAAAAGGGACCCAAATAAGCATTTTTCTTGGTTTTCGCACCATAACGTTAGTAAATATGTATAAGTAAATAGAAATCTATGAAATTTAAACACAAGGTTTATGACCATAAAAGGAAGGTTGGTATTGATTTTGGGAGTTTTGGTCCCAACATAATAAGGGGCCCAAAGGGTCCAAAATTAAACTTTGTTTGATTTCATCAAAATTGAATAATTGGGGTTCTTTGATATGCCGAATCTAACTGTCATGACTGTGTATGTAGATTCTTAACTTTTGGTCCCGTTTTCAAATTGGTCTACATTAAGGTCCAAAGGGTCCAAAATGAAACTTAGTTTGATTTTGACAAAAAATTAATCAGTTAGGTTCTTTGATATGCTGAATCTAAAAATGTACTTAGATTCTTGATTATTGGCCCAGTTTTCAAGTTGGTCCAAATCGGGGTCCAGAATTAAACTTTGTTTGATTTCATGAAAAATTGAATAAATGGGGTTCTTTGATATACCAAATCTAACTGTGTATGTAAATTCTTCATTTTTGGTCCTGTTTTCAAATTGGTCTACACTAAAGTCCAAAGGGTCCAAAATTAAACTTAGTCTGATTTTAACAAAAATAGAAATCTTGGGGTTCTTTGATATGCTGAATCCAAAAATGTACTTAGATTTTTTATTATGGGCCCAGTTTTCAAGTTGGTCCAAATCAGGATCTAAAATTATTATATTAAGTATTGTGCAATAGCAAGTCTTTTCAATTGCACAGTATTGCGCAATGGCAAGAAATATCTAATTGCACAATATTGTGAAATAGCAAATTTTTTTTTAATTAGAGTTATCTTTCTTTGTCCAGAATAGTAAGCAAGAAATATCTAATTGCAAAATATTGTGCAATAGCAAGATTTTTTTTTAATTGGAGTTATCTTTCTTTGTCCAGAATCAACTTAAATCTTTGTTATATACAATATACAATGTATATTCACTTTTTACTACCAACTGATAAATTAAAATAATCTTTACCATTCAGTGATAACAAGCAGTTTTTTTACATCTTAATATTTTATGATGTATTTAAATGAGTAGTTATTGTTGCAAACTCCATTAGAAATTTTAATTGAGATTAGTTTTGGAATAAGGGAAAGGGGGATGTGATTAAAAAATTGGGTTCAAGTTTTCTCATTTGAAATTTCATAAATAAAAAAGAAAATTTCTTCAAACATTTTTTGAGAGGATTAATATTCAACAGCATAGTGAATTGCTCTAAGAGAAAACAAAAATTTTAAGTTCATTAGAACAAATTCATTCTGTGTCAGAAACCTATGCTGTGTCAACTATTTAATCACAATCCAAATTTAGAGCTGAATCCAGCTTGAATGTTGTGTCCATACTTGCCCCAACCGTTCAGGGTTCAACCTCTGCGGTCGTATAAAGCTACGCCCTGCGGAGCATCTTGTTCTAGTTTCTAGACAATTTCTTGTGGAATGGTATACGGATATCTCTGAAATTATACCACAAGTTTCCATACCACAGAGGGATGGTAAAAAATGACTTTGGGGGGTTATGGCTCAAACTGTTTAGTGATTTGGGGCAAAAAAGGGGGAATACCAAGAGTGTCCTGGTTAAAGAACAATTACTTAAGTACAAAACATAATTTAAAAGCAGTGTAAGGGAGGTAATTCAAAACAACATTGTTTGAATTACCCCCCCCCCCCTTATACTGCTTTTAAATTAGGTATAAAGAAATGTTGTATTGTCTTGTTGATTAGCTGTCAATTTATTTTTAGAAATTACTATTTTGAAAATGCTGATATTTAATTTTAGCCATGATAATGTATTTGATTTTTGATTCTAAGACTTTCATGATAGAGATTATTTTTTTTGTAAAAAAAGGGGGAGGGGTCAATTTTCTCAAGATTTCAAAAATTAAAAGAAAAGATTAGCAAAAAAAATGGGGGAGATGGTGTCAATTTGTAGCAGCATAGTGTATTGCTTAAAAGCAAAAAAAACATATATTCAAATCACATAATCAATTCAAGTTCTTTGACTACAGTTATTCTGAGTCAGAAACCAATTATGTGTCAAAATTACAAATCAAATTTAGACTTGTATCAAATGGGTATATTGTGTCAATTTTTGCCCAAACTGTTCGAGGTTTGACCTTTGTGGTCGTATCCAGAACTTTTCACAAGGGGAGCCCTCTCCAGTCATGCTCCAGTGATTCCCAATATAATCAATCAAATTTTTCCCACAAAGGGGGGAGGCACCTCCCCCCCCCCCCCCTGGATCCGCCTATGATCATAAACTAAAACTTTTGAAAAACCCATATATATGACCTCCCTTATTGGATATTTTTGTTGTACCTCATGCAATAAAAAAATCAGAGAAGATTATTTGAAAAATTGGCCAATCATATTCAAAGATTACCTTCTTGCAACCACATTGTTACAAAATGAGTATCATTAATAGCTGATGTTCTCAACCTTTCCTTCCAGCTTTGTTGAAATTGACCAGGTAGTTTCAGAGATGACAATTGCATTTTATTTAAACAGGGGTTTAATGGTAACTGAACACCAGCAATTCAACTAGGTTTATCACCTCCTAATATTTAAGGAGGGTCGTTAGCAAAGAAAGAGTCTTGCAATCATTCCTGTCAAGTTCTAAAACAATTTCTCCTTGCAGTTTTAGAGGAAAACATTTTTGAGAATATAAACAGCATTGATTGCGTGCCTCTGGTGGCCATGGGTTTGTCCAGTAAAAAACAAATAGGAAAATTTTAATGATGCCTTTTATTCATTAATCCTGCCAAGTTTGTTTCCCATTTGACTGGTGTTTTCTGCTAAAAACGTAAATACCATTTATCGTTAGAGTTTCAATGAGGATCGTTTGCACAAGGTCTTCCTATCATTCCTGTCATAATAATTTCGTCTTGCAGTGTCATATACTCGATCATATAAATAGTAAGTCCTTTTTTCATAGAAGATTTTTTATCTTCAATTTGTCAATCAGGAAAAAGAGAGACAAAAAATACCAAAGTGATGTTCAAACTCATAAATTGAAACCAATTGACCGTGAATGCCATGACAAAAAAAAAATACTCTGTTGGCCATGTTTTCGACTGATCAGAACCAGAAACATATATAATATATCTCCGTTCTATTCAAGTGAAGGGTTTTTTGTTTAGAATCTCATCTAAATCGTTCTTTTCAGATTTGGTTTGAACTTGTTAATTAGTTTCAGAGAAAATGGTGAACATGTGAGTTCCTGCATAAGGTTTTAATTGATTGATGACGCACAGTGGCAGATATATCATGCACGTTCAGGACGAGGGTTTAATCTCAACCTGTAACATGAATAATACTGCTATATGTATGCCAATTGAGCAACATTAAATGATGATAGTTTGAATATGGTCTCACAATCGATCATCGATCCTGTAAAATCTTTATTTCTTGTATTTCTTAAAGGATACTGAGAGTTTTCGATATTGGTCAATCCGATAGTATCGAAGCTTGCCTTGTCCGATCAGAACCAATTAAGTGTCGTTTGAAGGACGAAGGACTCCAAATTTTGGCAAAAGCTCAAACGAACTTTCGGATTTATGATTCTTATTTGTCAAATAAAGTAATTTGTCTCATGGACAACTTAAAAAAAATACTATTTTAAACAAAATCGTTATATCTGTTTAAGTAAAATTTGGCATAATTTGGCCGCAAGTTCGTTATTCATTACCCCCTTCAAAACTCCATTCTCTGTTCGATTTTATGTCTGGAAACCACATTCCAACCAATATAAACTTTTAGCTATTATTTCGGATATTGCAAGTCACAGACTTTTCAAACCAGTTCGCATTGGAAAAGATGAAAAAGAGAAAAGATCTTTTCTTACTCTTTCCTTTGCCAACGAAGGTCTCGATGGCGTCAACTTAGGCAATATCCTTCATCCTAAATAAGTCGTAGATACCTCCTTATTCAAGGCCGTTACTACCCTTGAGGCAAATGAGGCAATTGCCTCACTAAAATTTCGACACTGTTTTTTTTTTTTTATACATATATATAAATATAATAGTCATTTGTTGTTCTATCTCAACCTTAATTTCTGTAACTTGTCATCCTTCCTTTTAAACTATTCTTCATGGATATAACTCAGCATCTCAACGGGTGGTGTTTCTCGATTACATTAACCTAGTAACAATAATCATCATGGATCTTTAGTTAAAAACAGGATCTTGCAGAAAAGGGAAAAGCGACACTGAAGGTAAAGAAGGAATAATTCTAGTAAACTAGTTTTTTTTGTGAACAGAGTCTGAGTATTGCATATAACTTCATTAGAACAATAAAAAAACGATAAGTAGACTGACAAATAAAGTACTGGTCTTCGGAAGGGGGCAGTCCTGTCTGCATATTCATTTCTCCGTTTCACCAACTTTTGACAAATCAAGTACTGGGCATCGCAAGGGGACAGTCCTGACTGCGTATTCATTTCACGAACTTTAATCTTTCTCTTTACAGATAAATGAAATATAAATAATATGAAACATGAATGCATGGATTAGTTTTATCCATGTTTCTTTAACCTTAAAAATTGAAAGAATATCCCATATTCCAATTTGATATTATTGAGGAATGGTAGAACCTTTAACACAGGATTTTGTCTTTACTTATTCGGGACTACGGAATTTCATTTCTTTATATTCGGGGTTTCGGAATCGGACACCCCCAAACCCTAACCCCTAAATTTATAGATTGTGGAACTAAAATACCACCAACTATTTCCAGAAAATTACGGAACTACATGTACAAACGTCAAAAACTCCATTCCAATTCCCCTGTACCCATATATACTTACTCCATAGATAGAATCATATACATCATACGTTCAGGTATTTCACATCCAATTTTTAATGGAAATATTCTTTATAAAGCACAAAGGTGTCAGTATTCACCTCAAAAACTTACAAAACCTTTGAATAGACTTATTAAGAAGGGATATAGTTACGATACTGTTGTCAGGTCATTAAAGATTGCATATTTTGGCGTTAATATTGATTCACTTATAGGGTCTTTGCATCGGAACTAAACACATTTATTAAAAAAACCAGGTGTTGGCATGACACGGGTTATGTTCTTCTCATATATGTTATGATACTAAACCCCTAACGGAAAGGATTGTGCCTGATGTTCATATGATGAAATCATAATCTTTCAGTCAGTTCAATTGAAGCCTGGAGCTGGCATGTCAGTTAACTGCTAGTAGTCTGTTGTTATTTATGTATTATTGTCATTTTGTTTATTTTCTTTGGTTACATCTTCTGACATCAGACTCGGACTTCTCTTGAACTGAATTTTAATGTGCGTATTGTTATGCGTTTACTTTTCTACATTGGCTAGAGGTATAGGGGGAGGGTTTAGATCTCACAAACATGTTTAACCCCGCCGCATTTTTGCGCCTGTCCCAAGTCAGGAGCCTCTGGCCTTTGTTAGTCTTGTATTATTTTAATTTTAGTTTCTTGTGTACAATTTGGAAATTAGTATGGCGTTCATTATCACTGAACTAGTATATATTTGTTTAGGGGCCAGCTCAAGGACGCCTCCGGGTGCGGGAATTTCTCGCTACATTGAAGACCTGTTGGTGACCTTCTGCTGTTGTTTTTTTCTATGGTCGGGTTGTTGTCTCTTTGGCACATTCCCCATTTCCATTCTCAATTTTATGTATCTTATTTCATTCCATCTCTAGTCGTCTAATCTTTGTCAGCATAAAAGCGAGTTTTATATTTTGTAACTGCGACTGTATGATGGTGCTTACAGGAAAGCTTAATTCCCTTTTGCAAACAAAACTGTTACTACCGAGGCTGCTACCGAATTGCTGATGGAGAAGGAATAGGAAGAAGACATTGATCATTGTGTTGATGATGATGTGCTACCTTTTGAAACACAGACTGCCATGAAACGACTGAAAACTTGGAAAAGAGCATGCATGAGTGGCGAGAGATTGTGCGGTCTTGCCATGCTCCATGTTCATTGCGATAAAAGAGGGACGAAAGATACCAAAGGGACAGTCAAACTCATAAATCTAAAACAAACTGACAACGCCATGGCTAAAAATAAAAAAGACAAACAGAAAAACAATAGTACACATGACACAAGTTTTCCTGATAAGGATATCAGCAGACCAAATTATGATTCTGAAACGATTTGACTAAACCGGCCATAGAAAAATTTGGAAAACTCTACTGAATCGATGTTTGTTCTATGTTCTGGCAGCAGACTCAAAAATCGAAGCGAGGCGAAATTTTTTTTGGAGGGTATGAAATGAATGGTGCAAAATCCTGCATTCTAGGCATTTTTAGAGAGTTTGATAATGTTTTGCATTTGGACTTTTTAAATAAATTTTTTCATATTTTAAGACTTTTACTAACATCAAATTTTTAACAACTTTATTTAAATTTATATGTAAGATAATCATCCAAATATCACTGATTTTTGAGTCTGCTGCCAGAACATAGAACAAACATCGATTTAAGAAGGGTCTAAAAACTGCACAAACAACATTTTCCAAAAGACCAAAAAAGTGAAAAAGTATATTTAAACAAAACGCATTTAACTAACAGGTCGAACAACTGATGTTCTTTAACCCTGTTGACTGCCATTGGCGATTGCCAAATAAAATTTATCACACATATATATATATACAACTCGTCTAAACATCAACCCAACACTGTTAGATCTGTAAATTGGCTTTCGCAAATTTTCTGTTCTTCCCTCACCGGGATTCGAACACATGCTACTGAGATATCGTGACACCAAATCGCCTGCACTGTAGCCGTCCCGCTAGACCACACGACCACCTGGGCTTTACCTTTCCTCGTCAGTTTTAATCTAGCGTCGTACTACAGTACATGATATATTAAGGCATGGAGATGTTATTGTTACAGATCAGCTCAATTATCTATAGTAAAGGATCCTACAAATTAATGCAAGATACAGTCACAGAAAATAATTATATTTATAAGTACGTCTCAGTCAGTGACAACTCTACAACAGATTTATCCATCGGATCACCAGCAATGATGGTGATACATGGCTGTGTACATTATGTATATACAACTTGTCTAAACATCAACCCAACAATGTTAGATCTGTAAATTGGCTTTCGCAAATTTTTTGTTCTTCCCTCGCCGGGATTCGAATCCATGCTACTGAGATATCGTGACACCAAACCGCCTGCACTGTAGTCGTCCCGCTAGACTACACGACCACCTGGGCTTCACAAAAATAAAGCTTTCGGTGGTCGTGTGTTACCTTTCCTCGTCAATTTTAATCTAGCGTCGTACTACAGTACATGATATATAAGGCATGGAGATGTTATTGTTACAGATCAGCTCAATTATCTATAGTAAAGAATCCTACAAATTAATGCAAGATACAGTCACAGAAAATATGCCGAACATGTACGCTAGTTTATAACATCTTGCGAGTGCTATCATGGAGATCTATCAGTGTACTACGTATGTTGAAAACAAATGTACGATCAGCAATGAACAACGACATACAGTTACTGCATATTCATCGGTATTTCAGTGTGAATATTGACAAAGTAATAGAGAAGTTTGTTTCTGCCTAGACCCGAAGAGCAGATTTTTGACGATTTTGAGTAAATTCTGTATCACAAATACATGTATGTTTTGTTTATGTATTACTCTATTCAGAAGATTAATTAATAGTTTTCATAGGTTTTTATGGGATTAGAGGTAACACCCTAAAATGGATTTCATCATTTTTGTCATCTCGAACTCAAAGAGTGATAGTAGAAGGCTCTACCTCAGAGAAGCTAGATGTTCTGTCTGGAGTTCCTCAAGGCACTGTCCTAGGTCCCCTCTTGTTCCTGGTATACATTAACGACCTGCCTGACACAGTATCATCTTCTGCAGTTCGCCTTTTTGCCGATGACAGCTTGTTATATAAGCACATCAGGAATCAAGCAGATGCAATTAATCTTCAACAAGACCTGACTGCCATAGAGCAATGGGAACATGTATGGCAGATGAGCTTTCACCCTGCTAAATGCACAGTCATAAGAATAGGCACCAACCGAAAAAACATCTTGGAGACACAGTACCACCTACATGGACACCAACTCGAAGTTGTGGACAGCAGCAAATATCTTGGTGTTACTCTTAGCGAAGACTTAACTTGGAAAAAGCACGCAGAGATAACAGCAGCCAAAGCATCAAGAACTCTAGGATTCTTGCGCCGCAACTTCAGGGACTGTAAAAAATAGTCCGAGAAACAACCTACAGATCCATGGTCCGACCATCATTGGAGTATGCGTCCGCTGTGTGGGACCCATACAAAGTGGAAGACATAAACCGACTAGACAAAGTGCAAAGAAGGGGAGCCCGCTATGTCTGTAATAACTACAGAGACAAAACTCCTGGATGTGTCACCAACATGATTCAGCTTCTGAAATGGGAATCATTACAAGATCGACGTAAGGACCATCGACTATTGATCATGTACAAGGCCATCAATGGTATGATTTCCATACCAGAAGCCAACAGCATCATCAACAAAAGTGACACCAGAACCAGAGGGGCAAACAGATTGAGGCAGATCTACACCAAAACAGAAGTGTACCGACAATCCTTCTTTCCTCGCACTATCCAGAATTGGAACCAGCTACCAACAACGGTGACCAACTCATCCACTCTGGACGACTTCAAGGCCAGCCTCCATGCAGCGGCGGCCCTGAGGACAACCACATAAACCACCACTTGATGTACAGTGGCGGATCCAGGGGGGGGGGGGGGTTCCGGGGGTGCGCACCCCCCCCTTTATTTTTGCCGATCAATGCATTTGTATCGGGACATATGTTTTGCAACCCCCTGCACCCCCCCCCCCTTTTGCCCTGGGTTAGCACCCCCCTTTCGAAAATTCCTGCATCCGCCCCTGATGTAGATAGTTTTAACTGTAAATACAAGCTTTTTATTTGTACATATAAAACCTGTGTGGAGAGTGGCTCCCTCAGACCTACGCCTGGTCAATATTTACAGTCGTCTACGACTCCTGACCATTATTGGAAGATGATGATGATGATGATGATTTTTTTTATAAGTCCTGACTACATATAGCGCCTCTTTTAACCGTCCTATGACCGAAAACCGAAAAAAAAAACATTTTTCTGCATAAAAGGGTTCCAAAAAATTTTTTCGCCTCGCTCCGCTCGGCGGGAGTTGCTTGCACATTGTTTGCTTTCGAGACGCGACGGCCATACTTCCATGACGGCCCTAGGATGTGTCGGCCATACCGTCATATCGTCCATGGGACATATCGGCCACACATTGTAAGACGTATCGTCCACACTTTAATTTTTTTTTTATTGAGTTTATTACATAAAATATAATACGAAAAATAAGTATTTGTTCATAATAATAACATAAATATGATTGTGAAGTAGTTTTTTTCTGCACATACGATCTTATTTATTCTTGTAAGAGTTATCTTTGCTTGATCATCATCGCTCGTGTTTACAACTTGTTACGGCCATATTATGTAAGTATATTGATTATTTCTTCATTATCAGTTGTAAACATTTTCTAAAGAATCATTTTTATTGTAATGAGATATAAAGGCATCATATTTTATATGAAGTTTAAACTGTAGTAATGTTGACTGTCAATGTCGATATATAAATACAAGCACATGTTACAGATCTTTTTATTATATCTGTAAAAATATATATTATTCTAAACTATAAAAATCTTCTCAATCTCAGTGTTGGTGAAATTAAAAACAGGACTCAGTGTAAAGGTCAACTCTAAGGAAGGCAATTCATCAAGTTCGAGTTACATTTGTCATGATCATCAGACACATTGTTTAATATTTTGTTTTTCTTTCTTATAGTTTAGAGTCATTCTATTTGCTGAACATCTTTCCAAGACAGAGACTGCTGCAGAATTTTCCAATAACAAAACAAATTACCCGTAAAATCTGACAGGAATGTGCACCCGATTGGCTAATTACATCATAAAAGATGGCCAGTTTCATTTTTATCATACTGAAGTTTCTTTTTGCGTTGTTATTTGTATTGAATTGTGTTGAATACTATTTGTTGACCATTTAAATGTTCCCATTTTTGTGCATTTGTTGATGGAAAATTGTATTATGGGCAATGATACCAATATACTCTAGTATAAGAAACAAAAAGATGATATTTTTTTAATATATTTTATTTATTCATTCAGTCATACAGATAAAAAAAATATACAACAAACATATAAACCTTACATCATACATACAACACACACAAACCATTCATATATACATTTCGTTCATACATGTAGGACATTCATCTTATATACATTTTTTAAATTAACAATCTCATACGTTTTCTCTCATATGCTATTGTCACTCATTCATTTATTCCACTGCATACACATTTCTCCCAATATTTAAACACTTATATTCACACTCACACATATAACCTATATCACAAAGCACTAAAATACATAAACATGCAGTTATAAAAGTCACAACATAAAGAGTGGTCTGGAAGCGTATCGTCAAGTGGTTGTGGAGATGCTGGTGGTGTTGCTGGATGTGGAGATGCTGGTGGTGTTGCTGGATGTGGAGAAGCTGGTTGTGGTGATGGTGGTGCTGGCGATGGTGGGGGTGAGGGTGGTGCTTGATAGTGGTGCTTCTAATACTTCTGGAGCCTAAACGAAAAACATATGTATAAAAGTGGTGAAACAAAATATAATTGTGTATTTTTGCACAAAAGAAAAAGTAAAGCAAAACGTCAAATATAATATTATATTATATGTAAAAATATATAAATTCACATTAATATTTGCAACATTGTTTGATAATTGGCAATCACATGTATAAACTAATTAAAGGATTAACACCTCCGTAATTTGTCAAAGCAGTATATTTTTGTGACTGGTGCTTATGTTTAATACAATTTGTTTTCTGATAAAAAATAATAAAGAACCGATAAGAAATTAAACAATTCTGTCGAACACACAACATTTAAAGAAATAATACAATAACGTATATGTACCTCAACCTCCATATCTTGTGGTATGCGGACACATTCTATACAGTGGAAAATGATGTCGACTTCTTCATTCACCATCAGGCGGTAATCAGTAATTGATATACCTGAAATAACAATAAACTAAAATATAACATATATTTCTTTACAGTCAAGTAATTTTAATACACTGATAAAAAGATTTAAGGCCTTAGTGAGGTGACCTATAGTTGTTAATTTTTGTATCATTTGGACTCTGATGGATAGTTTTCTCATTGGGAATCATACCGCAGTCATACCACACCTTCTTTATATATCTATCAATTGATACCTATTGTCCATTTATTGGACAATGGTGTAATGCAAATAACACTTAATAAAGATTTAATTCTTATCATGTAAAGGTCGTTACCCAAATTAAAGTAAATCAAAGTGTATCAAATATGACAGAAAGTACGAAATATGTTTCAAATTAATAATAAATTTGTAAATACCTGTATTGCAAAGCCAGTGTTGCCATTTATCACAATCTTCACATTGGAGAGCATGTTGTCTTGGTCGGACTTGCTGGTCACATAGCACACAGGGGTACGACATTTTTTTTTTTTTTTTTTTTTTTTTTTTTTTTTTTTTTTTTTTTTTATTTAGAAGCACTCAGACTGAAGGGTATGGAAGACAATTTCAACACGAAAATTACAATATGACTTATAACTTTTAACTAATACAGTAATATGATTAGTATATAATATTAATAATTAATAATTGTTAAAGAGTGATGAACATATATGCATAGAAAGAAGCTGGGTTTGTGCTTTATTTATTAACGGATGCCTAGTGAGTTAACTAATCTTTATTTAACCAATAATTTAAAAACAATTAATTCGAAAAAAATGAGAAAAAAAAAAATAATAATATTGGGATGCAGGCCTCAACCTTCATTCTCATGTTGGTGGAAGAGGTATATGTGGCCAAAATTTTGTCATCATTGTGCTCCGAACGTTAAAAGTATTTTATTGGAAAAAATAATATATAACATATACATGTACACACAAATTATAACAATAAGTATCATATTTTACTAAGTAATATTGTTTTTATCTAAATATATATCTCTATTTCTATGAAATGTGGTGTTAAGAGTATGAATTAAACCATCTGAATTTTTTACATAACTAATTTGATAAATTGAATAAACAAATGCATACATAGATGGGAATAGTT
Source organism: Mytilus edulis (assembly GCA_019925275.1). Classification (NCBI taxonomy): domain Eukaryota; kingdom Metazoa; phylum Mollusca; class Bivalvia; order Mytilida; family Mytilidae; genus Mytilus; species Mytilus edulis. The sequence continues at coordinate 93,215,329 of CM034353.1, forward strand.
CCTGTGGTATGTTAAATAACAAACAGTTTAATTCATTTAAAACAAAAGTTTCATCATTTATTTCTATTCTAATAAAGTCATTTATATATTTTCGGAATAGTCTTAATTTTTTACAATGTAGCAGTAAATGATTTAGTGTTTCATTTTCCGAGTTACAGAGAAAGCATATCGGAAAAACGTTACTATTTCGTCTTTTTTGGTTATCTTTTGTAGGAAGAGCATTATGCACAACTCTATAAATAAAATCTTGCTGGTAATTGCTTTTGATATTCCTAATATTACTCCATATATCTGTAAAATCGATATAGCTAAACTTTATATCAATTTTATGTTTATGATTGTCAATTTCAAGAATTTTCTTATAAATATTTTTGGGGTTTATACTTTGTAGATCAATTTTATTCTTATGATTTATTAAGAGAGCTTTTAATTTTGTATAAACTCTTGGTAAGACCATAGTATGTTTATATTTATTATTTCCTAATTCTGCATTAAACTCCCTTAATGTATAACCTAAGTAATATATCATAAAACATGTCCAAACAGATGTATTTCCTTGTAAAAAACAAGTTGCTCTTTGGAGAAGCATGGCATCTATTTTCAGATTTATATATGGTATTTGTTGTCCACCTCTATTATACATTTGTGATAGAGACTTTCTATTTATATATTCCGAGTTACTCCTACCCCAAAAGAAAGTGTAAATATATCTATTTATTTGTGTGATATATTCAGGTAAAGGGGACACAACTCTAGCAACAAATAAGATTTTACTAATGATATAGGTATTTATAACAATAAGTTTATGTTTAAAATTCAGCTTTCTATTTTCCCATTTTTTTACTGTATTTTCTATACTATGAATAATGGGTAGCCAACTTTTACTTTGACTCGATTTACCAAACCAAATGCCCAGTGTTTTTACGCTCTCCTTTGTTAAAAGTTTTAAACAAGCGTCTTCTTCTGGTGCATTACAAATATTTAATATTTCTGTTTTGTTTTTATTTATCTTTGCTCCTGATGCTTTACCAAATTTTTCAAATTCTTTCATAAATAAGTAATAATCTTTAATATCTGTTGTTATTGTTGTACAATCATCAGCATGTTGGAAAAGTTTTATTGGATCTTTTAGATTTGGAATGTTAATGCCTTTTATGTTTTTGTTTCTTCTTATTGAGCTTGCCAGTGTTTCAATAGCCAAGGCATATAAATTCATAGAGAGAGGACAGCCTTGTCTAACTGATCTTGTAATTAAAATTTCTTCTGTTAACTGACCATTGACTTGTATTTTACTTTTTATATCTTTATATAGTATCTTAATCCATCTTACGAATTCTACTGGTAGGTTCATTTTCTTTAAAACTTTAATAAGAAATTCATGTTTAATCTTGTCAAAAGCTTTTTCTTGGTCAAAATTTATTAAAAAACCTTTTATATCGTTCAAATTCATATGGTCGAAAATGTCTGAAATCGAGATAATATTATCAAAAATATTTTTTTCTTCGCCAGCTCCTGTTTGTTTTATATCAACTAGTTTATTTATTACTTTAGATAATCTTTTAGCTAAAGTTTTTGTGATTAATTTATAATCGAAGCATAATAAGCTTATAGGTCTCCATTGTTTTAGGTCTTTTTTATCCCCTTTATTTTTATAATTTAATGTGATTATACCCATTTTCATTGTTTCGGTTAATTCCCCTTTTAAGTATATATTATTTACAATTTCAACAACTTCATCCCCAATTACATTCCAAAATTTTAGATAAAACTCTTTACCTAAGCCATCTATACCTGGTGATTTATTGTTTTCGAAATCTTTAATATTATTTAGACATTCTTCTTTGCTTATAAATTGGTTTAAGACTGACCAATCTTCTTCTTTTAATTCATTTAATTCTATTTTCCCTAGATATTCATCAACCTCTTGATCATTAAAGCCATCAGAAGTATATAGCTCTTGATAAAAATCTAGAATTATTTGTAATATTGAATTTTTATCGTCAGTAGCTTTATTATTTTTATCAAGTAATGATTTTATTTCCTTCTTTGTGCCTCTTTTTTCTTCTGCTATTTTAAAGATTTCGATATTTTTGATATCTTCTTTATAAAAACACTCACGTGATCTGATTAATGTACCTATTTTCTCTTTTGTTTCAATTGCTATTATTTCGTCCTTAATTGTATTTATTATAGAGCAGTTTTGAGAGGGTTTTGCTTCTTCAGCTAATAGTGAGTCATATAATTTATTCAAATTTGATTTACTAATTTTTGCTTGAACCCTTGAGAAATTTATTGTTGTTTCTTTTATTTGTTTTTTTAAGAGGTCCCAACCTTTTAGAGGGTCATATTTAAGTTTATCTTCTTTCCATTGTTTGATAATATTTGATATTAATACGGTATAGTTTTCATTTTCAAGAAGACTATTATTCATTTTCCAAAATCCACGACCCCATTTTTGCCGTTTATATTGTATGTTAATCTGAACCATTTTATGATCTGACTTTTTATATGGAATATGTTTAATTTCACTAATTTTATCAATAAATTCATTATCTGCATAAACCCTGTCAATTCTAGTACGGGTACCAGAGATGTTGTAGCATGTAAAATTTGCCTTGTCTTTATGAATTTCTCTAAAAACATCTTTAATTTTCAAAGTATCTTTGATACTTTTAAATTTATCCTGTATATATTTATTAAGTCTACAATTCATGTTATTTGAATCTATTTTGTCTTCTATGAAATTAAAATCTCCAGTCAATATATATTTATTTTTTGAACTATATTGTTCTACATTTGAGACATAGTTTAGTAGAATGTCATAAAATAATCGTTGTTCCTCCCTCAAACCACATTGTGGTGCATAAAGGTTCAGAAGATTTATGACAGTATCATTATAGACGTAGCTATTGTGGATTAGTCTACCTTTTAGCGGTGTTGGAACCCTATGAGATTTAAAAAGTTTTAAATCTGTATTTGCTATTGTTATGACACCTGTAGATCTACTTACACCATTTGAAAAGTCTACATTTTTATTAAATTTTTGTTTTATATCTTGTATAACATCTGGCGACATATAACCAGTTTCCTGTAAACAGATGATGTCTATATTTCTATTATCATCTAATATTTCATAAATTTTGTTTTCAAAACCATTTCTAATGTTCAATGTAAAAAGAAGCATATTAATGTAATTATATATGAAAAAGTACATTAAACATATTATCAATATATGAGAGTGATTGTTATGATTAGACATTTTAAGAGTTATGTGTGAGGGGGTTTAGAAATTGCAGGACTAATGTTACTGCTTTTTTGCGTCTGAGTCCTTGCTAGTTTTTGATCTTTCCCCGTTTGAACAGAACTCTCAAGACTTAGTCTATCTCGATTTCTCTTCTTTTCCTGGTCCTTTTCTCTTTCCGAAATTTTTGTTTTGTCTTTTTCTTTATTTTTATCAACTCTCTTTGCACTTAATGATTTTCGTTTTGGTAGGGGAACTTTATCACCCGCTGTGTCGCAACCCTCTTTGACAGCCTCAGAATAGGCTTTGTTCGATGACGACATACTAGCTATAATCTCATCGCCTGACTTTGCCCTATCGCCCTTACTAGTTTTGCTCTTTGTTTTATCCTTATCTAAATATTTTGTTTTTTCTTGACCCTCTGGAGGCAGATCTGCTTTAGTAGATTTCCCCGAAATTTGTGTCTTTTCGCTCAATGTGAAGTCAAAGTTAAACCCATTTCCAAATTTAGCAAGAGAGTTTAAGACATTTGGGTTTGGCTGAAACACTGAATCGGAAATTATATTTTCCACATTTTTGTCCTTGTGCTCTAGCACGGGTTGTTTTGTACATTGAAGTTCCGTGTGGTCTTTTTCCCCGCATTTCAAGCAAGGAACTGGATTAAAATCTGGGACCGGAAAATTTTGCGGGCACTCTTTTGATACATGGCCATGATCACCACAAGAGTAACACTTCTTTCCCTGAGGTTGACCTTCATATTTTATTGACACTGACTGACCTTTAATGTATAGTTTTTTGGGGATTTGTCGGTATAGTTTTTTCATACGAACAATTCTCACTCCTGATTGAATATTTGGGAACTCTTTGAAAGTCGGAGATATAAGTTTTTGGATTTCTCCATAAATCTCAAATTTTAACCTTACTGCCATGGGTTTTATTTCGAATGGGAGGCCAAAAACAATCACATCAATGTAATCTTTTAGACCAAGATTTAGAGGTTCTGCACGCCTCGATCTAAAGGTGGTGTCATTTACAACAAACGTCTGAAATTCATTTAAGAATGTTTCAACAGAATGTTCGTCCCTGCATGTTGCCAGGTAACTACTTTTCCCTGATTTTTGGAAGCATACTATTAGGTCAGTAATGTTTACAGAGGATTGGAGAGTAAACAAGACATCTCTTGTGTTTATTAGCTCAGCTGTTTCCTTCTGGAAATCGCTATTGGACTCGTCAACATATATGACTAGGGTGTTATTTCTAATAATAGTAGTATCATTTTCCACATATTTTCTAAATAAAACATCATTTTCAGAAGCAACCGATTCTGTATCTTTGTTTTCTTTATCAATTGCATTAGCCATTTCCAATATTTGCCCTTGTCACAACTAATGCGACTTAAATGACAAATAACCGGATTGACAAGTGACTATAGTTCACCTACGATAAAGTTAAAGTTTGTTATGATATATCATTTTGACTTTATTATATATCTTGTAAATAATCCAATAGATAAATTTCATTTACTACCAAATAATCAATCGGACTTTTTTACGACATATTGAACAGCAATTTCCCAAATGAGTGCCACCGACATTTCTGGTTACTTTTATAAAGCAAGGTCGGTACATCAAAAAGACTGCTCAAACAGCTTGTATTTTTACAAGAATTTCACTACCAAATGTATGTTTTCACTCCGCTTGAACTCAGCTTGGGAGTTGTGTTTTTATAGTGATCTTGAATTGTATTTCCTTTACAATTTCTTGACAAAAGCATAATTAATACTTGTGTTCATCAAAGAAGTAATAATAAGCAATCAACAATCTTCTTAAATTTCCAACTTAATCATTACTTGATTACAGCTGATTACCTTGTTTTATATTTCAAAACTGAACTCATTGTTTTAATTATGACAGAAATTAGTCTCCCATTCGGATATAGTCATTAATATTTATTCATTTTGTTCTATTTGCTATACACAAGATATCAAACAATCATCTAGAAAACAATAAGATATTTTAATATTTTATTAGATTAAACACCATTCATTTACGATAAATATATAATGAGTAAACAAATGATATAACAAAAATTAAGATGAAAAATAATGTAAAAACAGTATAGTTTATTTAAAAGTTATAATAACCATGTATAAGTATCAAAATAATTCATCTATAACATCTAAAAAAAAAAAAAAAAAAACCATGGACGATACGTCTTTTCAAAGTATGGCCGTTTTTGTACTAGGGCCGTTTCATCTTTTCGGGGTATGGCCGTTTCATCCTATGGCCGTCATGGTAGTATGGCCGTTACGTCTTGCATCGCATTGTTTCTTTCTAGCTACGCCCCTGTAACCTGATAACAGTTGTTATCCATTCTTTCGATGTGTTTGGCTTTTGATTTTGTTATTTGATTAGGGACTTTCCGTTTTAAGTTTCCGCGGATTTCAGTACTTTTGTAATTTTTACTTTTTCCTTGAAACGGTTTATTTTTGGACGTTCTTGTACGATGTTATCTAAATTGCGATGAACGGTGTTTAGCCAAAGTAGTATAGAAAAACAAATATGGCAGCCCCCATGGAAAACATGAATCGTCTGGTCAAAAAAGAAGAAGAGATTGAAGCAGACATACAAGCGTTGTTTGAAGTTCTAAAATCAGTAAATGACTTTTACGAAATCAAATTCCACTGTATAACATTGTAATGAATGGAGTATTGTTCTTTGTTTAAATGTGAAACGAGTGGTTCTGATCTCAAAATGATTTTTGCAGAATCATTGTGTAGTTCTTGCTATCTCAATTCTCAAGTGTAAATGGTGGCAATTATATGTGGTACTGTTCTAATTGACAATCAATAAGACTTCTCTAAATCTTATAAATGGCTGACGGTTATATTATACTGTTAGAGGACGACCATGTCCGGCAAAAAAGGGGGGGGATGAAAAAGGGATTTCGAAACTAAATATTTGGTCGGGTAGCATTCATACCATCCATCTGAGACTGTACATGTGAATCACTGAATTATTCAGTTAGAACCCCCCTCCCTCCCATCAGAATACCCAATCAATTGCTTCAAAAGAATGTCATATTTAAATGTTTATAGTTCACAATTTATCATTATTGATTTTCCTTAATACAGCTAGGCAATATTCCCCGATCGGGAGACAGTGTCCATATCTGGAGACAATCTCCCGATCTGGAGACAAATTGATACAAAACACACCAAAGATCATGAATATAGTCAGATGTATCTCGATTTGGAGACAATGTTAACATGGTTAATGTCCAAATCAGGATAACAACCTTTAAATTTGAATACTACATGTAGTTATACTAGTTATACACTGTACATTTAAAAGTTTTCTGGCTACTTCGTACATGCAGATAATGAGATATGGTATTTTGAAAAAGACATATATATATTAGATACGTTTCCTCTAAAATGACAGTATGAAACCAACCTTTATTGTTGGGAAAAAAACAATTTTCTGTAGTTATAATCACAATTATATGATTAATTAAACATTTTGTCATATTAACCTCAGGCCCGGTCAGGGGGGTGGGGACACTGCAGTACTTAATTTATATGGGGTACATACCCGTAGCCAGGGGGTTCGGACGAACCCCTCCTTGAAAACAAATAAGCACTGTTAAAGTGAATGTTCTGTTCGAATTTGGACTGTTAAAGTCGAGTTTGTGAGTCCCAACAAACCCCCCTTTGGAAATTCCTGGCTACGGGCCTGGGGTATCACTGGCGATCTGGTACCCCACCCTTATCATAAATGTATAATATAGATCTAAAGATGTATACCTTTTCATATATTGAGTTGGTAAAATTGTAACCTTTAACCGTATTTGGTTGAGGTTCATGGGGTGTGTTGGAAAAGTGGAATATTTAAAGATAAAATTTTATTTAATATATACATGTACATGTAATTGGAACTTTAGACCTTATCATATATATTTGAGTAATTTCTGATAGTTTTCCAGACCTATTCCCATATTTTCAAGTTGAAAAAAAACCATTCCAGTGGCAAGTCCTATCAACTTGTATATAGGAAGTGCCCCCCCCCCCTTTTAATACTTTAGTATATACTTATTGAATTAATATAAATATATGCATCTTATATATGCATAGTAAATTTGGTAACATTTAAAAGACTCATTTCCACTTTGGCTAAGTAAATCTACTTGTATACATTGTACTTTAAAAACAGAAATAAGGAGTGACATACATATGAAAAGTTATACAAACTGTGAAAAAGAAGTGCCCTAAAAATCGCAAAGGTGAATTAAGGGGGCCCAGGCTCAGTCCCCTTTTGTGGGAATTTTTTTGTTGATTGTATAGAAAATCACTTATAAGCAAGACTGGAGCTGACTTTTTCTTATGCAGTCAGTGGGTCTCCTTAAGCAAATTTCTGGATCCACCTCTGAATCTTTCTTAAGCAAAACATAATGTTTCATCCATGATTCCATCTCTTTAAACAACTTGGTTGGCTAACTATTAAGAATTACTACAGGTTGAAAATCTTGCTGTTACTTTGAAAAACGCTTAAGATGAAGAACAGCAATACAACACTTACTTTGCACAGGGTTAAGTAACATGTAGGTGTGTGTAGGGACTTTGTGTTTTCATTTAATACATTGTATTTCTTCTTTTCCATTTAAAGATACTATGAATTCATTATTATTCCTTGGATACCTATTTTCGTGGTACAGGTGAACCTTGAAATTAGTGTTCAATGAAAGTCAAATTTTCTGTAGCTTTTATGCAGAATTCGGCAAAACTACAAAATAAACAAGAAGTAATTGTAACAGGATGCTATTACGAAGTCTCCCAAACAAAGCTCCCATAATTCACCATTCATATGGTCCCATATGCATTTAATTTGTTTAATTGTCCCATACAAGAATATATATGGTTTAGGGTGGGGATCTTGACCGTTTACAATTTATCGAACATAAGGGGGTGGGGGTGAACCCCATGGACTTCACCTATATTTCAATTGATTTGTTTTGTTGTCCCATTCAAGAATTAACATGGTTTAGGGGTGGGGATCTTGACCATTTACAATTTATCAAACATGAGGGGGTGGGGGTGACCCCATGGACTTCACCTATATTTCATTTGATTTGTTTTATTGTCCCATACAAGAATATATATGGTTTAGGGGTGGGGATCTCAACCATTTCAAAAGTTTTTTCAAACATGAGGGGGTGGGGTAACCCCCATGGACACTCCCTATATTTCATTTGATGTGTTTTATTATTCCATACAAGAATATATATGGTTTAGGGGTGGGGATCTTGACCGTTTACAAGTTTTCAAACAAGAGGGGGTGGGTGACCCCCCAGGGACTTCCCTTTCTTTCATTTGATTTGTTTTATTGTCCCATACAAGAATATATGTGGTTTAGGGGTGAGGATCTGGTTCTATAGTAAATCCCTCCCTTCTTTAAGCCCCCAAAATACCTCTTAATAGACCCCAAAGAACAAACGAAAGATTGATGGCTCCCCTAGACATATTAGTCTAACATTTTATAAAACCCTAAGTAAATCTGACAAGCGGTGTTGGAGAAACCCTGTGGGCAAGTTAATTTTTAAAGTGGCGGAAGAAGAGGTGGAGAAGAAGAAAAAGAAGAACTGAGCAAAAACAATGAGTCTCTAAACTTTGTTTGGGAGACTTAAATATCATCAATAATCTTAGTTTTCCCTAATCCCAAAAATTGGTTCCACAGTACAGTTTTTGTGTATAAATGTAATTATTATTCATGATTGATGGCTAAGATGGTAAATAATAATTTTCATGTTCTATTTTAAATAGCAAAAAGGAGTTGGTATGAAAGAACCACTGGTGGATAAAGATGGATTTCCACGTAATGACATTGATATTCATACAGTAAGAACCGCAAGACATGATATTAATTGTAGGTATTTACAATCTGAATATAACTTAGTTACCATATAAATGAAATTAGCACTGTCACTCAATGAAGAAGAAAAAAAAGTATTATATTTTGCTGATTTAATATTAAAGAAAACTTGATGATAGATTTAAAAGTCAAATCTGAAAACTTTACAAAGACATAGTATAGTTTTGTAAGCTTTATATTTAAAACAAATGAACCACCAACTGAACCAGTTTATCATGATCATGTTTATGTGAGGGTCTTTTTTAATCTTCTGATTTTGTTTTTTAAGCTAACTTTTTATTATTAAGTGTATAAATGTTTTTTTCCTGGAAAATGAGCTGAAAAGTTCACTTTTCCTTGAAGGCAAAAGGAATCTGAAGATTTAGATTGCTATGACTGTTAATTTAGAAGATAGGTTTATGCTTAATGAGAAACTATAAAAAAAAAAAAAGATAAAAAAAAGGTGGTTATGATGACCCTTGATACATCTATCCAACAAAGACTATAGGAATAGGCTATAAACAACAACATGCAACTGTATGCCTTCAACAATGAGCAAAAGTATTACTCAGCTTTTAATATTTTACAGGTTTACAGAATGACCATCTAGCAATAATGACTGAAATTGAAGAGGAACTGTATAAAATCCATGAAGTAGCTAGAGCAAACAACCCTCAAAGGGAAACCATGGATACAACAGATGCTTCAATGTCAGTTGAAATGAAGGAGAGGTTATCTCCCTTCCTGGAAGTCAATAAAGTTGATGATGGATCACCAGCCTCTACTGCAGTAAATAACACTTCCAATAAGATTTTTGCAACCTAAATTTTAAACTGTCTTTATAAAGATTTTATTCATAAGCTCAGTGAAATGTTTAATTGTCACTTGGCATTTTGTTTTTCCTTTCTGTTAATAAATCATATTATTCTTGATATCCTAACAAAATGAAACAAAATTTTGCAGAAAAATTGATGTCAAGATCTTTACTTTACATTACTATTTTATTTTCGAGTCAACACACATGACTTCCTTTTCCTTTTGCTGGTTTGAAATGGTTAAACTATTTCTCAAGCACTATTTAATTCATTGAAACCTAACTTGACAGAAATATTTCTTTGAAGGTTTGTAATAATTGTTCTTTTTTGGTGTTGATCAGATATTCATATTGCTTCTAGTTGAGGTCAAATTTTACAATAACAATGCAACTAATTCAGGAAATTGGTTTATAAACTGAAAATCTAGTCAATTGTATCATTATAACCATCCAAATATTGAAAGGCTGGCAATTAGGCACATCGTACTGAAAGTCACTGTGGCTGCTGTTTTAACATTCAAATGATCATACTTAGTGTTGAAAGTAGGTATTTCTTTTTTAGCAATTACAAGAAGGAGATAAAATTCTACAATTTGGATCTATTACTGCACAGAATTTTAAGAGTTTGCAAGACATAGCATCAGTGGTACAGCACAGCAAAGGGGTAAGAAAGATATTGACTAAAAGTGGTATATAAGTCTAGGGAGAAAGGTTTTTTTGTCATACATTTATATAAACCAAATTGGAATATGAATATTATAATGTAACAATAAGAAAAGTTAGTAAGGAATACGAAATTGCATGATCATCTTAAAACAATGTTTTTCTTCTCATATTACAAAATGCAGAAAAAAAACAACAAAGGAATAACCTATGATTAAATGTTAAAAAGTCATGAAACTGCCAACACAATGACATAAAACTCCTGAAACCAACATATGGTGATATCAATAGCCACTATACTTATATGATATATTTATTATGTCAGGCAGGGTAACTTACTTAAGTGTTAGTCTTTGTAAGAAGCAGGCAATTTAGGTAAAAATCAAAACATGATCAGAAAAAACCAACTGAGGTAATCATGTTATTTAATACTAACCGTCATCCTGAGTTAAAAATTATTAGTCTTTCGTTTGTGTGTGTGTCTGGTAATATCAAATAACTTGGTTAGAAAATTGGTTAGAATGATAGCAAATTACAGAGTTATCTCCCCTTATTCGAAAATTTCTAGTGCATTTCAACCAAATTGTATCTTCTATTACCAGAAGAGAAAACGAAAATGAATGTTATTTTTGTGCATATTAACTACATATTATGAACTGAAATCAGTGTCAAATTGGGTGGGGTTTTTTGGTCATGTTTTCACCACTGCCTGATTCTTAGGCAGACTGGCACTTAAGTCCTCATGAAGAAAATGGAAACATGCCAATGGGTATTCAAGAGTTTTAAATAGAATTTATGATAATCTTCATTGCTTGAATGTGCAACATGGGAGACAACTGCAATAACAATCTGATTTATGATTTTCTTCAAAAATGTTATGTAAATAATTTTCTAGTCACTACGGTATTAAAAATTATAGTTATCCGTTTGAAAACAGAAAAGATTTTTCTCTACCAGAACATCAGTGTAAAAGCAAATTATAAGAAACAGCCTAAATTTATATGTATGAATAATGAAGGTAAACAGTACTCAAGCCTATTTATTTTTTGTATTTTAAAATGTAATAAATAAAAATTTTATATTTATTTTACAGAAACCATTTACATTAACAGTATCTAGGAGCAACACAGACCTTAGATTATCTTTAACACCTAACACATGGAGTGGCAAAGGCTTATTAGGGTAACAATCATGGCTACACAATTGTTCAGCATCTTTATATCTACACAAAAACCATGTTTTAATGTTAAATATATTCTTAGACAAGAACTGTAACTTTTTTATGTATTGGGCAACAATCAGTGAACATTTATAGTCAATCTCAAGTCACACAAGTTATAAAATTATTCTTGTTATTATTTCTTAAAAAAAAAGATATTGCAGAATCAAGCCTTTCTTCTTTCTCGATCAACTTTTAATTGCAAGTAAAAGGGAAAGAAGACTTCCTTATTTTATGTAAAGGGGAGTTAATAAATTGTAGACTTCTGAATTTCACTACATACATGTATAACATTAAATATCCAAATGAAAAGTGCAGTGCTATGGTGATGTTAAAGGTTAAAACAATTTAAATCATTTTATTGAATAATCAAATCAAAGCGCTGTAAGCGCTGAAGGCAGTTAACCAAAAACCAAGGCAACCGTAATTATGAAAACTGTGGCAATGTTGCCTCAACGTTAAACATTCATATATAGTACATTCATGTTTATCTAATAATTTATTTATTAAGGCAAATAATTTATATGTTATCAAGGTTTCAAAAGCAATGCATATATCAATGTATATTTTTTATGGTGAGTCTGCAGTGATACAAGTTCCCAATGATTGCAGTTGTTCTACTTGGTAGTTAAACTTGGTTTTATTTGACTGCTAGAAGTTCAATTTGACTAAGTATGAACATGTAATAGTATGAATGGACTGGTTTCCCTGGAAAGAAAACTGAGTTTGTGTTCTATAATACAAAAGTTATGAGACACGAATCAGACAAATGTTCACTACAACAGGGATCAAAGGTGAGGTCTGACTGACCTGCCCATAGTAAATGTAAATGATTTGTTATTTTGTCCCATACATATGAATATATACAATTTAGGGGTGGGGATCTCAACGGTTTTCAAGTTCTCAAACAGGATGGGGTAGGCAGAGGATTTAGGGGGGCAGGGGGCCCCGGCCTCCCCTTTTTTGGAAAAAATTGGTTGCTAATATAGGGAATCACTGAAGCATGACTGGAGCGGGCCCCTCTTAGGTTAGTCAGTGGGCCCCACTTATGAAAATTTCTGGATCCGCCACTGGGGGTAGGGTGACCCTAGGGACTTCCCCTACATTTCATTTTATTTGTTATATTGTCCCATACATGAATATATATGGTTTAGGGGTGGGGATCTCATTGGTTTCCAAGTTCTCAAACAGGAGGGGTCGGGTGACCCCAGGGACTCCCCCTATATTTCATTAGATTAGTTATATTGACCCATACATGAATATATATGGTTTAGGGTTGGGGATCTCATTGGTTTCCAAGTTCTCAAACAGGAGGGGTCGGGTGTCCCCAGGGACTCCCCCTATATTTCATTTAATTAGTTATATTGACCCATACATGAATATATATTGTTTTGGTGTGGTGATCTCGACCACTTCCAAGTTCTCAAACAGGAGGGTTAGGATGACCACAGGGACTTCCCCTATATTTCATTTGATTTGTTATATTGTCCCATACATAAGTATATATGGTTTAGGGGTAAGGATCTTGACCATTTCCAAGTTCTCAAACAGGAGGGTGAACAGTGACCTCAGGGACTCCCCCTATCTTTCATTTGAATTGTTATATTGTCCCGTACATGAATATATATGGTTAAGGGGTGGCGATCTCAATGGGTTTCAAATTCTCAAACAGGAGGGGGTGGGGTGACCAAAGAGACTCCCCCTATATTTCATCTGATTTGTTATATTGTCCCATACATGAATATATATGGTTTAGGGGTGGGGATCTCGACCATTTTTAAATTCTAAAACAGGAGGGGTGGGGTGACCCCCCGCGACTCTTCCTATATTTCATTTGATTTTTCATATTGTCACTAACATGAATATATTTGGTTAAGGGGTGTGAATCTCGACCGTTTCCAAGTTCTCAAACAGGAGGGGGTGGGGTAACTCCAGGGACTCCCCCTATATTTCATTTTTTATTTATTATATTGTCCTATACTTGAATATATGCAGGGGCGGATTCAGACGGGGAAGGGTTGCGGGCTTGCACCCCCCTTAAATTTGCAAACCATGGGTTGTTCTCAGCTTAATAAAGAATATTCTGATAATTTTACCTCAATTTTTTTTAGCCTCGCTCTGCTCGGCGAAAATTTAAGTTTGCGCCCCTCCTAACCTAAAATCCTGGATCTGTCCCTCATATGGTTTAGGGGTGGGGAGCTCGACTGTTTCCAAGTTATCAAACAGGGGGGGGGGGGGTAGAGTGGCCCAAAGAATGCCACCTATATATTATATGATTTACTTACATTAAGGTATATATAATATAGTTGCATTATTTGTGAAAATAAAGAAACTTTCAGCTACTTGAATTGACCCTTCAAATTTGAGAAAAACAAATAACCCCTGGAAATTGCAGTAATATGTTTACACTTTAAAAGCATCTCACATGCATTATCATCATTTATCACTGATAAAGAAAATGTATACTGTGACCATGAACATATATATTGTTAGATATACTGTTCCCAGCTGTCACGTTGTATTGGATTTTTAAATTAAAATTTGTCAAAAAGTAATTTTGAGTTTCTGAATAAAATATTTTTCTGCTTTTTCTTTCTTTTACGTATATCTTTTGGTTTACAATACTAATGTTTATATTCATTTACCATGCATAGATGTATTTTTTCACCTGCTTGGATTTATTTTGTAAATGATCGCCAAACCCGGAATTACCCTTATCCGCTTCCGGAATCGGATCCGATTTTGTAAAATTTTGTCTTCACGGCCGCCATTGTTATGTGTTTACAATGTTGTTTTTATCAATCAGATACGATTTTACTCGAATTTATACAATATTTGTCGGCGATTTTCTGTATAAAGCTAGCGGTTGAACAAAATGAACATCGCCGTCATGAATAATAATGATAAAGATAAGTTTTTAGCTCGTTTAATTGGAGACTTTGGTGAACACGGTGAAAAGGTTTGCAAAGTAATTTCTTATTTTCTTTCAAGTGGAAGGAGACTACGTCGGGCGTAGCTAGAAACCAACTATCCTAGTCGAAATTCCGCTTTCAAAAGTGGAAGGTCCCGGACCTCGGATCACCGCTAATTTGCACACCTGCCTCCAAATTAAAAAGCTACGAAAATTTCTTTTTCTAATTTGAAATTGCCGCCAACAGCATGAACAGTTGAACTTATTATATAATAGACTACTGACGTAGTTGTACTACGTATTGATGACAAACAATATTCCTACGACTTTTGTCATTTGGGAAATATAAACTACTTGTCTTAAGAGATTTTCAGCGATTAAATATTTCATACAATTGTTCTTTGACATCTTAGCTAAAAGCACAAGTCATAATGAACTACACAAGGATTCTTAATAAGCACTACTTCCTATGTGTAACTTTAAAACTTTTGGATAAATCGACGATCATTTAAGGTTTTTCTGGTCATATTTTTTGTAATCCAGAATAAAAAGTATTAAAAAAGTGTTCAATTAGTTATATATAACACAGTAGCAAGCTAGATAATAACAATGGCAAGTATTTCAGGATTTATTGGGTAGAACACAAATCTAGGGTGCTCGCATAATGCAGCTTAACTGCATAAAAACAAACAATTACTTTTTAATATTTACATAATTTATATTTTTGCATTAAAATGTATTATTTAGATATGTATATATACAGTTTGATACCACAAGTAGAAGATCAGTGAAAGGGTGTGAATGTTCATGATTTGAGATAACAACATTTTATAAACTTTGTTTAAATGTTTTGAAAGAACTACAAAAGATACCAGAGGGACAGTCAAACACATATATTGAAAATAAACTGATAATGCCATTGCTAAAGAAGAAAAAGACAAACAGACAAATAATTTCACAAGACACAACATAGAAAACTAAAGACTAAGCAACACAAACCCCACCAAAAACTAGCGGTGATCTCAGATGCTCCTAAACGGTAAGCATATCCTGCTCCACATGTGGCACCAGTCATGTTGCTCATTTTATGACAAACCTAGTTAATAGTCTAATTCGGTAGGTCACATTCGTGAAAAGGGAAGGGGATTGTAGTTACAACATTAGGAACATATCCAATATCATAAGTGAAACAGTTATTCCATAACGGTCAACCAACTTGTCATGGCGTCTGTAAACCTCTATCAAGGAAATCATGATCATGAAAATTGTTCAAAGCTTTTTTTAATTTCAATTTGTATTATAATAATTGAACTATATTCTTAACTTTCAGATGTAATATTGTTCCACTGAAGAAGTCATGACATTATTAGAAAGAAAAATTGGATTTATTTATTATTTGTTCTGTAAATGATTTTGATTATAATAAATTTATTTCAAGTCACCTACACTTTCTAGTAAAAAATGTTTAGGAGGTCAACAGAACAGCATATCCTTCTTATCTTTTCATAACCAATTGTTAAAAAGTTATGAGAAAAAAAGAATTTGTCTTGAAATATAAAAAAGAAGATGTAGTATGATTGCAAAAGTGACAACTTTTCACAAACACCAAATGACACAGAAATTAATATCTATAATAGTTCACTGTACAGCCTTCAACAATGAACAAAGCCAATACCTCATAGTCAGCTTAAAAAGGCCCTGAAATATGTCTGTCTGATTTTTTCCTGTCTGTCATATCTTAGTAATGCTTTCATGGAAGTAATAATTCATAAACTGTTGGCAATAGCCAAAGGTTCCGTTACCGTGAATACAGGTAATTTCAAAACAGTCAAAGACTGTTTTGGTACTGTATAAAAGCACACTTCATCTCATAAGAGTGTGAATGTTAAAATGTAAATGATTAACCAATGGCTGTCTTATGTGCTCAAGCAAGAAATATTACATATATAGATATAAGAAGATGTGGTACGAGTACGAATGAGTTAACTCTCCATCCAAGTCACAATTTGTAAAAGTAAACCATTATAGGTCAAAGTACAGTCTTCAATAGGAAGCCTTTGGTCACATCAAACGCAAGCTATAATGAGCCCAAAATTGACTAGTAAAACCATTAAACAGGAAAACCAACGATCTAATCTATATTATAAAAGGAGAAACACTTATCAGACAACTACTTCTTTCATAAGATAAACCATGGCCAAACAGGAAAACCAACGGTCTAATCTATATATAAAAGGAGAAACACTTATCAGACAACTACATTCTTTCATAAGATAAACCTGGTCCAAACAGGAAAACCAACGGTCTAATCTATATAAAAGGAGAAACACTTATCAGACAACTACATTCTTTCATAAGATAAATCTGGTCCAAACAGGAAAACCAACGGTCTAATCTATATAAAATGGAGAAACACTTATCAGACAACTACATTCTTTCATAAGATAAACTGGTCCAAACAGGAAAACCAACGGTCTAATCTATATAAAATGAGAAACACTTATCAGACAACTACATTCTTTTATAAGATAAACCTGGTCCAAACAGGAAAACCAACGGTCTAATCTATATAAAAGGAGAAACACTTATCAGACAACTACATTCTTTCATAAGATAAACCTGGTCCAAACAGGAAAACCAACGGTCTATTCTATATAAAAGGAGAAACACTTATCAGACAACTACATTCTTTATAAGATAAACCTGGTCCAAACAGGAAAACCAACGGTCTAATCTATATAAAATGAGAAACACTTATCAGACAACTACATTCTTTCATAAGATAAACCTGGTCCAAACAGGAAAACCAACGGTCTAATCTATATAAAAGGAGAAACACTTATCAGACAACTACATTCTTTCATAAGATAAACCTGGTCCAAACAGGAAAACCAACGGTCTATTCTATATAAAAGAGAAACACTTATCAGACAACTACATTCTTTTATAAGATAAACCTGGTCCAAACAGGAAAACCAACGGTCTAATCTATATAAAAGGAGAAACACTTATCAGACAACTACATTCTTTCATAAGATAAACCTGGTCCAAACAGGAAAACCAACGGTCTATTCTATATAAAAGGAGAAACACTTATCAGACAACTACATTCTTTCATAAGATAAACCTGGTCCAAACAGGAAAACCAACGGTCTAATCTATATAAAAGGAAAACACTTATCAGACAACTACATTCTTTCATAAGATAAACCTGGTCCAAACAGGAAAACCAACGGTCTAATCTATATAAAAGGAGAAACACTTATCAGACAACTACATTCTTTCATAAGATAAACCTGGTCCAAACAGGAAAACCAACGGTCTAATCTATATAAAATGAGAAACACTTATCAGACAACTACATTCTTTCATAAGATAAACCTGGTCCAAACAGGAAAACCAACGGTCTAATCTATATAAAAGGAGAAACACTTATCAGACAACTACATTCTTTCATAAGATAAACCTGGTCCAAACAGGAAAACCAACGGTCTAATCTATATAAAAGGAAAAACACTTATCAGACAACTACATTCTTTCATAAGATAAACCTGGTCCAAACAGGAAAACCAACGGTCTAATCTATATAAAAGGAGAAACACTTATCAGACAACTACATTCTTTTATAAGATAAACCTGGTCCAAACAGGAAAACCAACGGTCTATTCTATATAAAAGGAGAAACACTTATCAGACAACTACATTCTTTCATAAGATAAACCTGGTCCAAACAGGAAAACCAACAGACTAATCTATATAAAATGAGAAACACTTATCAGACAACTACATTCTTTCATAAAATAAACCTGGTCCAAACAGGAAAACCAACGGTCTAATCTATATAAAAGGAAAAACACTTATCAGACAACTACATTCTTTCATAAGATAAACCTGGTCCAAAATGTAAGCGTGACCTCTTGCAGCCACTTGTCATCAATCTTGTGTCCATTTGTTGACATAAAAAATCAATCTGAAATAGCCAGTTTAATTTGATTCTTAATTTTCTTTATTGCACAAACTTTTATCACATATCATTTGAATTAACACATTTCAACACAATGTAAAAAAAACACAATAATTTAATCTCTTGCATTAACCAGAAATACACATAATGATGTGAACATTTTTAAAAATATCAAATATAAAAACTTATAATGTTATTTGGTTATCATGGTTATAGCATATATGAATAAAATCAATAATATTAAAACAAGAATGTGTCCCCAGTACACAGATGCCCCACTCGGACTATCATTTTCTATGGTTAGCGGACCATGAAATTGGGGTTAAAACCCTTATTTGGCATTGAAATCAGAAAGATCATATCATAAGGAACATGTGTACTAAGTATCAAGTTGATTGGACTTCAACTTCATCAAAAACTACCTTGACCAAAATCTTTAACCTATAGCGGGGCAAACGGACGGACGAACAGACTGATGGACGAACAGACGTACAGATCAGAAAACATAACGATGTAAAAATACAAATGTATAAATATTATTCAAAATATCACAGTATTGGCATGAAAAATCAATCATTTATACGGGTAGTTAATCAATATCTAAACCACTTGAAAATCATTTCTACATGCAACTGTAGCTTGAAACGTCATGTATAAGTCGGCCATTTTGACTCCATCAAGGTGAGACAAAAATCCTTTCATAAATAAATAATACCATGGTCATAATATGTGGAGTAAATAATCATGAGCATCACCATGACTAGACAATTGGGCTTTTTAAGTATATTGAATATTACAAAGCCTTCTTAAATTTTGTAGTATACTGGTTAAATGTCAAGTAACCCCACAATATTGCAGATCCTATATAAATCCAATACACTAAAGAAGTAAATGTCAAAGACATTCCTATTGTAGGACTTCCAGCCTTACAGACAATGATGAAACACAAACATCTAAATAACTCCATATAGGATGCCATCATCCTGAAAATAAAAAAAATAAATTTTGAGGTTATTTATTAAAATACAAGAAGCATCTCAAGGCCTAAATCACTTGCCTGTCAAAAATATATTTTGTATTGCTTATTATCACCCCTAAGTTGTTGAAGGGGACTTGAGGTTTGCACTCTGTCTGTCAGTCTGGGAAATCAGTTTTCCACACTTTTTTCTTCATGCTTGAAGATATTGATTTGATATTTGGTATTGTTTTATGTTGACAAGTTCAAATTTTGTTCTGGTCCGATGATTTTGTGCAGTGCTCTAGTCCTTTGACGTAGAAAATTCACCTAGATAATCAATTATAGATTAATTGACATTTTGTTCAAGTGCAATGCATTTTTAACTGTGCAATACTGTCATCAAACTCATCATGCTTGAAGATATTAAATGGATAGTTGGTATATAGCTTTATCATGACAAGGAGTAGATTGAATACAAATTTTGTTCAGGTCTGATGATTTGGTGCAGTTATGGTCCTTGGACTTCGAAAATGCACTTCAATAATCAGTTATAGATCAAGTTTGTTCCAGTACAATGAATTTTTAACTGTGCAGTTCTCTCAGAATGAATATGTCTTAGGTTTAACTGTTATGGGCAAAATCAAAACCTGAATTAAAGATATTAAAATTGAAAATGGAAATGGGGAATGTGTCAAAGAGACAACAACCCGACCATAGAGCAGACAACAGCAGAAGGTCATCAACAGGTCTTTAATGCAATGAGAAATTCTCGCACCCAGAGGCGTCCTTCAGCTGGCCCCTAAACAAATATATACTGGTTCAGTGATAATGAACACCATACTAAACTCCAAATTGTACACAAGAAACTAAAAGTTAAAATAATACAAGACTAACAAAGGCCAGAGGCTCCTGACTTGGGACAGGCTGAATGAATAGTTGGTACATGTTTATAGTTTGATGAACAGGGACAAATTAAATTCAAATTTTGTTATGATAAAATGTTTAAGAATTATGGTAGTAGATGTTAATGTATGCATGTTAGCTGAGTTTTTATTCTTACCTTGCATCAAAAAGGGCTCCAAAAACTTCTAGACAATAAATTATAAACAAAATATAGCATACCACACTAAATGCATTCATGCTCTGAAATAAAACAAGATTTTTTATTAATTATAGATCAACAAGGTACAAAATAAAACATCAAGGTTAAGCAACCTAAAAAAAAAAAACAAAGCAAAATTTTAATGCATTTAGTACTTTAACAAACTTCTGAAATGCTGATCAGTTTTAGTGGCTAAGTGGTAAAAGTTACAGTCGGAAAGCTGACCCCGGTTTGACCCCATTTCTTAAAGCAACAATGGACGTCATGTGATTACCATATATGGGCATTTTTTACCAAAAAAAGTGAAGCTCGTTTTTTGGAATTTGTAGTTTTTTGCATGAATTAAAACTAATTTCCTTTTAAGTGAACATTTTTGAGTATATAAGAAATATATTACTCAACTCAATTATGGATTAAACTCCTTTTTTTCTCTTAAAATGTGTCTTCAAAGTCAAGGTGTTGACGAAAAAAATTGGTCACAGAAAATTAAAATCGTAATTTTCTTTCTTAACTTCTCGGGAAGCTATGCTGAATTTAAATTATGTTATGTAACATAACTTGGACTATGATATGTCAAATTTGTGCCAGTTGATATGCTCAGATACGCAAATGTGCCAGTTAGATGTGTCGATATTTCTGACGAAGCGGGGCCGACGGTAATTCACGAGTTACGTCCCTTTGTTTGACACTTTCATGAACAAACTATTGTTATATCAAGCACCATATGCTGTTATTTACACGTGGATATTATTAAAATAATCTTATTAAATATATTTTGATACTGTAAACATGTGCCAAAAAAATAAAGAAACACATTTTATCACTTTTTAGAACTCAGTCCCAGTGAAATAGGCCCTATGTGTCCCTATGTGCCATAATAGGGTTAATAATTTAATATTAATTTAATATTCCAAGAGTTAATTTAATATTCATGTTTTGGTAAGTATTTTTACTGCTGCAACCAATTTATTTTAACACAGAAATAAATGTCTACTCAATTTATACAAGGGGTAGTCTAAATATTCATGAATTATAATGGATCAAGACAGTATTAAAATGATAAAAAAACAGGAATTCCTTTTCATTACTGACACTTGCAAGTTGGTCCTACCTTTTTCATTTAAACTTAAAAGAGATCATAATGAAAGTATTCTGAATGTAAAATCTTCATTATTTTAAATTTATAAAAGGAAAATTAGTTTGTAATCCTTGTATGAACAAACTAAATATAACAATACATGTTGTCTCATTCATTTCATGCAAGTTATAGTTCTAATGAATGGACTCAAATTATAGAAATAACACACTAAACCAATAAATAAATGGTGTTAATCATGAACTTGAAAATAAATAAGAACAAAATAGACTCAGTAATATTTTTCTTTTTCTATTTGAAAAAAAAAATAATAATATTAAAAAACTATGCATTTTTACATTTATATAAAAGTATTTCAGAGCAATTTCTGGGGGCTAAGTCAACAATTATGTTTTAGATCACAAGTCAAAATTAAGTCACACTTCATGTCAGTTTGATAATGCTTTGAATAAGATTGATTAAAATGATAATCTGAAAGAGATTGTTTGAAGGCAGCAACCATTTGTTTTCAGGGAGGGGGGAACTATGGATTTTTTTTCCAGACAAGTTGAAAACAATTCTTCTCTTTCAATTTGAGCATTTCATTTAATGGCAGCTGAGGGTAAAACAAACATTTTTTTTTTGTCAGGGTCAAAAACAAATTATTTTTTATCCAAAAATTGTAAACAAACTTTTTGTTCTCAAAACAATCAATAGCCACCACCCCCTACCCCCACCAGAAAATCAAATGGTTGTTGGCTGCCTAAGTTCAAATTTAGGACAACACTTTCTCATTTACTTTTGCAGGATTCATTTATCACAAAAAACAGATATATTATTAAAAACAACGAATGTGTTTTATGTCAGTCATCTAAAGCAGTTAAGGTTGTGCAAAGACAGTATAAGATTTCCTTACCTTGTTTTAGTGAAGTCATACATTTCACTGACTTAAAGAGAATAATTAATCCAGTCAAATATTCACAGCTGATCTCGCCATTACTTTTTCAAACAAAAATACTAAATGTGTGTACATTGACTGTGTTCAGATGCCAGGTGACATCGATGTGTAAGACCGAAAAAACTACAATGTCAAAAAATGTCTTTCTTTTGGAATTTAGTTAAAATGGGGTTTCCCAAGGGGAATAAGAACGTTATACTTGATGCTTTTTTAAAATTTTGAGATTCTTATTATTAATTGTTTGTATAGTACATATTGTCTTTGTTAATCTGTGAAAAATAGAAGAAAATAATTTTAAACGACGATCAACGGCATTACGGGATCGTTAAAAGACGGCCAATTTGATATGTTTTAGAATTTTTTTTCCTTTTGATAATAAACTCCATGCTTAACAAATCGAAATAAATCTATTTCAGACCCTAATGGCAAGTAGGAAACTGAAAAAAAGATAAACTTCCAAATTGGCGCCAAAAAAAAATTCCGCGAAATTAACGCAATTTCAGAATGGCGGGTTTTAATATCAGTCCCATTGTTGTCTTAAGAAAGTAGCAACAACGGTCGTTTCTAAGGGCTTGCTTTCCGACTGTTACAAGACTGCAATAGTCTATCTTCTATACAGCTTTTTACCAGCATTAAAATGTTGCTGTTTTTTTTTGTCAGGAGCATAATCATTTATGGAAAAAAAATTCACTGCCAAGAAATTACAATAAAACTCTCAAAAACTAGTCTGTATAATGAAGTGTTGCGTGCAGAATTAATTGAAAGATATTTGTTTTTATGAAAATCATTTTAATGTTCTAAAAACAATTTCAGACATACATAAAAGGAACGTTAAGAATCAAAAGAAAAATCTGTTCCCTTATTGCTGTGTCTATGGTATTCTTCTTACCTGGTCTCTATGAGCTAACACATCATACCCAACAATAAGTAAACCAAAATGAACCCATATGTAAACATTCATCCACGTTGGTAACATGGGTCCTTCAAACTTTGGCATTGGAGCTGACACCTGTAACAAAATTCCATACATTATTCATTTTTTCAAAATTCTACTGCAAAAATTAAAAGCAATTGACAGTGTGTCAATTTTTTACCTGGTATGTAATAACATGAGCAACATGACGGGTGTCACATGTGGAGCAGGATCTGCTTACCCTTCTGGAGCACCTGAGATAACCCCAGTTTTTGGTGGGGTTCGTATTGCTCAGTCTTTAGTTTTCTATGTTGTTTCTTGTGTACTATTATTTGTCTGTTTGTCCTTTTCATTTTTAGCCATTGCGTTGTCAGTTTTTTTTAATTTATGAGTTTGACTGTTCCTCTGGTATCTTTCGCCCCTCTTTTAGGACTAATGTGCATGTAATAAATGGTTTATTGATTGAAGACATCAGTACACATTGAATATGTTACAGTAAGAATAAAGGAGAAATTTCTAGAAAATGATTTAAGGAGGCTAATGGATAGAAAAATTTCAGCAAAAATTTAAACATATTTTTTTTTCTTTACAAATCATATATGTTACACTATTACTTTATGATATGGCACAAAACTCAATTCTTTTTGGTCTTTGATGACTTTTTAAATGTTTATATTATTGAAAAAGCTCTGAATTATCTCCCTTTGGTGCCAAAATGCCATTATTTGGCATTACAATTGAAATATATTCTTTAACTCATCGGTGACCTATATTTTTTATTATTTTTTTCAAGTAAGCTGTACTTGAACTAAACAATTTTAAAGTCTAAGCAATTTCAATGGCAAGCTGTTTTACTATTTATTTTCGAATTTCAAGATATCTCATATAATATATAAGATATCATAAAATATATAAGATATCTCCTTTAATATATAAGATATCTTATAAGATTTCATTATCATAAGATATCTTATATATTATATAAGATCATAAGATATCTTATATATTATATAAGATATCTCATAAAGTTTCTGCGATATCTTATATACTTTATAAGATATCTTCTAAAGTTTATAAGATATCTTCTAATGTTTATAAGATATCTTATAAAGTATATTAACTATCTTATTAATATTTTTTATACAAGATATCTTATATAACTTACGAGATATCGTCTAAAGATTTAAAGATATCTTATATATTTATAAGACATCTCATATAGTTTAAAAGATATCTTATATAAATTATGAGATATCTTATATAAATTATGAGATATCTTATAAAGAAAATCATATAAGATATCTTATAAAGTATATGAGATATCTTATAAACTATATAAGATATCTTATAAAGGTGTAATACCACCAAATCATGGTACGTCACATCCGGTTGTATACGAAAGTAGGCCTAAAAAAATATTCCCTTGAATTTGACAGTTGTAGAAAATTAACCCTGCATTTCAGTGCACTTAAATTTTTCTGAGTCGTAAATATGTATGTTGGATGTCTGAAAGCAGCATTCTTTTTTTATTTGATGGTCTTATAAAATATTTTGGAGCGTTAAGGTTACATAGTTACCAAAGCAGGTAACCAGTAAATAACAGTGTAAAAATTGGGTTGTTTACTTCCGGTGCTGGTTACTTTCTTATATGCAATGAAATGTAGTGTGAAATTTTCACTGTATCACTGGAAAGGATTAAACTTTATACATGCAAAGTATTTCTTTGGTTGAAATAAAGGTAAATACTATACAATTTTTTTAAAAGTGCCAATTTAACAAAGACTAATTGGGAAAAATCAATGGTGGTATTACACCTATTTAGGGAAACTCCATGTGCACTCGTGACCTTATTGTACTTTCATTTTTAAAAGTTATTAATAAACCAGTTCATGCATTGTAAACATGGACTATTCGGAATGGATTTAGACACAGAAAGCACGTTTGAGGTACAATTGCCTTGAAATGGGGGTTTACGGGTGTTTTCTAAGTCAAATGGGTGGACAGACGAGGCTGTATTTAGTTTACTGTGTTAAATTTTAAATTGCCCTTACAGTTTTGTTTATACACCATATGAATTTTTTATTTCAGTGTTAACCATGTTCTGAAGAGCATTCTGTTGAAAAATCTTATATGTGAATTGGTCGGCAGATGACACTTCAGCATTAAAGTATGTATCAACTATGGTCATGTTATTTTTTGTTTTGACCGCAAAAGTTTACAATTTGCCAGTGTGCCGTCTACATTTTGCACAGACAATAAATCATTTAAACACTTATTTGCCCTGGATTTATACACATCAGAATCCAGTTCACATACTTAAACTTTATAATTCTTACCAATTTATTTTTTGTACCAGCATTCCAAGGGACATAACCCTTTTTAAAAACATTTTGAGGTATTTTTTTATTACTCTCTCCCCATTTTCTAATGTAAAATACAAGAAAGTGGATTTTTGTGTAAACCTATTAGAATTAAACTGTTATGAGTAAATAAAAAGACTTTAATACCAGTAACAATTAATGATCGACTGAAAGGGAACCGTTATTTGTCACACTAGGGGAACAGACCAAAAACTCAAGTTACACATAAGGGCTTATAGAAACTTCCGTGTAGACTGTTAACATTTATAGAGACAGTTCTTTCAGCTAAAACACTTTAATTATTGATTTAACAGTACATTTATTTCATTTTTGTAGGAAAGTAATCACATTTGTTTTATTTTTTAGACAAAAGATATCAAGTTTTGATGAAAAAGGAAGGAAGGAAGAAAAATAGACCAAAACAGACCAAAACAGACCTTCAAATGAACTCTAAAAGGTGCAATAAACTTGTTTATCATCTTAAAATTGTCTTTTGTATTCTATTTAATTGTTTGAATGCATATATCATGAGTTTATGATCAGATATTAGTCAACACTGCATTTTATTATGATACACTGAAATTAGGATTTTTCGAAGAAATTAGACTGAAATTGCCGTAGGATATGGCCTTACATTATAGTGATTTTCTCTGAAACAATAGCTCTGACTGAGACAAAACTTGACAGTTATGCTTGAAATAACTTGCAATTGGAGGGAAAAAAATTTAATTAAGTTTATTTGACATTTAGGTGTTCTTTAGGTGTAATACCACCAAATCATGGTACGTCACATCCAGTTGCATACGAAAGTAGGCCTAAAAAAATATTCCCTTGAATTTGACAGTTGTAGAAAATTAACCCTGCATTTCAGTGCACTTAAATTTTTCTGAGTCGTAAATATGTATGTTGGATGTCTGAAAGCAGCATTCTTTTTTTATTTGATGGTCTTATAAAATATTTTGGAGCGTTAAGGTTACGTAGTTACAAAAGCAGGTAACCAGTAAATAACAGTGTAAAAATTGGGTTGTTTACTTCCGGTGCTGGTTACTTTCTTATATGCAATGAAATGTAGTGTGAAATTTTCACTGTATCACTGGAAAGGATTAAACTTTATACATGCAAAGTATTTCTTTGGTTGAAATAAAGGTAAATACTATACAATTTTTTTAAAAGTGCCAATTTAACAAAGACTAATAGGGAAAAATCAATGGTGGTATTACACCTAAACTATATAAGATATCTTATAAACTTATATAAGATATTCTTTTAAACTATATAAGATATCTTGTATAATATATCTGATATAATAAATAAGATATCTTATATAATATATCTAATATAATAAATAAGATATCTTATATAATATATCTAATATAATAAATAAGATATCTTATATAATATAGCAGATATCTTATATAGTTTATAAGATATCTTCTAATGTTTATAAGATATCTCATATAATAAATAAGATATCTTCTAAAGTTTATATCTCATATAGTTTATAAGATATCTTATAACTTAAGAAGATATCTTACAAAGAAAAGTATATGAGATATCTTATAAACTATATAAGATATCTCATAAACTATGAAAGATATCTCATAAACTATATAAGATATCTTATAAACTATATAAGATATCTTATAAACTATATAAGATATCTTATAAAACTATATAAGATATCTTATAAAGTTTATGAGATATCTCGGTGTAAGAATAAATAGCAAAACGGCTTGCCATAAATTTCTGTAATTTAGTTCTCTTTTTATTTTGATATTATCTCTATTTCTCCTATTAGTTAAACAGAAAAAAAGTACCTGTACGAAAATGCATGCTTCTTTCTAAGGGAGATCGTGAGCTTGAAATGAACAGTGACCCCATTTTTTTATTTTATTTTTCCATAAAGTATATGACAAAGTTCATTTAAAGAAAAATATTGGATTTATACCCTTTAGCCGCCTTAATGGCCATTATCTTATCACAATGCATTACCATAATCATAGTGACCAATTAAAAACTGGAATAATGATTGACAATGCTTTTAAAAAAAATATATTTACCTATTTGCATTAAATTATGTCAATACAAATTGTATTAACAAATATTTCATTTTCCAAATGAAAATTACTACCGGTATTAATGAATATTATAAAATCTACACATTCTATTAACACATGTTTGATTGTGTTCTTTTAATTGCACTATTTTACATGGTTTGAACTTAAAACCTTTATTTAATTGTTACCATAGGTATATCTTCTATCAATCCCAATCTTGGTTTCCCTGGAGACCATCCAGGACCTTTAAAAATAACTGATAATTTGTTTCCAATCCCTGAAGTATCAATGAAAGTTTTCATCATGTATTGCAGATGGCATATCTATAAAAAGAACAATACAAAACATCAATGCAAGTATAATTTATTACGAAGTCAAAAGTTTATAATATTGAAAAGAAACAAAATTAATTTTCTCATGATTTTTTAAAGGCTAGTAGTCGCCTGGTAAGGATCTGGTAAATAAAGTGCATACATTACTGTAAATTCAGAAATTATTGCAATGTTATTATAATGGTGAAAAATAAAACAGGGTTATAATCGCAATAAATTGAACTAGCATTTAAATTTTTTGTATATGAATTCAACAGGATTTTTCTCAATATTGCAAAAATTAAATCGCATGTTAGTCTAAAATGACAAAATCGCAATAATAAATGCATGCAATAATATCTGAATTTATCGTACTTGATTCCTGTAATGTTTCATCACTTGATCTGTAATTTAATCATTTAAAGGGTGTCTCTACAAAAAAAAAAAATAGTGCTTACCTGAGAGTGAATAGGACCCCAAGAATCTAGAGGATGTACAAGACCATAAACAACTTCTTCTTTTTCTGCCTCAAATGTTCCTATGATAATAACAAATACATAAAATTTTATGAATGTAAATGTAAAAGATTAAGGAAAATCTCAATAAATATTTAAAACAGCTCAAGGATTTTTTCATGACTTGATTAATAATTTAAAATGTTTAGGTTATATATTAGTAACTGCAAACTATTGCCCCAAACCAAAAAGTTAATTATATTAACTTTAGATTTTTTTCTGTAAATACCATACATCAAACAAAATCAGAGGTGCTTTTTGAAAATCACTGTTTGTTAGAAAACTTATATATTTATATCCTATTTACATATTAAGGACATCGTTCTGAATATACATACATTATTGTAAATGAACAATATAAGTTATTCAAAGCAGAATGGATTTACAGTGTTCCATATTAATGAAATAGATTACCAACATGAGTCATAATTCAGATTATTTTTTTTGCTTAATTTGCATTAGTCAAAATTCTGTTTCCAGTTTCCTTTAATGGTGTTTATGTTGTGTATAAATATTTACCAAATAGTCTGTCAAATATAATGAGTGTTCCTCCAAAGTTTTTATCTATATATTGTCTGTTTCTGCCATGATGGGCTCTGTGGTGGCCTGGACTATTCAAAATCCATTCTAATGGACCAATGCTTTTAATTGTCTGAAATAAAACACAATCATGCAATAAATTCTAATATTTATAGTGAATGTAAAGCAGACGACCCTCGTCAGTGATCTTTCAGGGCTTGTTTGGTTTTGAAAGTGATTACATACTTTATAGTGGCTGATCCTTGTTAATATTTCATTATCAGGGGCGGATCCAGCCATTTAAAAAAGGGGGGTTCCCAACCCCAAATATATGTCCCCATTCAAATGCATTGATTGTCCAAAAAAAAAAGGGGGGGGGGGGGTCCAACCCCTGGAACCCTCCCCCTGGATCTGCCACTGGTGTAATGATTTTATTTGTGAATGTTTTGTAACTGTACTTGTGAGTTACATGTAAGTTATCACGATGCCATTGATGGACCAAAACAAGTGGAGTCAAAATACACAATCATGAATTAACATAAAAAAAATACACAATGTTCTAAATTTTTCATATCGTATTTAGTTCATTCAAAATTTATGACAACACACTAGACCTTGGAAGAGTCAAATCATAGATTAGCCATTGAAATTTTGGCAGGAAAATGTTCTGTCTTGATTTTTCAAAGCTTTATCATTGACTAGTTTAAGTTCTGAATTCTGAAAATCTGACAAAAATTCAAAAACATGACAAGCAAACTTCCTTAACCCTTACCATGCTGAATTGTTTTCAGAAAATGTCTTATTTTCGTTTATTTGCAAAAATATGCAAATTATATGCAAATGAGCTTAGCCCTGTTGCTGTAGCATATTGATTCCTTTAAATCTAATGTAGGTGATCACGGGGTGGGGTGGTCAGGGTGATGAGGTGGGGGTAGGTGGGTGGGAATTTGCCCCAAAGTGGGTCATCAAGTGCAAAAAGCGTCAATTTTGCTGATTTTTCGTCCTTTCTCTTGACTCAGAAGACCCAGGAATGCTGGTAAAGGTATCCATCCAGCTGCAGCCTGCATGTAGAGTGGACCCTAGTTAACAAATTGACCCCAACAGTTGTTAGGTCCGAGTGAATCTGATCTTGGTTCAGCAGTCTACAGAAGGTCATTTGTACCAAAAATACTGAATTTCACGTTTTTTGCCGATTGTTGACTTCAAATGGACACAAAACTGGAAGTAGTTGTTTCCTATGCGTATTTCAATAATAATAACGATCAGTAGTTATATGGCCGTGGGTTTGCACTATTTTTGCAAGTTTTATGCCTCTGAACTTCCTGTGTAAGATACAGATGTGAAGCCCACCCCCTCCATAAAACCGAGTTTTAGCCAATTTTCCAAGTCCCTATTTGTGCTCAAAATGCTACTTATACATGAGAAACGTGAATATGGATAGCCTCAGGTTGATGGAACATGCATAACTTTTAAAATAAGTATCATAAAGTGGACTTCTAAAAAGTATGGAAGGCCATTGGAGCCAAATAACGGTTATTTGGGTACGCTCGACATATGACGGTCACTGCATGGTAAGGTACATGTACATTGTATCAATTTTATTACCTCTGTATGTATCCAGAACTGGTACAGCAGACTAAACTGGTTGTGGACAAGGAAAATTGATGGTGGTACACATAAAGCCATTGGAAGATAAAACATCTAATAAATAGAAACATTTCATTATTTCAACATTTATACTTTTTGGCAGTATAGATAAGAATTAGTTTGGTTTTACCAATTCACTATTTCATAAATGACTACTATCAAACTTGAAAACTGTTATAATTAATTTTTTCCATCTCTAATTGGACTAAAAAATATGAAGAAAATTGATAACTTTGTATTATATTTAAAATGCAGATTGTTTAAAATATCATGTATATTGATACAATAGTTATTTCCCCTTATACATAATCAACATTTCACAATGTAAGGCTTGCATTAAAAAAAATAGGAACAAGAAAAGGTTGTTTTATTTGATCAAATTTCTTCCAACTACCGGTATTATATATAAAAAAAACCAATAAAAGTGTGTCTGGTATCTTAGCTTGTATTGGTTGAACAAGTGTCAATAAAATGTAATAACTTTCAGATTAATTTGTTAGGTTCAATCTTTGCAATAAATAGTTAACATACCCAAGAAATATACTTAAGTAAGCAGGACTGTCTAAGTGCTGTGGTAAGGTTATAATCTTCTGAGCTGTGATGGGTTTGGTGTGCTGCCCAAATTATATTCACTTCTGTGTAAAGCAAGGTAGGAAAGAATCAATAGAATTTCCTTTACATTAAGGATTGATTTTAACACAAAAATATGTCACACTTGAATAATTATAAGTTTTATACCTATTAAATATAAAGACTAAGTGTAAAAGTGCTTCATTTTCAGTAATTTAAGAAAATCAACACCATATTACCCTATTTGATCTGTTTTTAAATTGTAAGAAGAGATAACCAGATGCTCCGCAGGACGCAGCTTTAAACGACCGCAGAGGTTGAACCCTGAACGGTTGGGGCAAGTATGGACACAATATTCAAGCTGGATTCTGCTCTAAATTTGGATTGTGATCAAATAGTTGACACAGCATAGGTTTCGGACACAGAATGAATGTGGTCTAATGAACTTAAAATATTTTTTTTGCCTTTGAGCAATTCACTATGCTGTTGAATATTAATCCTCTCAAAAAAATGCTTGAAGAAATTTTCTTTTTATTTATGAAATCTGAAATGAGAAAAATTTACCCCCCCCCCCCCATTTTTTTTCACATCCCCCTTTCCCTTTTTCCAAAACTGATCTCAATTCAAATTTCTAATGGAGTTTGCAACAATAACTACTCATTTAAATACATCATAAAATATTAAAATGTAACAAAAGGTGCTTGTTATCACTGAATGGTAAAGATTGTTTTAATTTATCAGTTGGTAGTAAAAGTGAATATACATTGTATATTGTATAAAACAATGATTTAAGTTGATTCAACTACTATTCTGGACAAAGAAAGATAACTCCAATCAATTGAAAATTTCTTGCTATTGCACAATATTGTGCAATTAGATATTTCTATTTGCTATTGCATAATACTGTGCAATTGAAGATTTCTTGTTATTGCGCAATACTGTGCAATTGAAAATTTCTTGCTATTGCACAATACTTAATATAATAATTTTGGATCCTGATTTGAACCAACTTGAAAACTGGGCCCATAATCAAAAATCTTAAGTACATGTTTAGATTCAGCATATCAAAAAAGCCCAAGAATTCAATTTTTGTTAAAATCAAACTTAGTTTAATTTTGGACCCTTTGGACTTAAATGTAGACCAATTTGAAAAGGGACTAAAAATTTAGAATCTACATACACAGTTAGATTTGGCATATCAAAGAACCCCAATTATTCAATTTTTGATTAAATCAAACAAAGTTTAATTTTGGACCCCGATTTGGACCAACTTGAAAACTGGGCCAATAATCAAAAATCTTAGTACATTTTTAGATTCAGCATATCAAAGAACCCCAAGGATTCAATTTTTGTTAAAATCAAACTAAGTTTAATTTTGGACCCTTTGGACCTTAATGTAGACCAATTGGAAAACGGGACCAAAAATTAAGAATCTACATACACAGTTAGATTCGGCATATCAAAGAACCCCAATTATTCAATTTTTGATAAAATCAAACAAAGTTAAATTTTGCCCTTTGGGCCCCTTATTCCTAAAATGTTTGGACCAAACTCCCAAAATCAAACCCAACCTTCCTTTTATGGTTATTAACCTTGTGTTTAAATTTCATAGATTTCTATTTACTTATACTAAAGTTATGGTGCGAAAAACAAGAATAATGCTTACTTGGGCCCCTTTTTGGCCTTTAATTCCTAAACTGTTCAGACCTCAATTCCCAAAATCATTCCCAACCTTCCTTTTGTGGTCATAAACCTTGTGTTTAATTTCATTGATTTCTATTACTTATACTAAAGTTATCGTGCGAAAACCAAGAATAATGCTTATTTGGGCCCTTTTTTTGCCCCCTAATTCCTAAACTGTTTGAACTAAAACTCCCAAAATCAATCCCAACCTTCCTTTTGTGGTCATAAACCTTGTATCAAATTTCATAGATTTCTATCTACTTAAACTAAAGTTATAGTGCGAAAACCAAGAAAATGCTTATTTGGGCCCTTTTTGGCCCCTAATTCCTAAAATGTTGGGACCAAAACTCCCAAAATCAATCCCAACCTTCCTTTTGTAGTCATAAACCTTGTGGTAAAATTTCATAGATTTCTATTCACTTTTACTAAAGTTAGAGTGCGAAAACTAAAAGTATTTGGACGAGAACGAAGAAGAGGAAGACGCCAACGTGATACCAATATACGAATTTTTCAATTTTTGCGGTCGTATAAAAACTAGCTTGCTCAGAGATTTGTACAATGCCATCCTTTCAATTATTTTTACATATACAGTCAAACCAGGTTTAAGAGACCAAAAGTGGTCTCACAAGACAGGTGATCTTTAATACAGGATCAATTTATATGAAATGTACTACAGGTGTTTGCTTAATACAGATGGTCTCTTAAACAATGCAAGTTTGACTGTATCAATAAAAATTTGACCTTATAAAACAATAAATTAATTGAAATTTGTATATACACACAACACAAAAAAATGATTACATGTATTGACAAAAGTTTGTAGAGATGCTGATGAAGAATAAAAATCATGGGTAAAACATGTGTGTGTGTGGTGATTTTATAAGGTGTTATACTTAACCCAAGCAATATATCTATGAAAAGTAGACTGACGTAGCGCTGTTGTTAAATTATAATCCTCAGTGCTATGATGTGTCTGATGACCAGCCCACATTATATTGACTTCTACAAAGTGTAAGAAGTTGTGAAAATGAGATAAAAACGCTTTGCTGTCAATCACTTTAAATCTCATTAATCATAAAAATAAAATCACTTGAAATAAAAAAGGAAATATTTTTTTTTAATCAATTTTAGAAAATTCTTTAACACACTGAAATCATTGTGTTCTAATGTTGAGTTGATACACTGCTGTCCAATGTTTGTAGGGTTTTAAATGTTTACAGACATGTTTACAACTCTTTCAAATTCATAATGTGGCTGTCTCAAGTCATTCTGTGATTGTTGTTTGCCATATTTTTTTTTAGTTATTTCTTTAGTATAAAATAGCTAAATATATTAAAGTCATTCTTTTTTTCTCTTTGATTTTTTTCACATTTTGTCTTACTAGAGCCTTAGTATGTGATATGTGATTTGCTTGTTGTTGAAAAACTAAGTGACATCTATATTATATTGTCTTTGTTGGATAACTGTCTCATTGGCAATCCAATCACATCTCCTTATATTTTTTTTATGTTCTATTTGCTGTTTCATATATTTCTCAGTTGGCATGATATATCAATATACATGTGTTTTCAACAAAGTTTCAGTTATCAATCAATATAATATTTCCATTCCTGAAAAACTTCTTAAACAGGCCTCTCTTATAGCTCACTATACAGTACAGAGGTGTAGCAAGGTATCCAATCAGTGGCGGATCCAGAACTTTTCCTAAGGGGGGCCCGCTCCAGTCATGCTTTAATGATTCCCTAGATAATCAACCAAATTTTTCCCACGAAAGGGGGGGCCCGGGCCCCCCAGGGTCTCGCCTGGATCTGCCTATGCCAATAATCTGTATGCCCTAATTGCGGCAGGGGGTGTTGGGCATAGACTGGTCCAAGGCATAGACTTATGCATTTTTAGTAGCAAAATTTTGTGTACACAAAAGAGAAAAGTTAAACTCCTTGTTATTGTCAAATTCATTACCATGTCCCCATCTGTGAACCCAGTAGTAACAAAAATCCACACCAACCATTCCAAGGATCCACGTCCATGGGTTGTTCCACGGTAACTGTATCATATTAAACCTCTCATAAAACCATACATAAGTAGACAACTCTACAGATCTGAACAGCAACCTAAAATACAAGTGTTTAAAACATTAATCTTTATGTAACTCCTAGAACACAAACATACCATCTTCATAACTTTTCTAGTTTCGGTAATTGGAACATAAAAAATACAGACAAAACTTGAATTTGTATCAAAGCTTTGCTTAAACTTATCTAAATTAAAAAATAGAATTGTTGAATTAAAATACTGTTATCTAATACTTAAATAATATTTACAAAACTAATTGTGTAGAATGATAAATCATTATATATATTCTTCAAAATGTTCAAATCTACATAAATTCATATTGAACATACTAAATATGTATATATTGGAAAGTATAAGGATGATTTTACTTCTTTCAAATGCTTAAATCTTCATATATCATGCATGTAAATGATCATGACAAGCTTAGGTCATTATATAAAACTTCATATATACATGTGTATGGATGGAGAGTTGTCTCATTGGAACTCATATAACATCTTCTTATTTCCATTTATTTATTACCCATGCATTAATGAAAGTAATCCATTAGCAACAGAACTAAATCCATCATTGAATCTTGGTAATGGCTTTCCTTGTATATATCTTACGATTGCTTCTATTATTATCATAGAGACAAAGTATGGTATTGCCTGAAAGATTAAAATATATTTAATATGTTTGTGTGCAAAAAAAATAATTAATACAATGTACAACATTTTTAACATGTCATAAGTACTTTGTAAACCAAACCATTCCATTTTCAAGAGAGCAAACAAGGGAAATAACTCAAGATCAAATTAATATATTTCTATTTGAATAGGCACTAAAGCTAGAGATACATGAATATAAAAAATCTAAAATATGATTTTTTTTGGTTCAATCATTAATAAAAGTGAAATTGTGAATTAATAATTCGCTTTAAGCAGCCAGTATGGTTCAATTTTCTCAAAATAAGCAAAGAACATTGATAATGTATTATTCACTTGCAAGTGAATAATTCCACCTCATTAAAATTCCATATTCATGTGAACTTCAATTTAACCACTTAGCGAAAGATAGATAACACATGAATTGCTTGTATTTAGTTATTTAAAGGAAAAGAATGTCAACATTGAAAGTGAAACAAAGGTAAATCATTTAATTGACTAATTCAATCTATAAAAAAATCATTTTTCTGCAGGTAAAAACAATTATTGGCATATATTTCTAATCTATAATATGAAATTAGACAAACCTAGAAACATCAGGTTTATCTATTTATGTCTTTGTTTATGTTTATATTACTTATATGGTCATTGGGGGTATTCAGAGGTCAACTCGATAGATAATTAGATTGTGCCTAGACTAAAATACACACGAAACAAAGCTCAGTAACATATTCTCTAGCTCATGCCCTGTAAATTGTTTATTTTAGACTTTTTATAATTCGGATTGACTTGTTTTACTATAGGATTTAACACATTTTTTCTAGAGGTTATTGATGTGTAAACTGGGGCGATTAACTCACAAACATGAGGACTTTTATGTCAAGTTTGTGAGTAAGAGACCCGGTTTACACATCAATAACCTCTAGAAAAAATGTGTTTAATCCTTATAATTCTGCATCCAAACATATGCAATTATTAATTCACATTATTTGATTGATGGCTACTATATTTACCATCAAAAACACAATGGCATGTCGTAACTAAGCAGTGGCCGCCATTTTGACTTTCTAAAAACCATAAATGTCCGATAAATGCAACAGAATCTAAAATGAACTAGCACCTACCTCAAAAACTTCATTTTAATTAAATAATAACCGAATTTGAAGCGTACACGTAACGAAATAATCTCTCCCTTGAATATTTTCATTCGTATGACGTCGTGTTTTTCCATGACGTAAATTCGCCAAATCCTTCATGAAATTTCGCGGAATTTTATTCAAATTTTATTTTTATACATTTTCAAAGCTTTTGTGCATTTATTTTACTTCTTTTTTTGTTAAATATGCATTAGATTATGCAGTTGTTTTATAGTCTCAATTTGATGAAAATCCCAGTATCCCTGCAAGAATGTGTATCGCGCATGAATAGATTACGAAAGTAGTTTCGGAAACATGGTTTATCGAAGTGTAAACCAAGAGAAAAATTCCCAATTGACCAATCCAATTCAAGTATTTATAGATATGCAAATGATATAAGAATTATACTGCCATGACTGTTTATAAATCAAATATTAATATTTGAGTCAAATCGAAATATGATCCATGAACATGAATTTGACAGCTAGTGCCCCTTTAAATATGTTAAATGTGACTAAAATAAAACATGATATAACATTGTATAAGCTTGTAAAAGTATAAGTTGACACGAAAGACAAAAACATTAAAAATTTACCACATTTAAATCATCAAAAAGATCTTCATGTTTTGCCTATAGACATGATAGATAGACGACATCAAGATAATAATGAATCGAAAATTTACACTTATTGACAATTCTAACCTCATCATATTTTTTTTGTCCTGATGATGCTTATCTATAGGTGACACATGTCAATCTATTTTACGATTAACATTCGGTAAATTTGAGTGTTGTTGTCTTTCGTGTTGACATACATGTATTCTTATTTATTTTAAGACAACTATGACTACCAAATGGTATCCACTCCCTTTTACCACACAATCACCACTTTATCTGTTTATGTCTTTTGGTTGAGTTCAACCATTTCAATAGACATTTTATAGTGTGTCTTTTTATGTTGAGATGTTGCACTGATGTTTCAGGTAAGGGTGAAGTTTGGCGCATATTAAAATGTTTAAACCAGCTGCATTTGTTTGCACCTGTCCTAATATAAGTCCGTTTCCTGATTTTCAGTGGTTGTAATTGTAACCTGTTGTTCATAGATAGGGTTCATAGGTGTTTCTCAATTCTCATTTTTAAAATACATTTTGTAGATTAGACTGTTGGTTTTCCATTATTTGAATGTTTTTTACACTAATTTAGCTAGACTATATAATAATAATATTAATCCATTGATAAAGGAAGCTTTTTCTCTAGCACAGTCTCTAGATTTGACAGGAACTTACTCATGAATGGTATACATATGCAAAAAATATTGTTAAAGAGACTAATGTTGACCTTAATATTCTTTCTACTTGTAAGGACATAAAAGATGTAAATAAAATAAAAAAACGATATAAAAAAGTTAAAAATGAAAAATAGATATGAAGATTTAATTCAAAATAAATTTCAAAACATTGATGATAAAAGTAAATTTTTTCTTTTAAATAAAAAAATTAAAAAAGATTACAAACTAGAATCTTATCTTAATACATCTAATTTTCAGATAAGGAGATTAATCACTAAATTTAGAATAAGTGATCACTCCCTTTTGATTGAAAAGGGGAGATATTTTAAAATCCCAAGAGAGGAATGACTTTGCCATAAATGTAAAATACTAGAGGATGAGAAACATTTTTTACTCTATTGTGAGTATAATAAAACTCTAAGAAATGATTTTTTTCATCACATATGTACTGAAAATAATAACTTTAATAATTTAAATGAAGAAGAAAAAATTCAATATTTACTAAATCCATCATCGCCTTTACAAACAAATAAGTTAGGATCCTTCTTGAAAAAGTCATTAGAACTGAGGGCAGGGGACCCTTAACAACTTGTTTGTTGTTAAAAAAAAATTTGATGCTGTTGTTATTGTGTATGTTTAATATGTATGTTTATTGTGTTACATGTAATATATGTTGGTCATCACAAACTGTAAAGTTTATATGACAATAAAATATTTGATTTGATTTGAAAAAACTAATCATTTTGGGGGCCCTTTTCAGCTTGCTGTTCAGTGTGGGCCTAGGCTCCGTGTTGAAGGCCATACTTTAACCTATAATGGTTTACTTTTACAAATTGAAACTTGGATGGAGAGTTGTCTCATACAACATCTTCTTACATGATATATATATATCTATTTATATTAAAACTCGTTTTTAATACGATTGTCAACGCATAGGCTGATTTAGGGGGGCCCGGGGCCCCCCTTTTTGGGAAAAAATTTGGTTGCTTATATAGGGAATCACTGAAGCGTGACTGGAGCGGGCCCCCTCTTAGGTCAGTCAGTGGGCCCCCACTTATGAAAATTTCTGGATCCGCCACTGCAACGCCCCATCCTAGACAGTCAGAGTTGACTTTAATAATACTTACATACCGGAAAACCTTAGACTATTGTCATGTCTGTTTTACAATTAAATTGACGGTTAGTGTTAATACTGTCACTGCTACTGTTAGTCTATAGCTGTTAATGTTAATTATGTAATACAATAATATAGTCTGATAAGTCTCTTTAAACAGGTACTGTAAGAAAACCTTGCCTCGTCCACATATTTTGGAACCTCCTCAAGTTTCTCGAATGATGTTTCATTTGGAGAAACAAAATAAAACAGTCTTCTTAGAGGTTCTGCAGGAAACTTTGCCATTGTTTATACTTTGATCTTGTGACAGACGTATTCGGAACTGAAACCCGTTCGTTTTTATTTTTATACACAAACACGTGTATTTCCGGTTCTATGACTGATGAAATTTTCTTATTTTTATCGCGAATTATCTCCTTATTTTTGAATGAAAATGAAGCTATATACAGAAAAGGGTAATCTGAATACCCTGAAACTGCTAGCTGCAGCAGAAGAAAGCGGAATCAAGCTGGAAGTTATCGAGAAAAAGCATGGAGGTATGTTCATGACATATGGCCCTAGTTTCTTCAAGCTCGACCCAATTATACCAACTCGCCCTACAGATGAAACGCGTCTGATCACTGTGAATAAAGACTGGCAAACAAGCCCCGGTTGTCTTCCAATCCTAATAAAACTGGTATATTGTATTTTTTATGCTATTTTTTTTACAATAACAATTGTATTTACACGCAACACTAACATCACAGAGGGGGGATAGGAGGGGTCCTGATCCCGAAATCCCGGACTTAAAAAAACGAAAACCAGAGGTCCCGAATTTAAAAAAAGTAAATCCTGACGTCCCGAAATCCGAAAAAAAGGATTCCCGGATCACGAAAGGGTCAATCCCGAAATCCCGAGCTTAAAAAGACCCGATCCCGGAGTCCCGATAAAGGTCCTATCCCCCCTCATCACAGGCCCTTGTTTCTCATTTTCTATCCATGGAAAGACCCAGTATCAAGTATATTTACCATGTTTTCTATACGTTGATAATCATAGTGGGTCTTCCCATGGATCGAAACAAGTGCCTGTGACAAACATTACTAAACTAGCCCATGAATTAGTTATATTAGATAAACTGTTCCCAGACTAGCCCTAGTCCAAATAATTATGTCTGGAAAGGCTAATTTAATTTTTTACTGTGACATGGCAGGAAGGCGTCACAGAAAAAAAATGTAAAAAGCCTTACACATGTTACAAGACTTCATAATATATCACTTCTGGAATCATGTCTTTCACCAGAAAATATCATCAATTTCACATGTGTTTATGACGTCATTTACCAGATTATAGGCGCACCTGTATCCCTGCACTATTAAAAGTTTCTAGCACTCTCATAATTGTCATTCTGTAGAATAGTATAGAAATAATTTATGTTCAGTAAGTACGTAATCTTAATTCCCATATGACTGAGGGAGGTGACCATCTTATTAGATTTTAATTTCCCAAATATTTTGTTTAAGTATAAAATCAAACAAATTTCACCCGTTTGTTCAACATGTGTTGGAAAAAAAATGATAAATATATTTTTGTCACATGGTGCTGGAAGTCACATGACAGATTCATCTGAAAACAGTATCCCAGAACTGGCCTATTGGACTAAACTACCTCAATAGACAAAATTTAGTTCAAACCTAGCTGAATCAAACATAGCTATAGGAACTCACATATTACATGTATCTCTTAAGATATTAAATTGTAAGTCAGGGGCGCGAAAATCAAAATATGCAACTCGATTTCAAATAAAGATTACTTTACTTTACTTTGTGTATATGGACCATAATTTGGTATTCGGCCTTTGGTTTCTTTTTGTATCCTTTTTTATAAGTTCTAAAACTTTAACTTTTATTCTGTGGGTTGTGTTGGTGTTAGAATAGTATTAATGGAACAATTGAGTTTTTCAAGAAAAAAATAATACATTTTGATTCACCGTTTACGTGACAGGAAACCAATCTTTATTTTCTTTATTTTGCACAATATATTTCAAAAGACATAAATGAACACCATTACTAGTGTTACTTGCTTCATGTTAATATTTAAAATCTATTTTCAATGTTAAATTAAAGTTTTTTTTAAACGTGACAGGAAACCATAAGAAACCGAAAGCATTTCTTTTGTTTTATTTTATTGCAAAATCTGCTTAAAATAATCTGAACAGTATACTTTTACTTAAAATCCATCTTAAATGTAACAGTATTATAAAACTCCTAAATATGTGCTTGTTTTGAAAACAATTAGTACAATTTATTCAGAAATTTCCATATTTTCTTCATTGATACAGGATACCATGATCATTGTATCTTGATGTTTTAGCCAAAAAAATGTATTTATATTTGGTTTTGAAATTCCAGTTATATACAATTTATTCCAAATCATTGGCAATGTAAAATTCTTTAAATCCAGTAAAGAAAAAAACTTTTAACTTGGAATTAAAATCTTTAAAATAGGCACCATGTGATATTTGTGACCTGTACACAATCTACATGGTTTCCACATTTTAACCTACTTTAGTGGGCTAAAATCAATAAAGTACTTCCTTTCAAGTCATGCATGGTAAAAGTTTACTTCTCCTTTGACAAGTTTATTGCGTTTCTGAAAAGTGTTTGCAGAACATGAATAAAAAAAAAAAAAAAAAATTGTGACAAAGATACCAACTTTGTACATTCCAAGTGTAACGGTATATTAACATGTATTTTTTATTAAATTATCTTTATTCATCTAAAATATCCAGTAATATTTACTGCTGAAGCAAAATCAATCCAACGAGCATCGGCACAATGATAAGAGACGTAAGGTCTATTGAATATTCCAAGGACACTTTACATCGTTATCAGGAAACAAAGTGTGTTATAACGTCTGTCAAATCTGAAATCGATTTTGTCAAGTCATTGGGCATTTATTTTCACACAAGATCGTATGTAACATTATGAACATAGGAAAAATAATAGACCCCCGCGCAATCTCTTTGAAAATTGTATTTTCCTTTTTTAAACAAGACGAAACAAGTCTACAGATTATGTTTGCTAACATCCCGTTGGAAACAAAAACAATATTTAGACCTAGTATTTCATACATCTGGCCGTAAGGGCATGATCACATGTTAGTCACATGTTTCACGTATGACCGGAAATGATTAGAACTTAACGACAAAAACAATTTTAATAAAAAAAAGGAAATAACTGGACTTCTGTTTCGTTTGAAATGTAACGCATAACGATAACGTCATTTTCTAACTTAATTATTACGAAGAACAAAACTAGAATGTAAATCATCTCTGATTTACCTGTTTGAACATCTGGCGAGAGTTCATATTTGCATATTGTTATAAAGAATTCTATTACAACAAAGCAGATTACATCATCTAAAATTTGCGTTACGAAATTGGAAACCAAAGTAACGCTAGTGTTCTTACACCTGCTAGAGAAATACTTATAGTTCTCGGCATTTTCTTCTGACTATTCTTATTGGTCGATGTTCTTTATTATTTGAAAGCAAAAGTTACGAATTTGCCGGTGATAATTATCTATAAATCAGTCAGCGTTATGCACTTTGGAAGCGAAAAGTAACGCGAGAATTGGCACAAAAATACGGTCGTATAATCGTTGAAATTTGTTAATTTCAAATTTTTTTTCTAGGAAAGAGTAGCATACACTTGTATGTTGATAAAAATAAAGGCATCTTTAGATGTAGTTACAACTTTTCTTACAGTAATACATATTTTTATCACTTTTCTATAGTTATAGGAAATGAGCCCAATAGCAAATTATGGTCCATATAGATTGTATCACAATGCATGCATTTTTGTTTTAAATATGTATTAGTTCTGCATTCTTCTTTATATTTGCTGTCATGTAAGACACAAAGTTTTTGGTCGATAATATTTAAACTATATATCAATACCTTGTAATTGAAAATGAAGTTTGTTTACACATTGTTGAACTTAAGCATGTTAAGAAAAAAACCTTTCCCATCCAAGATACAACCAATGATGGTCTACTCTTTGTTTTGACATTTCTCTAACATCATGAACATCTCAACAACATGTGTACATGTACAGACACAGGTACAATTAATGTAAGGCAAACAAGTTTGGATACATATATATGTAAACACTGCAAGATGGTGCCAAAGGAACATCATCATCTGAAAAAGGAAAATTAACCATGGGGAAAGAAAAATCATCCCTTTTGTGGTAATTGATTTTGTAGATTTCCTGCTTTCTTGTGTAAAGCTGACATCTAGGAATGTAGTTATTCCTGTGTTTTTTTTTATTTGTTACATGTTTATTAAAGAAAGTTCTTTTGGGTAAATATTGGCAGCATATTTTGAGAATATTTGGAAACTGTTGTTGAATTTATCAATTAATTGGAATTACAAATGTAAGATGGGTCTTTAATGAGTTTGGTCATTAACTGTGTTTCACTATATATAATAAGAAAGAAACAAGTCTGCTATTAAAAGGGATTGAATGGGAGCAATAATTCCCACAGGAATACCTAAATCTTTGCTGTATATAATTTCTCTATATCTATTTATGGTTTCTGTAAAATGAAAACATTAACAAAAATCATCTTTCTTGGACAATGACTCTTATAAGTGGCCAATTGACAATTTTGGCAAAGTTGACTTCTTTCATAGACCTTATTTTGCTGAACACTTCTGCTTCATACATATTATCTCTACTAACTTTTCTACAAAGAATGCAGAAACTCAGAAAAAGTATTCTTTCAAGAGTAAAAATACATCATTTAAAGCCTTTAACATGTCTAAGTCAGGAATCTGATGTACAGTAGTTGTCGTTTGTTTATGTAATTTATACATGTTTCTTGTCTCGTTTTTTATATAGATTAG
The DNA here is from genome assembly GCA_019925275.1 of Mytilus edulis. NCBI lineage: Eukaryota > Metazoa > Mollusca > Bivalvia > Mytilida > Mytilidae > Mytilus > Mytilus edulis. The sequence continues at coordinate 93,259,861 of CM034353.1, forward strand.
ACTGTAACGTGTTAGTTTTCCTGTTTGAATGGTTTTACCCTAGTAATTTTGGGGCCCTTTATAGCTTATTGTTCTGTGTGAGCCAAGGCTCCGTGAGCCAAGGCCGTACATTGACCTATAATGAGTTACTTTTATAAATTGTTATTTGGATGGAGAGTTGTCTCATTGGCACTCACACCACATCTTCTGATAAATATCTATTATGGGTCATTTAGGGTCATTTGAGGATTTCTTACAAGTTGACCTATTAATCGATATTAAACTAAAATTTCTCTGTCTGTAATTTAATAGTTTTCAATATGATAATTAAAACTGGAAATATTTTTTTTTTTTTTTTCAAATAGACATTTCAGAAACAACAACTCTGAAAAAGGTGGTAATTTTTTCTGAAATTTTCTAGGAGATTCATTGACCTTGACCTACTTTGTATAATAATACCCTTATCAAAATTTGGTGTCACTGCTTTAGTTTTTGAGATATAAGCCACAAAATTTCTAACTATATATATATATATGGACCATAATTTGGTATTGGGACCATTTCCGATAACGATAGAAAAGTGATAAAATATTGTATTTTGGTGAGAGAAGTTGTTGCTCCATCAAATGCTATTATTTCTATTAAAATAAAGGTGCTTATTACTCTCCCCTAGAGAGAATTTGAAATAAACAAATGTTTCAGTTTATCAGGCCGCTTTTCTGTGTCGTTTCTTAGCGTTATTTTCGCTTCGAAGTGTGTAACGCTGGTAAATTTAAAGATAACCGATGCCTGCAAAATCGTAACTTTTGCTTTCAAATAATAAAGAACATCGACCAATAAGAATAGTCAGACAAAAATTCTGAGAACTATAAGCATTTCTGTAGCAGGTGTAAGAACACTAGTGTTACTTTGGTTTCCGATTTCGTAACGCAAATTTTAGATGGTGTAATCTGCTTTGTTGTAAAAGAATTCTTTACAACAATATGCAAATATGAACTCTCGCGAGATGTTCAAACAGGTAAATCAGAGATGATTTACATTCTAGTTTTGTTCTTATTAATAATTAAGTTAGAAAATGACGTAATCGTTATGCCTTACATTTCACAAGAAACAGAAGTCCAGATATTTCCTTTTTTTTATTAAAATTGTTTTTGTCGGTAAGTTCTAATCATTTCTGGTCAAACATGAAACATGTGACTAACATGTGATCATGCGCTTACGGCCGGATATATGAAATACTAGGTCTAAACATTGGTTTTGTTTCCAACGGGATGTTAGCAAGCATATTCTGTAGACTTGTTTCATATTGTTTAAAAAAGGAAAATACAATTTTCAAAGAGATCGCGCCGGGGGTCTATTATTTTTCCTATGTGCATAATGTTACATTCGATTTTGAGGGAAAATAAATGCCCAATGACTTGACCAAATCGATTTCAGATTTGACGGATGTATAACACACTTTGTTTCCGGATAACGATGAAAAAGGGTCCTTGGAAAATTCAATCGACATTACGTTTCTTATTATTGTGCCGATGCTCGTTGAATTGATTTTGCTTCAGCAGAAAATATTACTGGATATTTTAGGTGAATAAAGATAATTTAATAAAAAATACATGTTAATATACCATTACACTTGGAATGTACAAAGTTGGTATCTTTGTCACAATTTATAATTATTTTTTTTTAATCATGTTCTGCAAACACTTTTCAGAAATGCAATAAACTTGTCAAATTAGAAGTAAACTTTTACCATGCATGACTTGAAAGGAAGAACTTTATTGATTTTAGCCCACTAAAGTAGGTTAAAATGTGGAAACCATGTAGATGGTATACAGGTCACAAATATCACATGGTGACTATTTTAAAGATTTTAATTCCAAGTAAAAAAAAAATTCTTTATTGGATTTAAATGAATTTTACATTGCCAATGATTTGGAATAAATTGTATATAACTGGAATTTCAAAACCAAATATAAATACATTTTTTTGGCTAAAACATCAAGATACAACAATTATGGTATCCTGTATCAATAAAGAAAATATGGAAATTTCTGAATAAATTGTACTATTTGTTTTCAAAACAATCACATATTTAGGAGTTTTATAATACTGTTACATTTAAGATGGATTTTAAGAAAAATTATACTGTTCAGATTATTTTAAGCAGATTTTGCAATAAAATAAAACTAAAAAAATGCTTTCGGTTTCTTATGGTTTTCTGTCGCATTTAAAAAAACCTTTAAATTTAACATTGAGAATAGATTTTAAATATTAACATGAAGCAAGTAACACCAGTAATGGTGTTCATTTATGTCTTTTGAAATATATTGTGCTAAATAAAGAAAATAAAGATTGGTTTCCTGTTTGGTTTCCTGTCAGGTAAATGGTGAATCAAAATGTATTAATTTTTTCTCGAAAAACTCAATTGTTCCATTAATACTATTCTAACACCAACACAACCCACAGAATAAAAGTTACAGTTTTAGAACTTATAAAAAAGGATACAAAAAGAAACCAAAGGCCGAATACCAAATTATGGTCCATATCTTAAAAGTAAACTTTGATAAAATTGGCCCAGGATTTCAGAGAGTTTTTTTAAGTTAACATATATTTATTGCCTCTTTATATTAAATAGTTTATGGAAAAGATTTCAATTTTAGAATAAGTCAAATTAACAGATTATTTTTTTACAGGTAGAACTTGTGTAACATACTATATATATTTATAAATGTCTATATAAGTCATGTATTTGAGACTTGTTCATGGTTGTATGAATGTCACTAAAGTGTGTCTATTTCATGTTAAACTTGTAAAAAATCCCTTTCATGTCTATAACAGTTTCATATCTACCTTAATCCATTTCAACACATTTGATGATGAAATAACAGTCCTGTCATGCTCTTCATGTAATTTCATTACTTACAATTTTAAAAGGTGTTTTAGATTTGATGTACATGTACATGTACAGTGTACATTACTATGCAATGATCAGTTTTTTAAATTTGTTAAGGAAACTTGTCCTGGTAAGTGAAATTTAATAGTGAAAGAACATTTTAAACTTCATTATGCAGTTTTTTCTGTAAAATAGATTATCAGTAAAATTATTTGTATGGAAATAATCCTGAGGATTTTTTTTCTTGTGGGTACCACTGTCTGTTGATTGAGAAACAAGTTTATTTATTTTAATATTTGATTGTGGTTTAGCAAAAGTTTGTATAAACATGATAAAGCCTATAGAAAGTTAATACTTCATGGAACATTTCCATTTGCCTTTTACCCCCAAAACCAATGAAAATTGGTATCCCACAAATAAAAATGAATCCAGGGAACATGTACAGTTAAAGATAAGGTTATTAGGTATAAGAAGTATGTTGCAAATTACCATCCAACACTTTTCTTTGTAGTCAATCATTTCTTCATTTGGGATAGAACACAAAATTGTTTTGTATCTTATAATGTGTGTTGAGTTCTAGAATATCATTTCAGATTTAAAAGGATAGAATTTTTAATATTCAGGGTTTCATTTTGATTTGTTATTTTTTATGGAAAGTTTTCTGAATTTCATTTAGATTCTAGAATAATGATTGCAAATGATAGAGTTGTGGGCCTCAGAAAGGGAAAATTCTATATATATAATTGTTTTTCTACATTTTTAACTAATGCATTTTTTTCGGGGAAGTTGTGGCTTTCAGCTCATTCAATTTTCCTCACTTTTTTTGGTAAATATAAGAAAGAAGATGTGGTATGGTTGCCTATGAGACCACTCTACACAAGAGACCAAAGGACACAGGAATTAACAACTATAGGTCACCATAAGGTCTTCAATAGTGGGCAAAGCCCATACCACATAGTCAAGTCTGAATCAATCTATTACATAATCAGTGTAAACGGTCATATACTAGAAGTTACAGATTTGACTTTGTTATGTAATGGGTAATTTTGAATTTTAATTAAACATTTATTAGATCTCCATCACAATAGAATGTTCATTTCAAATATGTGTAATTCTGACAAACTGCCCAAATTCTCTTATGTAACAAATATTGTACATGTTTTGCATATGCTTGCAATTGGCACACAAGAAAATAAAGGCATCCACTGTATGCTGTTTTATATATAATTTACTTCATTATTACTTATTGCTATTGAACTTTTTTCTTCAGAAAAAGTGGTTCCTTACCTGACTGCAAATGTGTTACCAGTGTTAGAAGTGTACCCTGGAAAGTTCTTGTTTTCTCCAAATTCTGCAACTAGGTTAGTAAATGATTAGTTCAATTTGTAAATATTATACAACTTTTTGAAATCTGACAGAAAATCAGAAGTAGTATAGAAATAAGGATATGGGTTATGATTGCCAATGACACAACTATCTGCTTAAGTTCAAATGAAGTTGATGTAAGCAATAATAGGCGAATTTACAGCCTTAAACAATGAGAAAATCCCGTATTGTATACCGTAGTCAGCTATGAAAGGAAAGAGACATAAAAGCTTGAATGTGATACATAAACTTCATCTAGTCTTTGTTGTACATTGTACAGGCATTTTAGATTCTGTTTGGGATTTATTGAAATATCAGTCATGTCCAACTTCCATTGTACTTTAAAGAGGCGAACAATATCATAAAATTGTAAAGAAATAAAGATTATATTTTTATATTATAATATTCACTTGCACTATCTTGTGGAAAGCTGACTTGTAGTAATAGCTGAAAGTATTTAAACTAACATTTCCAACCATGACACAAGCATATGTACAGATTTCTGACAAATTGTCTACAATTCCGTTTGTAGAGTGTAGAAGAATTTTGTTGTTGTTGAAGTAACATTGAGTATCAGAAAACAAAAAGTATTGTCCGGTTCTTGTAAACAAAAGTCATGATCACTGGGTTTGTAGTTCAATCAGATTTACCTATATACCAGTACATGTATTATTTATTCACAATTGGTCCAGACTTTGGTGATGCATTTCATATAAAACATCTTTATTAAATGGAATGTCTGCCAGCAAAGAAGATATTTATAAAATACTATTTGTTTATCAATTACTTGATATTTAATTTTAGATATATTTTAAACAAAAAATCAGAAGAAACTGATGCTGATGTAGATAAATGGTTAGAGTGGGAGAGTTCACAATTACAGGTAGGTAGGTCAGGATGATGTCTTCATGGTTCAAACTTGTCAAGGGAGGCTAAAGTGCCAAAGAGATATTCAAATTCGAGTACTCCAGTACTCAGGTTCTCGCTTGAAAGGCAGAGTACTCGAGTACTGTTTTAGTACTCGGATACTCGTTTGCTGTTATACATCTTGAGATATTTTTCTTCACATTTCCACTCACTTTAGTTTAGATGAAATATCCCCTTCGTTATACTGAAAAAAAACAATTAAGGATGTACTTAGGTGATCTAAGGTAAAATTAAATAACTCAAGAATTCAAAATTGATACTTTAAGCTGGAAGAGTATTGGAAAAGGATCAAACTTAGCTAAAATTATTGATAGGTCATGAAGCTCCTTATCGAGATATTTGATTTATAAAATATGGCGGGAAAAGGCTGACTCTGGCTTTTACCTTAACTTTGCATTGGTATTATTTGGGTCTAAAATCAAAAGAAGGAAAATCAAGAATCTGCTTAAATTTTGTTAATTGACCTTTTATGAATTATAAAACCTTACGTTAAAAGATAGATAGGTGTTATGGGGGAAAATAATTTACATTGTATCGTATGAAAAACACTGAGGAGTCCGAACATTTGACACTAATTTCAAAACCTCACCTAAGTACATTCTTAACAGCATAAATATGTTTTCCATAGGTTACTATTTGTTATAGTAGTACATGTACCATCAACATCCTTTTCTTCCGAGTGAATGTTTTCATGTGCACTACTTGAAACAAAAAATTGAAGTCAAACAGTCTTTCGTCTGAAACTGTTGATCAGATCATATTTCTTAATAACTGCGGTGAACCCTACACAACTGATTAGAGACATTTGAACGGTGGTTATACACGGATCAACACTTTCATGGATTAATAATTAACTCATCACGAGTGTAAAACTTACCTTTGTTCGTTAATCAAGACTTCTATATAAATGTGATTGGTATGAGATGTATATCTAAATTAATTTAATTACTCTGTGTTTGAAACTTAACTAAAGATAGGCAAAAGTACGAAATCAACTTTCAAACCCAAAAGTCGAAAATAAACTGACAATGTCATGGCTAAAAAAAAGAAAATAAGACAAACGACAGTGCAAGAAAAAAAAAACACAGAAAAAAGTAAGACTGAGCGACACGAAAAAGCACAAATAATTTGAAATCCAATACTGCTGTTGACAATTTAATGGACAAGTCTTAATATAAAAAAATACCGACTCCTCAGGAACAGATGATAAAAATGTAGTCTTCCTTGTCGGACTTTGTATGCAAATATTTTTAATTTTATAGGAATTTTGTTCATTCATATTGTTGTATTATATGTCCCTGGGTTCATGAACACGTAAACAAACAACAATTGCTATTATGATAGGTTATTTGTAGAAACGGCGGTCGGAAATTCATTGTTTAATTGACACAAAAAAAAACATAAGAGCAAGCTATGTTTGTAATAAATTTGTCTTAATATGTTTATGAAAGGTAATAACAAAAACATTGCATTCCACCTAAAATCTTAACTTTTCAAAAGACGTTTAAGATTCATCCGAGTACTCGCGAGTACTCGAGTATCATGACCCAGTATCCGAGTATTAAATTTCAGATATTTTGACATCCCTACAAAAAATAACAAACAGCAGTACACAAAACACAACATAGAAAACTAAAGACTGAGCAACATGAATCCCATTAAAAACCAGGAGTGATCTCATGTGTCCAGAAGGGTAAGCTGATCCTGCTGCACACGTAGCACCTATATTTTTGTATAGTAAGTAACTAGTGTGTAACAGAACTATAGTAAAAACTACTTATGAAAAAGGATGGGGCATAAAGGTTAAAAATTTAGCCCTTTTTTCACATTGAAGAAATATTATTCAATGATTGATTGATTGATTGTTGTTATTTTTAATTTATTTCCGATGGAAAATTGAGAGTTTGAAAACACTGTTAATATCTATAGTAAAAAAGCATTCATCATGCCATCAAAATGTCATGATTTGTATAAGGTTTACAGAATATCAAGTACATAATTGGTACCTTGTATTAATAAAAGGTTTATAATTGACACATTCTTTATTAAAGTTTTATAGTTTTACATACTAGTTCTAAAACAATTAATAATGTAAATTAAATTCTTATTTCAGTGTCTCCTTCTTTAAAAAGTCATATTCTCATTGTCACAATTTACTCATTTATATTATGGTAAAAATGAGAGAATGATTCTAGGGGAAACCAGGTTGATGGAAACATGTTTCAAATTTTATGTATTTCTCTGTATTATTTGCAATTTTAAGTAATTTGTGACAAATCTTAATTGCTTTTTGGGAAAAAAATTACCGTTACACTCCTAGATTAAGAAAAAAAAAAGTTCTTACAAATTTTTAATAAAAAATCCTTTTTATTTTTTTGTAGCCAGTTTTACATCCATACCTTGTCAGTGTTATTGGCTCAGGGAAACCAGAGACTGGATTACTAATACATATACAAACTTTACTGAAATCATTGAATGGAGAATTAAAAGGAAAGAAATTTCTGTCAGAGGTAAATTATTCATTTTGCAAAAAAAAGTTATAGAATTTTTTGTGCTAGTTTTCTGGTATGACAGAATGTTTTATTTTGATCCTCAGTTAAATATACCGGTAGTTGATTTTTGAAAATACAGTAAGTGTTTGATAATGCATGTTTTATGAAAGATCATCTTTAGTTAAATTCTATTTACCAGTTTTGTGGTACATTGTGTATGTGAAGACAGATTAATAGTACAATGTAATATAGTTATTATACACTATATATGTGCTGTTTTATTGAAATTTACATGTTAAGTATTGAGTGTGTGTATTTCATTATGTTGTATGTGCAAACAATATGTATTATGAAATTTGTATGTGTTACAGATTGGTCTATCAGCTGCTGATTTTGTTCTGTGGGGTTCACTCTACCCACTTCTTGCTGGGAAATTTGTGTTAAAAGGTAAGAGTTACTTCCCTTAGACTGTGTTGAATATCTTTCATTGTCATATCTTTATGTTAAAGAAAACAACTATTTTTCTGGAATATTGTCTTAATTTAAGTAGAATGCATGATTTGGGGTCAAATTGACCATACAATCAAATTAATTTAGAAGTTCTTAAAATTGCAGGATTAAACGTTATATCTGCATGCATAAATACACATTGCACTTGGTTTAAAAAAAACCATTTTTTACACAGCCACAATATTGTAGTAAATAACTAAAATTGTAAAAATATACAAATTCTTGACAGTCTGATTCATATCTGCTAGAAATGAAAAGGAATTTATAGTTGCATAAATTAAGGAATAATCCGAGAGACCATTATTTCAGGTTGGGAAGGTTTATATCCTAAGATAAAAACTTGGTTTACTGCAATGTGTGATTTGCCATCTTGCCAAAAAGCTGTTACATTGGTGATAACAAATGGTGATACAGCTTCATTGAAGGTAACTTAAGTTATAAATAGCAACAGACGATTTAAGTTATAAATACCACATTTGAAAAATCTTAAAAATAGATATAAGAAGATGTGACATGAGTTCCAATGAGACAACTCTATATCGAAGTCATGATTTGAACTAAAGATTTTAAAAATTTGTTTCAAGAAACATTACTGTTATTTTCTAGTAATTTTAGCAATTTTATGGGGGTCTGTTACAATGTTTGGGGAAGCCATCAAATGGCAGTATCTTATTTTTGGTAGGAATTAATTATTATATTGTCTTACGATTAAATAAAAAAATATTGCATAAATTAATTGTATGAAACTTGTTAATTGAAAGTTAGTTTGAAAAATTATACTGTATAAAGATTACTAGTCTTTTTTGGGGACTACGGATAATACCAAATTAAATTTTATAAAGAGGGTCAGATAAAAAATGAACAACTCAACTATTACAAAAAACTGTAAGTGAAGCAGTCCAGTTTTGTTATTTTTTAGGAATCATTATTGTCACAGCCTGCACCACTACCTCTTCTTCATCTGAAAAATGTTGAAAAACTTGAAAAATTGAAACTAGACGATAAAGTGAAGGTGAAAATAGAAAAAGCAGCTGAACCAGAAGAAATACAGGTACCAATTTTTATCAGTCTTCCTTGCTCATGCATAATCTTGCTCAACTCCTCTGTAAAACCTGATGACGTGGCATCATGACTTGAGATTTTCTATAGCCAGCCTTAGCTTGATGACTTAGAACTAGACTAATGACAGATCCATTTATTTGGCCTGACAAGGCTGACATTGATTAGAATGAGTGAATTTTGAATTTGGGTGTGGTCACTTTCTCCTTACTCTAGTCATGTCCTTATATAAATTGGACTAATGCTGAAGTTGCCAAATATTTACATACAGGGGCCATCTGTGTCTTATAAAAACATTCTTCTCTTATTTTAAAGTATTGTAATAATAATTCAACTCTTCAGAGTCCGTTTTGATAAAATATTTCACATTTGGTACTGTTGTTTGCCATCATATGTAGATTACCATATTATATCTTCAACATTAGCATAATCAAAATTACAAAAAAGACAGACATATCTCTATGATACATTTGTAACAGTTGATGTTACAGAAGCTATGGAACTTTGACCAAATAACAGCCAATCTCACAGTTTATGCCAAACCAAGATGTCCATTTGTTTATCCTATAACTCAGTTTTGTTTTGGAAGTTTTTTGTAAAATAAATTTTATGCCTTCTATACTTTGCAAAATGTTTAGAGGTATATTCATTGTCATCCATTGTAAAAAAATGAAGAAAAATATACAGATTTTGTTTCGTTATTAAAGGTTATATCACAAAAAGCTGTAACAAAAGAGGAGTTGTCAGCAGCTGTTGATGCATGGATTTCTGGGAAGAGTAAATGTCGAAAACCACTTGAGCGTAAACATCCAATGTAAGTACATATGAAGCCCTCTAGGGTTACAAAATATAGATTGAGTGTTGGAAAAGTAGTAGTAAAATATACTTCAGGTTAAAACCTGAATGGACATACCACCTACAATTGATATTTTGTTTAGCATTTTGATAAAAAGACTAACAAACTGGTGATAAGTCTTGAAATTGACATGAGGTATAAACTTTCTTTTCCATGGTAAAAGCTGTGACTTTGAGATGAGAAACAGCATTAAATATTCTGTCATGCGCATGGAAACATTTATTGTCATGAATTAATAGACCATATGTCCCTTATTTTCGTCACATTGATTTCATAGCTGAATGAAATATTGTTTTTGAAAAGTTACTCTGTATCAATTTTATTGTTTCATTTAAATCAACTATGGAATTTTTAATTTACAGATTGCCAAAAGAGGGTGAAAGAAACATACTTATTACCAGTGCACTGCCATATGTAAACAATGTGCCACATCTTGGTAATATTATTGGTTGTGTACTGAGTGCTGATGTCTTCTCTAGGTATGTAAAATGTTGATAAAGAAAAAAAATTGCAATATACATCTTTCATGTACTGTAAATTTAGAAATTATTGCGTGCATTTTTTGTTGTGACTTTGTAATTTTAAATTAAAATGCGATTTAAATTTTTGCGATATTTAGAAAAATCCTGTTTAATTAATATAAAAAAAAAAAATGCAAGTTTATAATAACCCTGTTGCATTTTTTACAATAATAAAAACATTGCAATAATTTCTGAATTTACAGTAGAAATAATCCTTATGTTCAAATAATGTACATCATGTGCAGTAATATGAATATGTCAGAATTCCAAGATAATCAACACAAAAAGTTTTTGTTTTGTTTTTAAAAAATTTGCAATCTATAAATTTCATCAAATGATAAACATATGAACACTTTTGGTATTTATCTGAATTTTGTCTCCGAATGACTTTCAATCTGCTCAGAACAATCTTCTGACCTCAAGCTACAATACATTTTTTAATGGTGACTTCAAACTTTTTAAATTGCGCTACACAACGGCAGACAAATTTGCATGAAAGTGTAAATACATCTGAGTATATCATAGATAATAAGAACAATATTCTATCCTTCTAATTATGTGACTGATTATTATACTGTATGATTTCTTCCTCCTGTTATAGATATTGTAGACTGAGAGGATACAACTGTTTATATGTTTGTGGTACAGATGAATATGGGACTGCTACAGAAACTAAGGCCATCGAGGAAAAGCTGACGCCACAACAGATCTGTGATAAATATAACAAGCTACATACAGAAATCTATGATTGGTTCAATATTGATTGTGACTTCTTTGGCAGGACAACAACTAAAGAACAGACAAGGTAACATTGATGGGACGTTTCATTTGTTATTATACATTTTTCAGGTCCAAATAAAAGCTCAGATATGTTAAAGATCTATTTCGAAGATAGAATATCATAAAAATAGAAGTTTATTCGAGCACTTGGGACAAGGTAATATTGATCTGATGTTTTACACGTAATTATCCATCTAACATCCCAAATAAATGCAAACTTTTAAATAGGTTCTATCTCTTATACAGAATATTATAAAGAGAGAAGTACTTTAGTCATCCTATTTGATACCTGATAATTTATGTGACACATGGCAAACGGTACCAGTTGGTAGCGAGAACTTTTGCTGTGCTTTTACGCCCAAAATTGAAAATAACATTTATATGTATGTTATAGTCATCAGATTCACATATCGTATTTACTTTCACCAGGAATACTCAAAGTGGAATATTTTGAAAGCAATAGGTATATATGAACTGACACCTGTTTTAATTATTATACCCCCACTTTAAAAAAGGGGGGGTATACTGTTTTACCTCTGTCTGTCAGTCCGTCGTCGTCCCGTCCATCAGTCCGTCAGTCAGTCCGTCCCATGAAACTTTCGTCACATTTTTCTCAGGAACTACACATCCACCCTTTCTGTAATTTGGTATCAACATTTATATATGTCAGCCATACCGTGTGATGCGTTTTCAGACTATCACTCGACAACTTCCTGTTTACCGAACACTTGTATGATTTTACACATGATAGCCAAGTTGAAAATTTTCGTCACATTTTTCTCACGAACTACAATACAAGGATTTCTGAAATTTGGTTTCAGGATTTATATAAGTCAGCTATACCGTGTGATGCGTTTTCAGATTCATCCCTCGACAACTTCCTGTTTACCGAACACTTATATGATTTTACACATGATAACCAAGTTAAAAATTTTCGTCACATTTTTCTCAGGAACTACAATACAAGGATTTCTGAAATTTGGTTTCAGGATTTTTATAAGTCAGTTATACCGTGTGATGCGTTTTCAGATTCATCACTCGACAACTTCCTGTTTACCGAACACTTGCATATTTTTACACTATTAATATTATCCACTTGCGGCGGGGGTTTCATCAGTGAACAGTAGCTCGCAGTTTCACTTGTTTTTTCCTAAGTCATACAAAAATTATTTAATTAGATGCTTAGATTTTAACTATAGTATAAACTGTTGAATATGGACGTGTAATTTTGATGACTTCAAATTATTCTTGAAAGCAAGAGAGGACTGTTTTTAGGATTATTTTTGGAAGATTTCTAAACCAATAAAAAAAAATGTCAAAAAAACTTATCCACTCTAAATACTTCTATAGACTATTAAAACAGCAATACAGGTCTACTGAATATAGTTTATGGATTTTGCTGTAGAAATTAATATGGAAACAATAATTTATGTAACAATACCTTTTGGTTACAGTATAGCACAGGATATATTTTGGAAGTTATACAATCAAGGATATATACTGAAGGACAGCATTGATCAACTTCATTGTACAGCTTGTGATAGGTAGGTTACTGTGGATAATTAGTCAGTATACCCATTTTCATAGATTTAATGGGCAAAGGTGAGCCACCATTCAATTGTTCAGCTTATTACAAATTTTCTATAGGATTGAATTCTGACTTTGGCAAAAATATTGAAATCAATAATCAACATAAGTATGGTATGCCTGTAGATATATATCAATAAACATAGATATAAAGATGAAATAAAAAGAAACAATATGATATTCTTTTAAAATTTAATAGAAAATTGTTTTTGGTAAATTTTCAAATATATTTCTGATCTAAAAGTTTTCACACCTTATAGAAGAAAATATTGATGAAGATGTTTTTATATTTGTATTTTATCTCAAGCAGATTTACACATGTTTGTGTGTTTTAGGTTTTTAGCTGACAGATTTGTAGAAGGCACATGTCCACTTTGTACATATGAAGATGCCCGAGGCGACCAGTGTGACAAATGTGGAAAATTAATTAATGCTGTAGATCTAGGCAACCCTAAGTGTAAACTATGTAAAGCTACACCTGTCATCAAAAGTACACAACATTTATTCTTAGATTTACCCAAGGTAAATATCTCAGTCATCAAAAGTACACAACATTGACTCTTAGATTTACCCAAGGTAAAGATATCTCAGTCATGAAAAGTACACAACATTTATTCTCGATTTACCCAAGGTAAATTAAAGCTATCTCAATCTTAAAGTACACAACATTTATTCCTAGATTTACCCAAGGTAAAGCTACATAAGTCATCAAAAGTACACAACATTTACTCTAAGTTTTACCCAAGGTAAAGCTATCTCAGTCATGAAAAGTACACAACATTTATTCTTAGATTAACCTAAGGTAAATTAAAGCTATCTCAATCTTCAAAAGTACACAACATTTATTCTTAGATTTACCCAAGGTAAAGCTATCTCAGTCATTACATCCCAGCTTCTTTGTTCTAACAGGGGTGATCTGAGCCTGATCACCCCTACCAGATCACTCCAGTTTGATTTTCTTTGTTAGGCATACTTTCCTTTGTTCTGTAACATTTTGGTGGGAATGTCAAATCCACTATAAAGCTTATAATTAATTATACTGATAAGACTATCTATCAAAATTCACGTAGAAAAAATCCAGTGTATATGCTGGGATTCGAACTCAAGACCTTTAGCATATGAAGCCCCGACACATACCACTAAACCAGGATAAGAACTAACAGTTATTTAACATACTTAAAGGAAGTAAGATCTTATTTATAAGTGGGGCGAGTTGGCAGACCTTTATTCAGTGGGGTTTAAACCTTTTCCCTTAATAAATGAGTTGTCAGACTGATTGTTCAATTTGATTTTACACTTTTTCAAAAGTGGGGTGAGTCGGTAAACAAGAGTTGGGTGTTTTTTTTATAAAGTGTGGTGATATAGCGTGGGCCGATAGGCAAGTGGGGTGAGTTGACATTGTTTAATTTCTACTCGTCGTGTTCGTGGTCATAAAGGGTATACATCATATAGTAATATATAAATAAAATTGAGAATGGAAATGGGGAATGTGTCAAAGAGACAACAACCCGACCATAGAAAAAACAACAGCAGAAGGTCACCAACAGGTCTTCAATGTAGCGAGACATTCCCGAACCTGGAATATAATGATTGTGTGAGGTTCTAAACTAGATATTATGAATATAATGATTGTGTGAGGTTCTAAACTAGATATTATGAATTGTAAATGATATTTTGTCTAATCTAAAACAGCTGGGATGTAAAATAGTTATCCCACTCGGACTTGGTGTGTCAGTGTTAGATCAACCTCTGGCCTCCAGGCCATCGGGATGATCTTATACTGACACACAGCGTCCTTGTGGGATAACTATTAATGAAAAGTACACAACATTTATTCTTAGATTTACCCGAGGTAAAGATATCTCAGTCATCAAAGTATACAACATTTATTCCTAGATTTACACAAGGTAAAGCTATCTCTGTCATGAAAAGTGCACAACATTTACTCTTAGATTTACCCAAGGTAAAGCTATATCTGTCATGAAAAGTACACAACATTTTTTCTTAGATTAACCCATGATAAAACTATCTCAGTCACCAAAAAGTACACAACTTTTGTTCTTAGATGTGCACAAGGTAAAGCTATCTCAGTCATCAAAAATACACAATATTTATTCTTAGATGTGCACAAGGTAAAGCTACATCAGAAATCAATCTACATACTGTAAACCAAACTTATATTTAGGAGATACTTTCTTTTGCGCTATGCCCTTTCTAGCTAACCTCACAGGGATTTATTTTCATGATAGTCTTATTTTTTGAGGAATTTATGTTAGGACATCTGTGTTTTACTAATTCCCGACGATTCACATTCACTTTATTTTTCTTCTCGCTCAAGTAGTGAATAAAAAAAGATTGCTTGTGAAGATAAGTTAGTTTAAATTATTCAGAATTCATTTGAATTTTACATAATGAACAAGTCATTTTTCTTTTGGCTTTTAGCATAACAATAAAAAAAGGTAATTAATGTTTATATTTCATTGATTTCATTATACTGTATATATTTTTCAAAGGAAGTAAATATAGAATAAAGAAAATTTGTTTTTGCTACTGACCTTATCAAGGTGAACAAAGGCGAGCACAATTTAAAAGTTATTTAGCAACTACCGATAATTGATTAATAAAATAGATGATTTATTGCTATTGAAGAAATAATAAGATCGTCTTTTTGTTTTAGATTGAACCACAGCTGCAGAAACATTTAGACAAAGTATTTAAATCAGGCACATGGACGAATAATGCCAAAGTAATAACAAGCTCTTGGATACGAGATGGACTAAAGCCTAGATGTATCAGCAGAGATCTAAAATGGGGAACACAAGTACCATTGCCAGGGTACACTGACAAGGTAAATACTCAACTTTGTTGTAATGGTCTATCTGTCAGTCCTTCGGTCTGAAACACATAAATACTAAGAGACCATTTGACTTGAAGCATTCCTATGTGGTACATTATTTTTCATCATTTGACTGTGCTATATTGCGAGTTTTAATTTGTCAATTTTCACATGAGTTAATGAACTTTACCCATTATTGTTTAGTATATTTGGTAACATTGACAGCTTCTGAATGTTACTTTTCTGAGTCTGTTTTACATAAAACTCTGATACTTTTTTGCATTGTTTGCAATCATGTGTAGTTGACCATATTGTTCTACCATTTTTATAGGAGTTATGGGACTTTGATATTTTTTAATATATTGTGACACACCCATCCTTCATCAACCACCTGCCTACCAAATATTTATAGAAATAATAGATGGGGTATTATTTGTTAGCGAAAGACTAAAGTCCCATACTTTGAAAAAAATATGAAAAGCTTTTGATAAAAAAATATGATTTTAAAAAGGTGTATTATTCATGAAGATTCCTACATTAACATATATTTGTCTTTGAGGCCAACCTTAAAAATATGTTTGTTTGTAGTTTTCCGACTGTACCTTCAGACTGCAGGGTCAGTAGGTAGGAAAAATATTTTATTTTATCAGCCAAAATAAAGTTTAAACAAGCAGTTACACAAATCAAGTTTTTTGTGAAGAAAAAACTTTTTAAAACAACAAACACTGAAAACCAACATGAAATGAACAGGCATTTTCAGGTAAAAACCTTTTTAACCAAAACTGAAACTTAACATAGTGTCATTATACAATTTATGACATAAACTATGGTATTATGAAATACTGGAACACTTATAAACAAGGAATGACTAGAATTGTTGTAAAGAAACATATTCAGTGACATATATGCATCATTACTAGAATGTTTTCATGAGTAGAGTAATCAGTATTTGCATCAGAAAAACGTAGATATTAAAGATTCAAAAGACAATGTAGGAGTGTATTAAAAATAATAATCAACCATTTAATCTTCCTTAATTGAAAAAAAAGACAACTTAAAAAAAATTATATTAGACATCTGACTGTTATAAAGGTTATATTTTGAAAGATATGTTGATGCCAGGCTTTAATTAAAACAAACAAAAATGTTTAGACCAACTTTGGGGTGAAATCCATAGCACCGGGTGACCCCCTTAAAAGTAAATGGTCTGTACTGAAATGTTTGGACTGCATAAAAAAATTGGCAGCATAGCTCCTAAGGACATGTTTCAATTCAATTCACACAGGCCACACAGTTTAGGTATATTTAATATTGTTAGAGAGAGAATAATTGCAATGAGTGGGACAGCCCCCCTTATCCTAAAGGAGCATACTCATTGCAATCGAAGATAGATTTGATACAGACAGAATATATTTATTTCTCAAGCCAACCATTCATTTTCTCTACATCTTTGTGTAGTTTGTGTGAATTCTTATTGATTTAACATTTCAAATGCGCCCTTCCACCGTACAGGCGTCTTTACAGGTATTCATGAAGTCATGGAGGAGTGGTTTCATCTTTGTTGTCTTCACAACGATTAAAGAAAATATGGCATACTTCAGGCTGCTGTTGAATTGTTGAACCACTGATATTGGTTCCATAAAGTCAGTCTCATAAGATTCTTTCTCTAATTCTTCGTCAATTTATCCCTTTCTGCACCCATTGTATATAAAAAAATTTAATCAACGTGTGGTTCGTTTGATCTCAGTACTTCATTGGTTAAAATCCGATTATGACGTCAAATTTTCTTCTTCTGAATTTCCTATTGTGACGGCATGAAAAAAGGCGACCATGACTGATGACGTCACATAGAAAGAACACATCTTTTTGCAGATCATTCGAAAAGAAGGAATAAGTTTGCCTGCATAATGTTAGAAAATCATTAGAGAAACAGATTCCACAACCAAATCTCGTGTAATACGATATTTATCCACTCTCAACAGTTAAATTTTAAATATTTAACTGTCTCGAGTGGATAAATATCGTATTACACTCGATGTAGTGGTAGAATCTATAAGTATCCAATTTGTTTGACACATAAACAGTTATCGTGTCAGTTTTATGAATATTCGCTGCATCATCGTCAATGATATCATTGAAGACATCATAATAATGATTGTGCAATTCTGTCTGAATCAGTATAAACAGTTTACTATGATTCTTTTCTGTGTATTATTTGTCTTAAAATTGACAGAAGACGACAGAATAAAGTACTCCTCCATGCCTCGTGGATACCGGTAAACAATCTCCATGTGCTTTACCATTAAAGGGTCATATGAACGCTTGACAGGAAGGGAAGAAAAACCAAACTTCAAACATGTAATTGACCTAGACTTTAAATCAATTTCGAAAACGACCCGAAATTCTGATTGAGTCAATAGAAGTATTGAAAATAATTTCTTCAAATTAGAAGCAATAAAATTTTCACAGTCAGGCGGATTTTCGAAGGTCGGTCGGTAAACTGCAAACAAACAATATTTTAATTTAAGCCTGACAGTTCTTTTATGCATGAATATTCCTATATTTGTATTGAGTTTTACTTTTGACAGACTTGTATGTATGAAGATTCCTTAACTAACATATATTTGTCCCGTAAAAGTTTTTTTCAAGGTTGATCTTTTCTCTTTTAAAATTTAATTGTCCTTTTCACAGCTATATGTATGAAGAAGACCTAAAGATAGATAGATATAGATAAATATATTTTATTTCCAATAGTGGACCCATTACAGGCATAATCAGTACATTGATTTTCCTAATATAATTGTCCTTTTGACAGGTGTTCTATGTATGGTTTGATGCACCTATTGGATATATTTCAATAACAGCCAATTACACAGAGCATTGGGAGCAATGGTGGAAGAATCCTGACAAGGTAGTTGTCCATAACATTTTACGACCAGTCTATTTGTCTTTGTGACCCATATGTAAATCAGGAAATGAAACACTGTGGATTCACATATTCTCGTGAATTGTGAAAAAAAGGTAGTTTCGTGGATATTTGACTACATTGTTTTGCCAGAATCTGCTACAACCTATAAAAATGTTTACTTTGTTGTGAAATAAATAAATTCATGGTTTCCCTATACCAATGAAATCCGCAAAAATTGGTATCCCACCAATAATACTGAATTTGCAGAACCTCGGTAGTTTGCCAGGGAATACAGTGAAAATCAGTTTAATCATTAGAATCACATTTAACTTGGGTAAAACAAAGCCTTGTCTAATATGAACAAAATGTTCAATGCTGAAAAATGTTCAATTTAGACAGGTGATACATTTAAACGAAAGATCTTTATGATATATGAAGGTAATCAGTGAAATGAAAAAGATCATGCATGTGTATTAACTATTTACAGATTAAATTTAAATATTGTTCCAGTTAGCATACTTTTTATTCTATTACAACCTATAAAAAGGACTTAAAAAATATCATACAAAAAAACAATTTTCTTTTCATTATTCAGTCTTTTGTATACACATGGAAAAAAGTATTGCAACACCAAATTGAAATTCAAATAAAAAAACCACTCTTTATTTTTTTGTGATATAATTTGTTGAAATAGAACTAGTTAAACATTATTTTAATATCACCTGAGTTTAATCAATAAATGTCGACTCGATAAGTTCTAATCTGCACATGCAGCTACTGTACTCGTAAACAACAAAACAGATGTTTTTATCCTCATTGTTTTAAACACTTTAAATAACCAAGTTTATAAAATTATGTGATTGACACCTTGTAATAGGTCATCAACAACTCATAACTGCAGCAAGATGGCAGATAATCAGCATGAGAGAAGCAGATATGTCGCTGTGACAATTGCACGTATTGTTGGTCATCACCATTCCACTATAAGTTGTTTTGAGAATACAAATCAGGCAACAAACGATGTTAAAGACCTTCCGAGATCAAGAAGACCCCCTATAACATCTGCTAGGGAAAATCAAGCATAATGAAGGTTGGTCAGAAGGAAACCCATTGCAAACAATACAATCCTAAAAAGGGAGTGATGACCATACATGAGCCTTTAAACAAGAACTGTTCGAGATCGGCTCATCGCTACTGGTTATCGTGTGATAAGACCATTTCGGGGACCTTTGCCTACGAACAGACACACAGTTGCCCGTATCCAATATAGTGTAGAGTTCGCCAAAGTTGGAAATTAGCATCGTGGAGGAAGATCCATTGTTCCAATGGAATTCTGTTTATCTTCTTTGGCCCGATCGTAGCCCGAATTTGAACCATCTCGAGCATATATGGGACACTATTGGGCGTAAAGTGCACGAAAGGACACCCCAGTTCAAACACATCATGAAATAAACAATACCCTTTGTCAGGAATGGTTGCTGCTACCTTAGCAACAAATAAGTCGAGTTATGGCAGGTATCAGAAGACGTTAAGATGCGGTTATCCGTTTGAATGGAGGCTGCGCACAAAGTACTAATTATTTGGCCAATAACGATCAACCATGATGTGAACAATCATCTATAGATTAATTTTGAAATGTCTGACATTGTAAACCTCGACTACAATAAAAGTTGTAAAATGCATTTTTTTATACAAAAAACACTTCATTTTGTAATAAAAATTTTGGTTCGATAAAACATTTTATTTTCATAAATTTTTTGTTTGTTTTAATGCCAATGTTATCATTAACTACGTTTCAATATTATTTTACAAATATTTTATCATATTTCATCCAAAATAAGAGGCTGATTTTTCAAGTTTTAAAAAATCAAGGTGTTGCAATACTTTTTTCCATGTGTATATATAAACTGATATTTGGTTGCATATGAATTTTATTCTGATTGACTTGCTTATGACATAATGATGGCTATTAGACATAGACAATTTCACCAGAATAATAGCTTTCCTGTACATTTTCTACCCTTATAGATTTTGAAATTGAAGCTTAGCTTATTTATAATTTTAGTATGAATCATGTTATTTGCTGATTGTCAATGAATTCCATTTATAATATGCATATTAAATTTTGAGTTGACTGTATGTTGTAAGTTTCTCTTTGGTTTCAGGTTGATATGTATAATTTCCTTGGTAAAGACAACGTTCCATTCCATTCTGTCATATTCCCGTGTACAATGCTAGGAGCTAACGATAACTACACAGTTGTCAAACACATGATAGCAACAGGTAATTACACATGATAGTTACAGGTAATTACACACGATAGCTACACAGTTGTCAAACACATGATAGCAACAGGTAATTACACGTGATAGCTACAGGTAATTACACATTATAGCTACAGGCAATTACACATGATAGCCACAGGTAATTACACATGATAGCTACATTTAATTACAAATGATAGCTACAGGTAATTACATATAATAACAACATTTAATTACAAATGATAGCTACATTTAATTACAAATGATAGCTACAGTTAATTACAAATGATAGCTACAGGTAATTACATATGATAGCTACAGGTAATTACAAATGATAGCTACAGGTGATTACATATGATAGCTACAGGTAATTACAAATGATAGCTACAGGTAATTACACATGATAGCTACATGTTATTACACATGATAGCTACATGTTATTACACATTATAGCTATAGGTAGTTATCCATGATAGCAACAGGTAATTACACATGATAGCTACAGGTAGTTACACATATTATTTTGGGCTTTTTAAAGCTGATTATGCAGTATGGATTTTTTCTCATTGTTGAAGGCAGTACAGTGACATATAGTTGTTAATATCTGTGTCATTTGGTCTCTTGTTAAGAGTGGTCTTATTGGTAATCTCAACCCATCTTCTTTTTTTATGCCCCACCTACGATAGTAGAGGGGCATTATGTTTTCTGGTCTGTGCGTCCATTCGTTCGTGTGTCCTTTCATTCGTTCGTTCGTCCATCCATTCGTTCGTCCGTCCGTCCGTCTGTCCCGCTTCAGGTTAAAGTTTTTGGTCAAAGTCGTTTTGGATGAAGTCGAAGTCCAATCAACTTGAAACTTAGTACATATGTTCCATATGATATGATCTTTATAATTTTAATGCCAAATTGGAGTTTTTACCCCAATTTCATGGTCCACTGAACATAGAAAATGATAGTGTGAGTGGGACATCCGTGTACTGGGGACACATTCTTGTTATATATAATTTTTTTCTTATTTCTTAATAGGGCAATAATATTCAGATTTTAGTAACCTCAAACAGACCCCTCACCTAATATTGTTTGCCGGACTTTGCTTGGCTGTTATAACCTACAATGTACTTTACTTATAGGTGCATCCTAATTCCAAAAGTTTTGAGAGCCCTGGTCTATAATCTTGAACACAATGAATTATAGATATAGAAAATCTGACAAGAGCAGAAAAGTTCAGAAGGTCAAGATTTATATATAGCTTGTTGTTCAATTGACCAAATTGTTGGATAACTATTGTTTAAAGATGGCCTTGAAATGTGTAAAATCTTTAGGTGATAAATAATTATATTTCCTCTATATCTAGATGTTAAATTAACAGATAAGATTAGGAAAAAAGCTTCTAACATTTGAAGTAGAAGAATGAATCCAAAAGAAAATTAACAGATAAGGTTTTGAAAGCAGTTTGGATTATATGAAGGATAGGATAAAGGCAAAAGGAAATGACCAATTAAAGTGTTTTTAAAGTGATAAGTATCCCCAGAAATGTGACAATTGATTGAATAGGTATTGACATTCACAATTTTGGCAGTGATCTGTATAGGTATTGACATTCACAATTTTGGCAGTGATCTGAATAGGGATTTGATGTTGATCTTTGGATGATTGTAAATTAGAAGGTCTCCCATTTAGTAAATGCTTATAACTTGGAGAGTAACATTTAAATCATATGGATAATTTGACTTGAATGACGATTATTACCAGCATGAATCAATCTGTAAATGGAAGTCATGTTGATCTTTAAAAAAGTTGTAAATTAGAAACCTTCTTACATAAAAAATGCTATTCATATGTGATGTCATTATTTCACCTTGTACACAAAGCCATGTTCTGATTAACACAAAATATGTTTGACACATAAACACAAACTTACTTTAAACATTCTCGCTATTTTCATGTTTATCCTAGTAAAATAAATTTATTTTAGCTGCTTACATAAAATGTTATGATATATTGTTATTAAAACATCATAAATTAACTCTGCTATTAGTTTTTAAACTTATTTAAAATGGAAATATTCATAATGCATGGGGAGGAAACAGGAATAGCCAAATATTCCTAAGACATTTTCTTATGCTTCGACCTATAAAAGTACTGTATGTGTCCTATTTGAATCGAAATAATTCCTTCATGGAATGCTCTATGCACTTTTTAAAATGGGTAGGCATTATATTTGATCATATTTTACACTTTGCTAACACTCAGGGTAACACTCAGGGTAAAATACTAGTCCAAATTATTATGACATCTTGAAAGGCTAATATAGGTGTCAAAGCAAAAATTTAAAATAGCCTTCCAAGACATCATAATTATTTGGACTAGGTAAAATACCAACAAATATAATGCTTACCCATGTTAAAATGTGCATAGAGCATGACATGAAGACATTAGTTCTTAAATATAAACTTGAAGAGTAACATTTAAATCATATGGATAAAGCCTTAAATGACAATTTTTATACCAGGAAAAAGATCTGTAAAGGGATTTGATGTTGATCTTTGGATACCAATAATGGCAATTTAATGATAACATAAACAGTTTTCAACGCAAGATGTGCATTTCGACAATCAGTGTCTCTTCAGTGATGCTTGAGCCAAAATTATTGGAAACCCAAATTTTAAGCTTCTTATAACAAACTCAATTTTCAAAAAGTTGCACTTTTGCAGACTTTGCTAGGAGATTGTTTCAAACAGAAATAGTTTAACAGGTGTATTGATATTCATTTGATGAAGGATAATTTCTATCCTATTCAGCTGAAATGCTAATGTTTTATAGGTGTAACACCACTAATTCGGGCCCGGCCAGAAAGTACATACCAGAAAGTAGTACATATTGAACACAAAATAGTTCCTACGCATGAGTGTTACTTTCAAAATATGTAGAATATTTAGGTATTTTTGGTATCAAATTAAAGTTGAAGGACTGGTGATCATTGTAGAACACTTTTGGACTTTTAATTTTGAATATTAAAAAACTGCACCAAATTTTAAAAAGAGGGTACATTTTGTCTGTTTGTCAGATCTGAAGTACCTGTTTTGGTACATCCTAAGTTCCAGGAACCAGTTCTTTCTTATATGCCATTAAAGGTATGTTGATTTTTTCAGTACAAGACACCATAAAGTGTTACTTTGACATGCAATGATTGCCACTTTATTTGAACTTAAAATAAAAGAGGTGTGCCTGCTTGAAACAGAGGAATTTAACATAGAAAGCAATGGGACCATGAATTAGTGGTGTACTTCCTATTACAGAGAATCATCAGAAATCCAATTTTTAGAAGTTGTACCTATTCCAATGAAAATAAGTCAAATTTGATGTTAGTTATCATGTTTAATCATCTTTTTTTGGTGAACTATTCTGTTTTTGGGAAATGTAAGCTCTAAAATTGGCATTCTCAGGTAGTTTAGCCTTTTATGGTCATACAACATGCATGCAGTTAAGACTTGTCTCCAAGTTCTTTTTTTTGCATTATTTGTGATTGAAATCAATAAAACATGTATATTATGACTTGTGTATGGTACAAAATAGCTCTTGGTAAATATAATCCTATGATTTTTCAAGTTTTATTGTTTTTCTTATGGAATCTTTTACAATCTAGGCAAAAGGTATGTTCTCATATAAGAATTCCCAAATCTCACTGTACATGCAATTTTGAACCAGTTTAGCAAGTTACCTAGCTGAGGGATATATAAATTGCTCTTAATAATCTATGTTTTACCACAGAATTATGGTTTATACAAAAAAAAGCCCTTTTCCAATTTAAAGAAAAAAGGGGACAAATTTTCTCATGTTTGTCTTAAGTTTGGACTAATATATTTTTATATAATGAAGAACCTCTGATAAAAATATGACTATTGGTAAGCACATAGCTTTCCTAATAGAAATTAATTGATAAATCAATGATATTGAGAATAAAAAAAGTAAATTGGCCATTGGTTATATCAATATGCAGATTTCTTTGAATAACCCATATGTTACTACCAGTCCAATTTGAGCTTAAAATTAGTAAAAAAAGTATTTGGACTAAAGCTTTATATGTTTCTTATTGCTTGAAAAAGATCATAGAATGAAATAAAGTAATGCTCAAGTCAATATAGCAAGTTTGGTTCTGTTATAGTTGTAACACCACTAATTCGGGCCCCGCCAGAAAGTACATACCAGAAAGAAGTACATATTGAACACAAAATAGTTCCTACGCATGAGTGTAACTTTCAAAATATGTAGAATATTTAGGTATTTTTGGTATCAAATTAAAGTTGAAGGACTGGTGATCATTGTAGAACACTTTTGGACTTTTAATTTTGAATATTATAAAAACTGCAGCAAATTTTAAAAAGAGGGTACATTTTGTCTGTTTGTCAGATCTGAAGTACCTGTTTTGGTACATCCTAAGTTCCAGGAACCAGTTCTTTCTTATATGCCATTAAAGGTATGTTGATTTTTTCAGTACAAGACACCATAAAGTGTTGCTTTGACATGCAATGAATGCCACTTTATTTGAACTTAAAATAAAAGAGGTGTGCCTGCTTGAAACGAAGGAATTTAATATAGAAAGCAATGGGACCATGAATTAGTGGTGTTCTTCCTTAAGGTGGTACCTAACACTACAGCTAAACGTTTTAATCACATTGTATTGTTAAGTAAGTGTTAAGCTTCTCAATGATCAAAATTAGTGTTTGTCAAAATGCTATATATCCAATTAATTTTTTCTGATAAAATGCTTGGTTCAAATTTTTTCAAATTTTCACATTTTTGTCATAAAGTCAAAGTAAATATTTTGTCAAAATTTTTATGAAATTTAAACAAGCCAAATAAATTTTAGTCGAGGTGTTTGGTACCACCTTAAAGAGTAAGATTCAATTAATATTGACGAATTTGCTTTAAAGGACGATTTTTACCTGGAGATAAAGATCTATATGATGAACTTAATTTTGATCTTTGGATAATTTGTAAATTAGAAACTTCCATTTAGTAAATGTTAATAACTTTGAGAGTAACATTTAAATGATGAACAAATTAGCTGTTAATAATGATTTTTGCCAATTTTCTGAATTTTGGCTTTTATTTTGAAAATCATTATACTAGTCGAGATAAACTTTAAATGGCAGAAATGATCAGCGAATAGTCTCTATGGCTGGAATTGTCAGTTACCTACTTATAAATAATTTGAAGTGTTTGGTTGAAAGTATTGAAGATGGAGAAAAATTGTAAAAGCAAATATTTTGGTTTATTTGTATCAGTATTTGTTATTTGTTTACCTTCTTGTTTCAAATATATAAAGTGCAAGGACACTTGCTGATATGACAGTTTTCTACTGTTGTTGAAAGATACTTTTAAAATGTGTAAAATCTTACGGTGTTTGATAATTGAATTCCTTTTAAAACTAGATATAGATTAAATTGATAAGGTTATTATCATATGAAGGACAAAATAGAGACAAAAACGGATCACCTATTAAAGTGTCGGTGAAGTGTTAAATATTCCATGAAATGTGACAATTGATTTGATATTGACCTTCAAAGTTTTTGCAATGATCTGTAAAAGAGAATTGATGGTTGATCTTTGGATAATTTGTAAAGCAGAAAATCTCCTTTTTAATAAATGCTAATAACTTAGACAGTAACTTTAAATCAAATAGGCTTTTTTTTTATATGAACTTATTGTATATGACTAAAATCTGAAGGTTAAAAATAAGTACTTGATCTGTTGGCAAATGACCTTAGCTTGCTAAAACAGCAATGACTATTTCATCTGATTTGATATTTAACATGTTTAATGAGGTAGAAAGATTTGATTAGCAATCTTAATATATGACTGTTTTAATGTATATGTAAGCGGCAATAGGTAAAATTTGGCATTAGTCTTAAACCCTAGGATTTAAGCTAAAAAAATGTGTACAGGCATTAAGCTTATTGCATAAAATATAAATGTGAGCAAATCAAGACATTTATTCATTTTTCTTTTTTACATGTGTTACATAATACCATTATAAGAACTGAAGTTTAAAATATCATCTACAGGAAATAAAATCACTAATAAAATATGTTATCCTTTACATCAAAATCATCAAGTAATACTGTAAAAAAAATGATAAATTATCCAAGCACACAATGTGTATATTGTTGTCGAGCCTGCAACTTTTGATGCAGAAAGCTCGACATAGGGATAGTGATCCGGCGGCGGCGGCGGCGGTGTTAGCTAACTTCTTAAAAGCTTTATATTTTAGAAGGTAGAAGACCTGGATGCTTCATACTTTGTATATAGATGCCTCATGTTACGAACTTTCCGTCAGTCACATGTCCAATGTCCTTGACCTCATTTTCATGGTTCAGTGACTACTTGAAAAAAAAGTTAAGATTTTTTGTAATGTTAAATTCTCGCTTATTATAAGTAATTGGATAACTATATTTGGTATGTGCGTACCTTGCAAGGTCCTCATGTCCGTCAGACAGTTTTCACTTGACCTTGACCTCAATTCATGGATCAGTGAACAAGGTTAAGTTTTGGTGGTCAAGTCCATATCTCAGATACTATAAGCAATAGTTCTAGTATATTCGGTGTATGGAAGGACTGTAAGGTGTACATGCCCAAGTTTTTTGTGTTTTGGTCTGTTTTTCTAATACTATATGCAATAGGTCTACTATATTTGGTCTATGGAATGATTGTAAGGTGTACATGTCTAGCTGACAGGTGTCATCTGACCTTGACCTCATTTTCATGGTTCAGTGGTCAAAGTTCAGTTTTTGTGTTTTGGTCTGTTTTTGTAATACTATATGCAATAGGTCTACTATATTTGGTGTATGGAATAATTGTAAGGTGTACATGTCTAGCTGACAGGTGTCATCTGACCTTGACCTCATTTTCATGGTTCAGTGGTCAAAGTTAAGTTTTTGAGTTTTGGTCTATTTTTCTAATACTTTATGCATTAGGTCAACTATATTTGGTGTTTGGAAATATTTTATGATCTATATGTCTGTTACGCAGGTTTTATTTGACTTTGACCTCATTTTCACGGTCCATTGATCAATGTTTCGTTTTCTTTGTTAATGTTGAGTTTATTTGACAGTTGATATTTAGGTCTATCAACATAATATCAATGATTAGTAAAGAAGGCGAGACATTTCAGTGTGTGCACTCTTGTTTAAATATATATTACTTTAAAAGGTTAATATTTATAAAAAAGAAAATACAAATAAAGGTTTCCAGTTAAAAGTGTTAATTGAATGGTTAAGTTTCCTTCAGAAATGTGATAATGAATAAAATATAACTGTTACATTTAGCAGGACAATAATCTTTAGAATATGTTTTTTAAAGAAATTTTCCAGATTTAATAAAAGTGAATGACTCACATATTAACCTTTTGATAATGAAAAAAAAAAAAAAATTGTTTGGTGGTAGACATATTTCTATGAAGTTACCGGTAAAAACTGAAACCTTTTTATAATTTGTTTGCTGATTTCAAGGCCACAGTTTTAATTATATCAACTTGATGCTGTAAATTCAGAACTAATCATGAAGTTTTCATCAATGCAATTGGTTGAGTATCACATTTTTGTTTAGGGACCAGCTGAAGAAGGCCTCCGAGTGAAGGATTTTGTGCTGTACTGAAGACCCATTGGTAGCCTTTGTCTGTTTTTTGAACTTTGGTCAGGTTGTTGTCTCTGTGACACATTCCCCATTTCCATTCTCAATTTAATCTAGATATGAAATTGTATTTTCTTGGGTACCAAATTTCATGGATGAATGAAAACTTACATGTTCGTGTATATTTAATTTCATGGTTTTGCCTAAGTTTTCATACAAACATATAGAAAATTTTATCATTCGTTTGAACATTCAATTTTGTAGCTCATCAGTACCCACGAAATTCACTAAAATTGGTATCCAACGAATAATAATGAATCTGCAGTAACTTGTTAATGACATTGAAAGTTATAATTTGCTATCATATAAAGATAATTTTCTTTTCTTCCACTAGAGTACCTGAACTACGAAGACGGCAAATTTTCCAAAAGTCGTGGAACAGGTGTGTTTGGAAACCAAGCCAAGGACACAGGGCTACCTGCTGATATCTTCAGATTTTACTTACTGTATGTCAGGCCAGAATCACAGGTAAAATTCATTCATATTCTGTATGATGCTTTATCATCAAGTAAGAGGATATATCCTTGGTTTAGAGGGACACTGCTGTACCATTAGCCTGTCAACACTGAGCTTGTCTGTTCAATCCATGCACAAGAAACATTACAAATAAAGATCAATAATTTTTTTTACAGTAATGATTTATTTTATACTTGATATACATTGTAGAATCTAACATTATTGCATACATTTATAATTGCAAATTTTTATACGACTGCTGGTCGTATATTGGTATGACGTTGGTGTCGTCGTTGTTGTTGTCGTTGTTGTTGTCGTAGTCGTCGTCATCGTCCGAAGACATTTGGTTTTCGCACTCTAACTTTAGTATAAGTCAATAGAAATCTATGAAATTTATACACAAGGTTTATGACCATAAAAGGAAGGTTGGGATTGATTTTGGGAGTTTTGGTCTCAACAGTGTAGGAATAAGGGGCCAAAAGGGGCCCAAATAAGCATTTTTCTTCGTTTTTCACCCAATAACTTTAGTATAAGTAAACAAAAATCTATGAAATTTTAACATGAGGTTTATGACCACAAAAGGAAGATTGGGATTGATTTTGGAAGTTTTTGTCCCAACAGTTTAGGAATAAGGGGCCAAAAAAAGGTCCCAAATAAGCATTTTCCTTGGTTTTTGCACAATAACTTTAGTATAAGTAAATAGAAATCTATGAAATTTTAACACAAGGTTTATGACCACAAAAGGAAGGTTTGGATTGATTTTGGGAGTTTTGGTACCATCAGTTTAGGAATTAGGGGCCAAACGGGTCCAAAATTAAACTTTGTTTGATTTCATCAAAAAATGAATCATTGGGGTTCTGTGATATGCCGAATCTAACAGTGTATTTAGATTCTTAATATTTGGTCCTGTTTTCAAATTGGTCTACATTAAGGTTCAAAGGGTCCAAAATTAAACTTAGTTTGATTTTAACAAAAATTGAATTCTTGGGGTTCTTTGATATGCTGAATCTAAACATGTACTTAGATTTTTGATTATGGGCCCAGTTTTCAAGTTGGTCCAAAGTGGGGTCCAAAATTAAACTTTGTTTGAATTCAACAAAAATTGAATATGTGGGGTTCTTCAATATGCTGAATCTAACCATGTATTTAGATTTTTAATATTTGGGCCCAGTTATCAAGTTGGTCCAAATCTGGGTCCAAAATTAAACTTTGTTTGATTTCAACAAAAATTAAATATATGGGGTTCTTTGATATATGCTGAATCTAACCATGTATTTAGATTTTTGATATTTGGGCCCGGTTATCAATTTGGTCCACATTGAGGTCTAAAGGGTCCAAATTGAACTTTATTTGATTTCATCAAAAATTGAATTCTTGGGGTTCTTTGATATGCTGAATCTAACCATGTATTTAGATTTTGGATATTGGACCATAATAGGTAAATGTCCAATTTAAAATTTTTTAAGTTTTTAAGTTTAAGTTCTTAGACCACATTCACTCTGTGTCAGAAACATATGTTGTGTCAACTATTTAATCACAATCCAAATTCAGAGCTGTATCAAGTTTGAATGTTGTGTCCATACTTGCCCCAACTGTTCAGGGTTCGAACTCTGCGGTCGTATAAAGCTGAGCCCTGTGGAGCATCTGGTTGAAGAATGGACAAATATACACAATTAATTATTGGGAGTGCAGGAAAAGCTGCTAACAGATATATGTATCCAATATCAGAATGCAAGTTTTAAATATTGCAAAACTCAACCAGTGGCATTATTAGCATTATTAAAAACCTGGCAGTAGTTTCTAAATTTACAGTAAACAGGAACTTGTTGGAAATTTATAATTTTGGTTTATAGCAATTAGTTCAATTTATAGTTAGAGGTTAGACAAAGGCTGTTAAAAAAATATGAAATGACACTTGAATACATTTTTTATGGACACTTGTGTTAATAAATAAAGTTTTTTTTAGAAGTTTGTACCGATTACATCAAAGTTATAATTTTAAAGGCTCATATTCGTTGCAGGATAGCAGCTTCAGTTGGGATGATTTCTTGTTGAAAAATAACAGTGAACTTCTAAACAATCTTGGAAACTTCATTAACAGGTAAAATTGATTGATTGATTGTTGGTTGCTTAACGTCCAGTGGCAAATATTTCATGCATATTCAGGACGACGAATCTGAATCTAAGACATTAAGTATGTTTCGAGAATGAATATTAAAAGTAAAATGAGTGATAATCATAACATTGTAGAAAAATAGAAAAATCAAAAGACATAGCCCTACATTTAATAGTAAAAGAAGTAAAATACTTTATCCTATACATTAAAATTGACAATGGAAATAGTGAATGTGTCAAAGAGACAAAAACCGGACCATAGAACAGACAACAGCAGAAGGTCACCAATAGGTCTTCAATGCAGCGAGAAATTCCCGCACCCGGAGGCGTCCTTCAGCCTTCAGCCCCTAACAAATATATATACCAGTTCAGTGATAATGAATGCCATACTAAACTCCAAATTATACACAAGAAACTAAAATTAAAAATAATACAAGACTAACAAAGGCCATTGAATGCATTCAGGTTACTCAATATACAATGTAGCTATTTAAAAAACCCAAATACTATATGACATGCATGACGTTCAAACAATATATAAAAAATAAGAAATGACAATAGGAATGGTATTTTTTTTGTTCATAAAAAAGACATTTATATATTTGATGTTAACAGTAAGATTAAAATGATTTTTTGCTAGGGGGTTGAAGTTTCTCAGTGACAACTTTGGTGGAGTTATCCAGGAAATGAATCTTAGAGATGAAGATAAGGAGCTGTTGGCCCTTATAAACAGGGAATTACAAACATACATTGATAATATGGAACAGGCAATGTAAGTTCCAACTATATACAAGTCAATTTCTGAGGACCTGTAGGTTATTTCATCAGTTATAACACTTTAAATGGTTAGATATTTTATCTTAGAAACTGACAGCAAAGCACAGTTTGTTAACAATGTTAGTGGAAAATGTGTTCATTTTTTTTTACAAAAAAAAGAGGGAAAAAAAGCTCTTTCAATAAAAACCTAAAACTTTCAGAGAAATACTTTAAGACAAAATGTGTTGTCAAATTAAAACATCCTGCTTATGATTTTACATTTGGAGAAACTAACAAATCAGAATTGAAATTTTTTTTTGCAATAAAAGTCATAGTTGCATTCCTGTATTTTAGATTGAGAGACTCCATACGTAACATAATGAGCATATCCAGATTAGGGAACCAGTTTATGCAGTCTAACAAACCATGGGTCTTAGTTAAAGGAAGCGCAGACGACAAGTAAGTTATTTACATACATGTGTCTACTTGTTATTATTAACTAGCTAATAAACGAGAAATTGTATAATTTGGAAATTTAAAGATGCATTAATGTGGAAATGTACAGTAACTTGTGTTTGATTGTTATGTGTTATTTGAATTGGTTTTACAACCCATCCAAGATGACAAAATTGATAAAATATGTTAATACTGCAATAACTATTACTTTATATAAAGAGGTTACATATAGATAAAAAATTGAGAATGGAAATGGGGAATGTGTCAAAGAGACAACAACCAGACCAAAGAGCAGAAAACAGTGGAAGGCCACCAATGGGTCTTCAACACACTTTAGAAAAATCCTGCACCAGGAGGCGTACTTCAGCTGGCTGCTAAACAAAAATTTGTACCAGTTCAGTAATAATGGACGTCATACTAAACTCCGAAATATATAAATGAACTAGCTATGTTTCCTGATCCACCTTTAAGTTGTATACTCTTATCTTTAGGTCAAGATCGGGAACAGTTGTTAGTTTAGCTGTCAACATTGCCAATCTTTTGTCTGTGTTACTACAACCCTATATGCCAGAGACAAGTCAGACTATTCAGACACAGTTAAACACCCCACCAGACTCTAATGTTGTGTATAGAGAGTTTGTATGCCACCTGCACCGGGACATAAAATAGGAAAGGTAAGAAACTTTCACCTTACTTTGATATATATGTAGAGAGTTTGTATGCCACCTGCCACCGGGGCATAAAATAGGAAAGGTAAGAAACTTTCACCTTACTTGATATATATGTAGAGAGTTTGTATGCCACCTGCCACCGGGACATAAAATAGGAAAGGTAAGAAACTTTCATATTACTTTATATATAATATAGGAAATGGGGGTATGAGTGCCAATGAGACAACTCTCCATCCAAGTAACAATTTATAAAAGTATATGTATATTTAAGTTGTAATGTCAGTTGTGGAGGACACGTCATTCAGCTGCTGTTGTGTTGATCTCAGCTACTTGTGAACAATGAGATCAAATGTAGATCTATTTGTACATAATTAGAGCAATTTTAAAAGTAGGTTATTTTATGCACCTACTCTAAGTCAGGAGCCTGTTGTTCAGTGGTTGTTGTTTGTTAGTGTGGTTTCATAGGTGTTTTATATAGATTAGACCATTGGTTTTCCTGTTTGAATTGTTTTACACTAGTCATTTAATCACTTGGATGGAGAGTTGTGGCACGTGCACTCACAACACATCTTTCATTTACTGTAGATTCATTATTATTCATTGGAAATCAATTTTCGTGGATTTCGTGGGAACAGATAAACCATGAAATAAAATGTTCAACAAATAGCAAATTTTCTATAGTCTTGTATTCAGATTTCAGCAAAACCACGAAATTAAATATCCACAAATATGTAAGATTTCCTTAATACACGAAAATTGGTACCCATGAAAATAAATGAATCCACAGTAAATGTAGTGTACTTTTGGAGTTCTCTAATCTCTCTAATCTCTCTAATCTCTCTTATCACTTTATGATGCCAAAATTTTGAATGACAAGTATTTTTGGCAGTAGAACAAAGTTTTGTCACAAACTTAATTTTCCTGAGAATTCATTTAGGTATAAATTTTCATTCTTTTACAATTTACTGTTTATTTCAAATTGAGAATGGAAATAGGGAATATGTTAAAAAGACAACAACCCAACCAAAGAGCAGACAACAGCTGAAGGCCACCAATGGGTCTTCAACACAGCGTTATGCTATATTTCTTTATTGTGTTATCTACTTAAATGAAAACATATTTTAGAAAAGGACATAGGTTGTGCCATGTTTTCTTGGGTCATATACAGTAAAACCTGACCAAACCGAACCCTTTCGGGACTTGAGATTTTGTTCGGTTTTGGCAGGTATTCGGTTTCATCGGGTTCACAATGCATAAAATGTGATATGATTAGTCTTTAGAACAAGTTTGGATTAGACAGGTTTCCGGTTTATTCAGGGTTCGGTTTAATCAGGTTTCACTGTATATAGATTTAGTATGAATCATGAAGTATTTTTTTTTTTGCAGCCAAGTCCATTGTTCCAGAAAATAGAAGCTTGTAAAATACAGGAATTTAAAAAGATGTTTGCTGGGCAGCCAGCACCTGAGACAAAGCCAAAAAGGGTATGTTTTCTTAGATATCAGTAGGTTGTGTCTGTGGTAAATGAGAGGGCATTATTTTGTCCTGAAAAAAAAAATTAACTGCACTCTTAAATTTTGTTACATTAAAAAAAAATACTTTGATTAAATTTTGAGAAAATTATTCAACAGTACAGAATGGCATAACCCTCCAACATGACATCATTGTATGCAAGCATTGCTTAATCTACAAAATATAAGAAGAAAGCAGTAGCTTACAGTAGTTTAATATAATAATTTCCTTGAATTAACTTAAATAATATAGAGATGTAGCTTCAAAGCGTATTTGTTAGACAGTGTTAAGTTACGGTCAAAGGGAAATATTTGTTTGCATTATTGGAGCAGTATATTTCTCTTTAAAATAATGATAAAGAAAGGAATTTTTGTTTAAATAAGAATATTGTTATATTTCTGAAACTCTAAAACTCTTTAATGAGAAAATAATACCAGGATTTTAGAGAAATAAGAGATAAGATATTTATCATGAAAGTAGTTTCATAACAGGAGATAATTGAATGAAAATGTACCGTACTGTCTTACTTTAATTTCTAATAAACTTCTCATTTAATTAACTGTAATATCTCAGCTAAAGTCTAGGTTAATATTGTGACTGTTTTAAATGTTTAATGATTTAAAATAGCTAAGTAAGGCAGCAGGGGTTCTAAACAGGGGACCATTTCAGGTTAAGGTCGATTTCTAGAAAATGTCATTCTTATAAATTATATTTGGACATTCAGTCTATGTGACCCACAATTATAATACATTTGTACTTCATGAAAGAAATCATCTTGGGGGGGGGGGGGGGGGGGGGGGGGGATATAGCAACCTTATGCCAGTACACCTTTCCTATATTGCCTATCAGATATAGCAACCTCCTCTGGGCCAAAAAGGAGGTCACTCTCACATATATTTATTACATCATTATCATCATTGACTTTAATTCAGTTTTTTCTCAAAGTTCAGAACTAAAGGGGTATTAGCTATGAAGTTGAGAAAAAATAAAAATATAACTTTTATTGTTTCAAATATTTATAAAATTGTGAAATATTTTGCTAAAAGCAGTTAGCTTGGCACTCCTGCTTAATGTCATAACAGACATTAATAAAACTTGCAACATGACAGAGAAAAAATTGCAAAGTTGTTAAATTTGTGTCTCATCCATTTGTATACTGAGTTATGTTGTTTAAAGTGATATATATATAGGTGGAAATAGTCTCTTAGTAGATTCTTTTTTGGAGTTAAGTAACAGTTCTAGTTAAGATGGATGACTTTAAATATACTGTGGATTCATTTATTTTCATGGTTTGAGGAAAACTTGTTTTTTCTTTTTATTGATATTTGATTTCGTGGTTTTGCCAAAGTCTGTATTCAAGTATATTTAAAATATGTATTTCTTTCAACTTTTGAATTTGTGGTTCACCTGTACCCAAAAAATCCACGAAAAATGGAACAATTTGTTCCCAAGTTGAGATTTTTAATAATAGAGTTATACCTACCAGTGAAAATTGACATTTATTAAATTAGAATATAATTCGCGTTAACTAGTTCTCATCGCAAACATCTAGGTGATCTAGAAATAAAAACATCCCTAGGATGTCCGATCACCTTACCTGTGTAATACACCCCACTACAATTAAATATACAGGTATTCTCATCAGTTTTGATTTTTGTCATGTTCCTTCAATCTACACTTACATGTATCTCGAAATTCATCTGGGGGATGGTGGTGGCCCCTTCACTGGTAGGTATAACTCTATTATTAAAAATCTCAACTTGGGAACAAATTGTTCATTTTTAATAATATTCATTATACCTACCAGTGAAAATTGACATTTATTAAATTAGAATACTCACTGATTCCAAAGCAGTGTTGAATTCATTCAACGGTGGTGGATGAATTTCCTTCTCTTCAAGAAAAAATCCACAAACAAATATCTTTCCAACAGGATAAAATACTACCACCATAACAAAAAACCCACTATTTACATCTATATACAGCTACATGTTATACTGCAAACACAAATAAAATATCATACAAATAAATGAATTTGTATGCTTACATCTTATTCTAAAACTTTAGTGGCATCAAAATCTCGCAAATAAAACTTTGCGAATGTTGATTCAACTGCCCAGTCGGCAGAATCTAGAATTGATTTCAAAGAAGCTCCCTTGTACATAGCCCAACTTGGAGCTATAGGACGTGTGGAATGTGCATTTACTTTCATATGTCATCTTTATAAGCTATTCTAATAGCCTGTACAATCCAACTTGAAATAGTTGCTGTTGATACCGTTTATGCGGTTCATTTATTCCCAGAAAAAGCTTAATTCTTTCTGATTCACTCAACTTTCCCCGAAAATTCTTAGTTTTATCCAAATAAACTGAAAGAGCTCTTTTTGGATCTATTAAAGTTTTCTCTGGAAAACTGGGAACAAATAATTTTTCTCCAAAATGTTTTTGTCTATCTTGCTTGGCTAAGCCATGTCTTACAAAAGTAATACCCTTACTCTGAACTCTTATTGACTTGTCATCAATACGGAGACTTTGCAAATCACTACATCTTCTGAATGTAGTTATGGCAACTAAAAACACTGTTTTTAAAGTTACATGCTTTAAATCAACTTCTTGCATAGGCTCAAATGGTTTCTTCTCAAGAGCCAGTGATAATAATTCTAAGTTCCATTCAGGCAGAATTTTAACCTTTGGAGGTCTAGAATTAAAAACACCTTTGATAATTCTAACTATGTTAGGGTGTTGGCCGACAGGAAAATTTTGCACTGGAGGTAACACTGCAGATAACATAGATCGATAACCTGCTATTGTCCTATATTGCAAACCCGCATGAAATAAATAAGCCAAAAAATCAGCAATCTGATTTAAATTTGCTGAATATGGATCAATTTGTCTCTCACCACACCAGCTATTAAACTTTTCGAATTTTGAGGAATAGTCCTTTTTTGTACCATTGCGCCAAGAAGCTGAGAGCAATGTTCTTGCTGATTCAGAAAATCCCTCTGTTTTAAAACGTCTGTCGAAAGAAGCCATGCTGTCAGATTTAATATTTCTGGATTTGAATGAAACATTTTCATTTTGGACTGAGACAACAAATTGTCCATTACTGGTAGTCTTATTGGGCATGCTATCAGTAACTGTAAAATCTCTGTGTACCAGTGTCTCCTTGGCCACTGGGGCGCAATCAAGATAATCTGACAGTGGAACTGCCTCATATATTGCAATATCCTTGGAATCAGACAAATTGGGGGAAACACATATGCGTACATGTTCTCCCAAGGAATTGTCAGAGCATCCAAGGCCAAAGCATTGGGATGAGGAATCCAAGTGCAAAAGATTTCTGTCTGGCGATTTTCCCATGACGCAAACAAATCTATCAAAGGAGTTCCCCATATCTGAAAAATCTGCTGCACTATTGACTTGTTCAGAGACCATTCTGTCGGACAAACCTTTTCCCGACTCAAATGATCTGCTAAAACATTCTTCTTGCCCATAATATGGGCTGCTTTCAATACTATGTTGTTTTGAATTGCTATCTGCCATAGCTCCCAAGTCAAGTAACATAAATTTGGTGACTTCGTCCCCCCTTGACGATTTATGTATTGCACTACGCTTGTGTTGTCGCTCCTTATCAGAACACATTTTCCCTTCAAAATTTTCAGAAAATGCTGAACTGTCAAAGTTACAGCTTTCATTTCCAAACAATTTATGTGCCAAAGTTTCTGTTCTGAGTTCCAAACTCCCTGAAAAATCTGTTTTCCCATATGACCCCCATAACCTTTCATTGAAGCATCTGTCGTTATGGTCACATTGATTTTCGGCAATTGCAAATATCGGCCTTTCAGCGTGTTGGCTGAATTTTTCTACCATAAAAGATGGGATTTCAGATGTTGTGTCAATGGAACATGTGCCAACATATTTTTGCTGACTGGTCTCCAAAAACTTAACAAATGAAGTTGGATGGGTCTCATAAACAGACAAGCATTGGGAATCAACTCGATGCATGATGCCATCATCCCCAAAATTTTCAAAAAATCTAGAGCCAAATTTTGACCTGAAAGCATTTTTTCTAGTAATATCTGTAATTTTTCTATCCTTTCCATTGTTGGATAGACTAGGCCCTTGTCTAAATGAAAAACTCCCCCTAAGTAAGTTATCACTTGACTTGGAACTAGGCTCGATTTGTCTGTGTTTATCATAAAGCCTAGTGAAACCAACAGATTGAGACATTTCAGACAATCCTGAACTAATTGCTGTTGGTTCTGATTGACTATCAACCTCTGATATTTTGGGTTCTCAGATATGCAGCTACTACTGACACCAGTTTTGTAAAAATTCGAGGAGCACATGTTGGGCCAAAGCACATTGCTTTCCATTGATAACATTGATTTGCTATGCAAAACCTCATGTACGGACGATGTTTCTGAAAAATTGGTACATGAAAATATGCATCGCTCAGATCTATTGAAATTGCCCAATCTTTTGGTTTCACTAGATTTATGACTTTGCTCATTGTGTCCATCTTGAAATGGACTTTCTTTAGATGTGCATTTAATGGTTTTAAATTTGTCACAAGTCTCATTTTCCTGTTTTTCTTTGGCACCAGAAATAGTGTACTGTCAAAACCTGTGAGAGATTCCGGAAAAAATACTTTTTCTATAGCATCTTTTTCTAATAAAGAATTTATTTCTGCCAAAAATATATCTGCGTTTTTGTGAGATAGTATTGTTTTCTTGATGCCTGTCCATGCAGGTCTTTGAAGAAATTCCAGTTTGTAACCTTCCTCTATAATAGAAAGTACCCACTGATCTGTTGTTATCATTTTCCACTTTTGAAGAAAATATTTTAGACGCCCCCCTACGGGAATCTCTGTACACATCATTAAACATGAGCCTACCTTGGGGTCAACTGTTGTTCTTTCTGGGGATCCGAAAAGACCCCCAGCTACTCTGACCAGTCTTGTTGGTCTTGTCCTTATTTGACTCTTTGGCAGGACCCTTATAGCCTAGATTGTCTCTTTGTGGCTGTCTCCCACTATTTGATGTCTTAGGCACATTGAACCTATTGTTATTTGAGCCTCTAGTCTTATTGGCATTAACAGTATTATGCTCAACATTGAACTTGGGAGTTTTATTTTGCCAATCTCTGTCAAAATCTGCCCTTCTCTTCCTACCCTGACCTAGTTCAGGTAATAAATCATTCAATTGATCTTTTTGTTCCTTGCGCTTTTCAAGGCATGACTTAAGACCATTCCCAAAAACACCTTCTCCTGATAGAGGCAAATATTGAGTTTTGTATTTTATATCAGACAAATTCATAAGACCTGATTCATGTGATGCAGCCTTACGTCTGACTAAATGAAAGAATGCACCAGTCCTACCCGACTGGTCCAAAGACTTAGTTGACATTGGGAACAAATCTTTCACAATTTGACAACATGATTCTTTCTCCTCATGTTCTAAAGACGGAGAATTTTCAAGCTTCCCAAGCAGAATACCCATTGTCTGTTGCATATACATGCCTGAAATCACATTCATTCGAGACGCCATTTGTCCTTGATATGAAAGTTTCTCAATCTGTTTTAAAGGCTGTGTATATAATTGCCTATGGCCAGTATCCCATGACTTTACTGCCTTTGGCCCATGGTTCTTTCTCATCATTTGCTCTAGCAAGTCGTCCAGACTAGGAACTTGCAAGAACTCTACAGCACTATCATGTACAGGAAAACAACTCCTGTATTGCTCTCTATAAGCAGAAAGTTTCTCTGGGTGCTGACACCGCCAGGAATTTTCCAAAATAGTGACTTGTGCCTGATCCATAATCAACCCAATACTACCTTTATCATTGAAAAATGCATTGTTTGAGGCAATATCCTCACTAAACAATTCTGACAAAACATTATGTCTAGTTATATTGTCTGAGCTTAACTCAACATCTTTGTTTACATCATTTGAAACAGATTTTAATTGTACATGTTTCATAAACCTTTCACCTTTTCTAGCAACACTACCTGTTGACTGTTCAAATCCAATTTCACTCTCATTATCTGACTCATTGTCAGAGCGAATATCACCAAGTATATCCCTTTCAATCGGATTAACATGAATAGAAATTTCCTAAATTAAAACTGATGAGAATACCTGTATATTTACTTGTAGTGGGGTGTATTACACAGGTAAGGTGATCGGACATCCTAGGGATGTTTTTATTTCTAGATCACCTAGATGTTTGCGATGAGAACTAGTTAACGCGAATTATATTCTAATTTAATAAATGTCAATTTTCACTGGTAGGTATAATGAATATTATTAAAAATTGGTATCCCATGAATAATAATGTATCCATGCAGTATTGGGGATTTTGTTTTTCTTTTGGTATTAAACCCATTTTTTTGACTGACTTTTTCAAGGATATACGTGCAGTTTGTTTATAAAGCAGAACATTGTCCCCAATTAAACATCAACAGTCTTTTAAAATTGCAAGAATTATGCTTGATAAATTGTAAGGTTTTGCTATTTAAATATTTGGAAGAAATTCATTTGATGAGGTTTATAGAAAGGAGATTTGGATTGAAAATTTCATTGTGAAAAAACAAAAACAATCAATTGAAAGAGACAGACATCTATAACAATCATAATTCATATCACCACCATCATAATTAACTTTATTACACAAATGAGATTCTCATGTCTTCAAGAAACTAAGGAACTAACTTTGAAATGAAATCAAACTTAGACTGATGTTATTTATGTATTATTGTCATTTTGTTTATTTTCTTTGGTTACATCTTCTGACATCAGACTCGGACTTCTCTTGAACTGAATTTTAATGTGCGTATTGTTATGCGTTTACTTTTCTGCATTGGCTAGAGGTATAGGGGGAGGGTTGAGATTTCACAAACATGTTTAACCCCACCGCATTTTTGCGCCTGTCCCAAGTCAGGAGCCTCTGGCCTTTGTTAGTCTTGTATTATTTTAACTTTTAGTTTCTTTTGTACAATTTGGAGTTTAGTATGGCGTTCATTATCACTGAACTAGTATATATGTAGGACTCAAATTTATGGCGGGTTCCAAATCTATGGCAGATTCCTAATCTATGGCAAATGTGACGTTACAAACGCCGAACAACTCAAATCTATGGCAGATTTTTGTTTTCTCCAAATCTATGGCAGATCTTTACTCTATTTGATTTAAATTGTCAACAAATAAAAAAGATGTATTAACGATAAGATAAATATTATTTGAAAATTCAAACTGTTTATTTTTATTTTTTTTAAATATAGGTACCATGATTTTATATTTTTTTTAAATTTTTACGGGCCACAACATTTCAAGCCTGAAGTCTGTACTGAGGAATTCATCATCTACAAAAGAAATTGGTTACCATCACGATTTAGTTGACCATTATTTCACAAATGATTATAGACATGTCGTTCATTTCCACTGGTTTCAGACACTGATGAGTCTTATGTAGACGAAACACGTTGTCTGGCGTACTAAATTATAATCCTGGTACCTTTGATAACTATTCAGACAAGTCATTGATCAAATATGTACTGCATTGTTT
This sequence comes from Mytilus edulis, assembly GCA_019925275.1. NCBI lineage: Eukaryota > Metazoa > Mollusca > Bivalvia > Mytilida > Mytilidae > Mytilus > Mytilus edulis. Next base: position 93,302,056 of record CM034353.1, read on the forward strand.
TCCATTAGCTCAAAATTTGCCATAGATTTGGAAACAACAAAAATCCGCCATAGATTAGGAAATTACAAAACTTGCCATTAGGATTGTAAAAATCTGCCATAGATTTGGGATGGCGTGACGTCACATTTGCCATAGATTAGGAATCTGCCATAGATTTGGAACCCACCATAGATTTGAATCCTACATATATTTGTTTAGGGGCCAGCTGAAGGACACCTCCAGGTGCAGGAATTTCTCACTGCATTGAAGACCTGTTTGTGACCTTCTGCTGTTGTCTGCTATATGGTCAGGTTGTTGTCTCTTTGACACATTCCCCATTTCCATTCTCAATTTTATTAGTGACAAGTGTTTGTCAAACTGCTCTTTATCAAAAGAAATTTTTCAGATAAAGTGTGTGGTTCAATTTTTGGGGAATTTTGATACTTTTGTCAAAGTGTCAGATTAAATATTTTCTCAAAATTTTACGAGTTAAATTTTTTTTATTCAAGTTGTTTTGTACCACCTTAATAGTGGGGAAGAAGAATTTTTTACCTGAGTAATTTTTTGAGTTGAAATTGAGGTTGTCATGGTTGTAGAGGGAGTTTTCTTACGCCACTAATTTGAATACAACTTTAAAGATCAGACAACACCTGCCTTGAAAAAAACTTTAGCAAAGTTCAAATGACCCCAATTTGAAATCCATATAAAAGATCTAGATCAAATCAACCCGCTGTGAATACCATTTTAAAGATCAAAAGGCACCTGCTTAATTTCTTAAATTCTGGACAGTTTGTTAGAACATGCGTACTGTGAATTAAATAAGATATGTTCAGTCATTTATAGAGAGAAGATTTAGATTAAAAAATTTATTGTGAAAAACAAAAATAAATAATAGAATTTTACAAACATCTATAACATCCATATATCATTCCTTCAAAAATGAAATTCTCATGTCTTGAAGAAACAAAAGGAACTAAATTTGAAAATACAAATTTCCAAATAAAGACATTTTGATTTGTTATTAATTCTATGAGTTGTGGGGCATAAGTCAAATAAACTCCTCATAGATACCAGGATAAATTTTATTTGCCAAGGCCGTTATGCATAAAACAAGTTGAAGTTAAGATTTTGAGAATAGAATTAGTAGTTATATAGAAAATAGTAAACTGTTACATTTAAAAAAAATTAAAGCTTAGTGTGTATAGAGAATACAACTTTAAAGATCAGACAACACCTGCATTGGAAACTTTAGGAAAGGTCAACTGACCCTAATTTGAAAATTATATGAAAGATTAAATGGTACCCACTTTGAATACCCTTTTAAAGATTAAAAAAAATCTACATTGGCGAACATATGAAAAATAAAAACCACCCACCCACTTTGAATACAATTATAAAAGTTTATTTTGTTGATTCTGGGCAGTATGTTAGTAGGTTGAATAGAATTTGAATAAAGGGTGATGTGTCCAGCTTGAAGTTGTTCCACGTCATCAACACCAAAGTCCCCAAATACATTGTATCAGAAAATATTCAGAAAGAAGACAACCTTCATGATTCAGGACAGACATGTTGCAGTCTAAATCTAGATTTTTGAGAACTCTTCTCTCCCCTTTTTTATGCTCATCTGGCCAAAAGGCCTAGTGAACTTTTTTCATCACTTCATCATCTTCTGTCGTCCAATATTGTCTTCTGTAAACTTTTACAAAAACTCTCCTCTGAACTACTGGGCCAATTACAATCCTTCTGGAAATATGGTCATAATTAAGGGGTAAATTCAGTAAAATCTCTCCTATTGACCTTAATGCTAATATATGTTTATACCTGATTTACCTTTAGAAATTAGAAGCTTTCATATATCATTCATGAAAGTACAAATGTAGCCCTTTCTTTTGCAACAATAAAAACATAGGGTCATGAGGCATATTTCATTATTTGGGCCTTGTTTACAAACACTAGATTCACACTTAATTCCTTTACTGATCCCCATTACTTTTCAACCCTGTAGTAATAAAAATTAGTACATTCAGCATTTTTTTTCAATTTTTAACTCTAGTTTTGATTCATTTATCAAAAAATATTTTTGACAAACATTATCTACCAATCAGAAGAGCACAGGACTTCACTTTTATACACAAAGCTCTCAATTTTCACAAAATGAAATATCTTTCATTCACTAAACACAACTAATACCGGCGTCACACATCAGGTAAAGCACCGACTTACGCCAGGCGTGGTTAAAAACCATGTATGCTGCCAATGCGCTAGTAATTTTGGAAGCATTCAACTTGTCAATCTCATCTTTATCTTGTGCATAATGAGTTTTGAGTGTGTTAAGGGCGTATAAGACGCATATATATGCGTTTTTGGGGCGTTCAAGTTACCTATGTTGGCGTATGTCTGGTGTTTGTTTAACGTAGATGAAATGCAAGCTACGAAGGAAAGATGTCCCTTGAACGTGTTTGCGACACGTCCCTGTCGTTACTGGGACGATTATCTGTGCTTTCGGCTTGTCTGGGACATGTAATTATGGGGTGTTTGGGTAGCACTCCACAGATAGGTGTGTAGTTTGGCATTTTCGATTTTTTCAAATATGAGAGCTAGTGTTCAATAAAATAGATTTTTGGATAGCTAAGGATTAATATAGCCTTCATAGAGTATTTATAGGAACATCAAGATTGTGTTATTTATGTATTATGCGCTGTTTTCTGTATGACAGTCGTTATTTTTGAATCCATAAAAGACATCGATCTGGCAATTATTGTAAAGTTTCATTCAAACTTTCGTCGCAAGAACTTTGTGATTAAATTGTACCAAAAAATGAGGCAAAAGACATCTAATTTTTATTCGATCATTTAGTAGATAAATGTTTACAGTTTCGTAAAAGGTATCACTCAAGAACATTGAAATTCTACTTTAAACCAAATTTGGGAGGAATATGTGAAATTTTCATGCCCTTTTTTGCAATATTTCATGGTAAATAAATGCAGAATGTTGCCATGGATACACAAATAAGGAATTATTTTTCCCATCTTAACGTTTGAAAAACAATGAAAGATATTGTTTTCATGCATGTGCACATTTATGACACAAATAGTTGGGTAAGTGTATTAGAAAGTTAGGAAAAGAAGATTATCAAACATTTGGTGGTTCACAGTGTTCTCCCAAGGCCGTTTTAGCGCTGCGATGTTCAGCGCTATTTGAATTCACCACGGTGGTATTTGGGCAGACCGCAGCGCTATCCAATCAAAAATCAGCGCTATTGCTTTTGAATTTCAAACTTCCGGTATTATTTTGTACACATTCCGATCACGTGATCGACTGGTTTATTTATCCGAGAGATCGTTAATTCACCCAACGATGTCAAATATCGTAGGGGCCAGTTCAATAAATGATCAAAATGGTGCCATTTCCAAAACTTTTACTGCAAAATAAACCTTTCCTTCCTCGAGTTTTTCGCTTAAACTATGCAACGTGCGGCTGACGATTGTTTAGCTTTCCTCTTGCATGCACCTAACGTATACAGACTAAGTCAATTTTTTATGTACGTCTTTTGCACGTCTGTGGCATGTCTGTCTATACGCCAATGTGTGACACCGGCATTAGTGGGGAAATGTCAGAATGTATTGAATGTTTTTAAGACCAATTTAAACATACATGTGTGACTGTTTTGAAGATGTTAGCACAGTTTTCTATTATATCCTCTTTAAGAATTTGGCTTTTCCCTAAATGTGCATTTTTCCCTGCCATGTCGAGTTTACTCCAAAATAAACACCATATGGTAACTATCCTTTCTGTCAGAAATACTCAGTACAGGAAATATTTTAGCTAAGGTATTAAAAAGAACAAGGCACAAGATATTTATTCATGTTGCAGAAGAATATATATGCTTAATTATTTCACCTTCTATTGTTTCAGGGGGAGAAGACAGCTGTCTCTGGTCCTGTGAACACTGCAGAAGTACAAAGGTTAACAGATGAAGTTACTAAACAGGTAAATACCTATAAATCAAATTTCAAAGAGGTGAAATAACTTTCTTTAATCGACCAAAAATGAGCAAAAATTTTTTTTTTAATAAATTTCAAAACAAAAAGAATAAAAGTAAATGTAAGAATAATATTCAAGTGAGCAATAAAAGATTTGATGAATTCCATTGAAACTTAATTTTGCTTTCAGGGTCTTGTTGTAAGAGATTTAAAATCTAAGAAAGCAGAAAAGTCTTTAATTGATTCTGAAGTGGCTAAATTACTGGATCTGAAAAAGAGTTTGGCAGCTGTCTCTGTTCCAGCTTCTAATGGTCCCGGGAACAATGCAGAAGTAGAGAGGTTAACAGATGAAGTTACTAAACAGGTAAAACTTCCACACTGAATTCTGATAGAATTTTGTTTTTGCAGCATTTACTGAATTAACTTATTAAATCAATAGTCCAGTTTTATCAATTTTTCAAAAATAAAAATAATGAAAGGACACAAAAAAATCTATATATTTACACTACTTAGATCATTCTTAAAAGACTTGTAAAGTGTTGCTTTATATAATTATATGGTTTTGGTTAAATATAATAATAATAATAATAATAATAATAATAAAAATTCTTTATTTAACGAAGGTAACACATTTAACAATTACATGTTAATCTTCCATGAGGCCTTCAAAAACTATTAATACAAATAGAAAACAGGAAAAAAAATACATACAAAATAAAATACATAATACAGTTAAAAATAGCAGCTTAAATATTGAATAAGTACATATGAATTCAGTTGAAGAAGAAAAAATACAGAGAAAATAATAGATGAAACTGATATTCTATGGAAGCATATCCTTGAGGAATAGAGGTGATAAGCAGAATACATTTCTAGTATTCAACATTGCCCTTCATGGTTTTTTTTGGGGTCATATTTCACTAAAATACCAAATCACAAAGTATTCTGTTGATATTTTATAAAGGTATTTACTGATGTTATTTGTGTTCTAAAAAAACCCAGTAGGAGAACATAAACTTTAGCTGTTTATTACTAAGGATTAATGAAAGATTGTATATGATTCACCCCACTTATGAGTTGTAGAAATAAACATGTTTTTTCATATTTACTTTTATATAAAATAAAGCATGTGAATAAGCCTGATCAATTTTTGGTGGTATTTATGCATTGGTATACTGAATTGATCAGTTATTGTGTGTTAATTATCTGATCAAACTTTTTTGTGGTATTTTAAACATGGGGTATACTGAATTATAAGTATTTGTGTGTTTAAATTATCTTGATCAAAACTTTCTGTGGAATTTCAAACGTAGGGTATACTAAATTGATCAGTTTTTGTTTGTTAATTATCTTGACCAAAACTTTCTGTGGTATTTCAAACATAGGGTCTACTGAATTTATAATTTTCTTTGTATCAATTTTAATTTTAAACTACAAAAATGTATGCAAGAAAGAAATTGTTGTTTGTTCTTGCTAAATATGTTCATAAGAACATACACTGTAACTTATTCTCAAGTTAATGTGTACTTTCAATATGCATTGCTTGTTTATTGTTAAAGCATGTAAATGTATCATGGACAGGATGTAATGATAATATTCAAGTTAGCAATAAAAGATAATACTAAATTTAATTGAAAACTTAATTTTTTCTTTCAGGGTCTTGTGTAAGAGATTTAAAATCTAAGAAAGCAGAAAAGTCTCTGATTGATTCTGAAGTGGCTAAACTGCTTGATCTGAAAAAGAAGTTGGCAGCTGTATCTGTTCCCGCTTCCAATGGTCCTGGGAACAATGCAGAAGTAGAGAGGTTAACAGATGATGTTACTAAACAGGTAAATATCTACTGTGGATTCATTCATTTTGGCGTGGACCAATTTTTATGGATTGAGGAAATGGGTATTTTTCTGGATATTTTATCTGGTGGTTTCGACAAAGTCTGCATAAATGTCTGAAACATATGTACCTCCCTGAACATATCATGGTTAACATATACCCACAAACCCCCTCAATTGGTATCCCACAAATGATGACAAGAAATGGGTATTTTTCTGGATATTTTATCTGGTGTTTCGACAAAGTCTGCATAAATGTCTAGAGAAAATATGTACCTGGTTGAACATATACCCACAAACCCAAAATAAGTTAAGGATATATTGTATTTGCCTTGTTTTGGTCAGCAGTTTGACAGTGATCAGTTGTAAAGTGTTAGCACTTTTCAGATCTGTCCGACTTTTGCTTTGTTTAATTTTATGGTTTCGGTAAAATAGATGAAACTGATATTCTATAGAAAGTAGGTGATAAACAGAATACATTTCTAGTATTCATCATTGCCCTTTACTTTTTTGGGGGTCAAATTTCACTGAAATACCTAATATCAATGTAGTCTGTTGATATTTTATAAAGGTATTTACTGATGTCATTTGTGTTCTAAAAACAGGGTGGGAGAACATAAACTTTAGCTGTTAATAAAGAATTAATGAAAAAAAACAGGGCGGTATAACATAAACTTAAGCTGTTAATAAAGGATTAATGAAAGATTGTATATGTTTTACCCCACTCACGATTCAAAGAAATAAAGATGCATTTTGATGCTCCACCTACGATAGTAGAGGGGCATTGTGTTTTCTGGTCTGTGCGTCCAGCTGTGCGTTCGTTCGTTCGTCTGTTCCTCCCGCTTCAGGTTAAAGTTTTTGGTCAAGGTAGGTTTTGATGAAGTTGAAGTCCTATCAACTTGAAACTTAGTACACATGTTCCTTACAATATGATCTTTCTAATGCCAAATTACAGTTTTTACCCCAATTTCACGGTCCACTGAACATAGAAAATTATAGTGTGAGTGGGGCATCCGTGTACTTGGGATACATTCTTGTTTATATTTACTTTAAGGAGAAAATAATGAGTGTGAATAAGCATGATCAATTTTTTTTGTGGTATTTTATGCATTGGTATACTGAATTGATCAGTTTTTGTGTGTTAAAATTACCTTGATCAAAACTTTCTGTGGTATTTTATACATAGGATATACTGAATTGATCTTTTTTCTTGTATCATTTTATTTTCAATTTAAACAATGTAAGAGGGGGGTCAGAGGGGTCCTGAAACCCTGAAATCTGGGGCTTAAAAACATGAAATCCAGAGGTCCCAAATTTTAAAGAAATTTAAATCCTGACATCCTGAAATTTGAAAAAGAAATTCCTTGTTCCCGAAAGGATCAATCCCGAAATTCAGGGCTTAAAAGCACCCGATCCCAACGTCCAAAAAAAGGTCCTCCCCCCCCCCCCCCCCCCCTCTCATGTAAAACAGAAATTGTTGCTTGTAATTGTTAAATGTGTACATAAGAACATATCTTCATTTGTATAACTGTATGAAAGAAACTTATTCTCTAGTAAATGTGTAATTTCATTGTCTTTTACATGGCTGGGTTATTGTCAAAGCATGTAAATGTATCCTGGACATTTGATTTTCTTAATATATATGCCACTACTTAACAGTATGTATTTTTATGTGTAACTTTAAGCCACACCAAATTAATTCCTAGTTGTTTTGACTCCTACTGGTTCCTATTTTGATAAATTTCAAATCAAATGAGTGAAAGGAATTTTAATCAAATAAGCAGCAATATTTTCTGATATTTTTAATAAGTAAAGCAATGTAAGAATAATATTCAAGTTAGCAATTAAAGATTTGATGAATTTAATTGAAACTTTATTTTGCTTTCAGGGTCTTGTTGTAAGAGATTTGAAATCTAAGAAAGCAGAAAAGTCTCTGATTGATTCTGAAGTGGCTAAATTACTGGATCTGAAAAAGAGGTTGGCATTGGCTGGAGGTCAAAACCCTCAAGAAGCTGCTGGTGGCGGAAAGAAGAAAGGAAAAAAGAAGTGAAAGACAGATTTTAAGTGATTGATTTATTTATTGGAACATAAGCCATCTGTGAATAAAAATGGCAAAAAAACAAAATGTTTATCTTATTATGCCATACTTAATTATGCATTATGTTTTTTGGTCTACCGTCAGTTCGTTCTTTTGTACCTTTGTTTATGGTCCGTCTGTTCATCACAAAAGAAAATATCTGTGACAAGGGAAAAATGATTGTTGTATGATGTCAATAGTTCAAGAGGTGCATATTCTCTTGTCAAGCCTGTGCAGATTTCCAAATAGAAATAAGGTATATAGTAACCACATAACAAATCTTCTTTCATCCTGATGACATTACTTTTGGTTGTCCGGATCCCTTATTGATGTTATCTTTTAATCACATTACAGAAGGTGCTTGACCAGCATATCATTTTTCTCATTTTATAAATTAACCTCAAGATATAACATGTGGTCTGTGTATGTTAATTAATTGCATCCATGAAGTCAGCATCTTTATCATAAAATTAAATACTTGTAAACTTAAATGGCTTTTCTGTTTGTATAAACATATAAGTAAAATATTTTTACAAACTTCAAAGGTGTTTGTATTCTGCTATCTCATATTGTATTTTCTTGTAGTCTCATATTGTATTTTCTTATAGTGTTCTGTTGTATTTTCTTGTAGACTCTTATTATATATTTCTTGTAGTCTCATAGTGGGAATATTATTTCTGTAGTTTCAGTAGGAGATTGTTTAATCTTTGTTTGTGTAACTGTTGAGGGATCCTGATATAGCAAATCTCAATTAAAGTCAGCATGGCAATATGATAGCTAGCCCACACAAATGAGCATAAAAGACCAAATAACTGCTTGAAAACAAACTACAACCAAGGCAAATATAAGGAGTTTCTGTGTGTAAACCAAAACATAGTCTCAGCAACTCATACTGGCTTAAAGCAGAAAGACAGTTAGAATAAATAATAATATTTATTAAAAAATTATTTAATTTTGGCCCTTGAGAAACACTCAGCATACAAACGGAATTTTTGAGTTCCTGCCTGAGCAAGTCAGCTTGCAACCTTCAGTATAAGGAAGAACCTGTCTGCCCGAAAATGCTCCAGCCGGGGAATGTGAAGCGATTGTTCTCCACTTAGGTGATGAGACTAGGCGTCTCATCGGCAGCCAGGTAGTGCAAGGTCTGCCTGGGGGATAGCCCATGTACTAGTGAAGTGGCAGGGGTCTATCAATCTGGCACTGGAATAAATTTGATAAAATTTGTCCCCGAAATGCTTGGGGATGAATGAAATTTTAGAAAAGACCAGTGATAAAATTCCATTATGGTCCAAAAACTCGGATGGAAACAGATGAGTGCCCCCAAGGATTTAGGAGTTTGGATTTTTTCACCTTCAATAAAGTCATGAGTAAGAAAAAAAAATAATGAAAATATATGTTCACATAATGATTCATAATAATAATGTTACTACATGTATTACTAATGATATTTAGTATTTAAAGATTAGAAGTTAATGTTAAAATTTCTGAACAAAACTGCATACTTGTTGGGAAATCAAACATGATAATGTTATAACAATGGTATTCAGTATTCAAAACATTAAGTGATGCTATTAAAATAGAATTCAGTATCTCAATTTTGAAAATGCTATAAAAAATGGTATTCAGTATTCCAATTTTAAAAATGCTATACAAAAATGATATCCAGTATCCAAACAAAATTAATTCAAAATTTTACATGTTTAAAGATTCAAACATGAGAATACTATCATAGTCAGTAATGCAATGATGAGAATGATATAAAAAGGATATTCAGTATTCAATAATCAGAATTTATAAAAAATGATATTCAGTATATTCAATGATGAGAATGCTATAAAAAAGATATTCAGTATATTCAATGATTAGAATGCTATAAAAATGATATTCAGTATATTCAATGATGAGAATTCTATAAAATGATATTCAGTATACCAATGATAGAGTGTGTCAGTATCAGTTTCTGAAATGCGAAAGCTGCACCAGATTGGTTGATAATAGATTGAACATAATAAGAAATGCTTTCAGTATGCAATTCAGAGTGGGGGAGAAACTGCCTGTATAACAATCTGCTAGTTTAGGGAATGTAGAGCGAGGATTTTCCACGAGGAGATGCGACTTGGCATCTCATTTGTAGCTGTTTGTATGCAAGGTATACATGGGGATATCCCAAGTGCTAGTAGATTATCATACAGGCATGAGAACTAAAATTCAGTATTCAAACATGATAAATTTGCCTAAACAAATATGTGAATAAATGCCACTCTGTTCAGTTGAGGCAATTATAAAATAATCCTTTTCGAGCTAATAAAAAAGCTCTCATCATTGAATACGATATTGTTATATGCAGTTATATATTTAATAATTTTTTTCGAAGTGTTTGTCAAATTTCACAGCTATAAAGTACTGTTAGATTCTGGGGTAGATGTAGTATTAAATGCTATGTATACTGCCATCTGCAATTAAAAATTGTGTGAGTAAATAAAAGTTTAAAATACATTATACTCTACAGTAAACATCACTATATCCCAAAGTATTAATATCTTTAACATTAATAAGAAGATATAATACAATCTCTATAATATCTTAAATTAATAGGAAAACTGTATAGATCCTTGGTTTCGACATATTTTAAATGTAAAGTTGTCTATTTAAAAAGTGTATGTTGTCCAATTTTAAGGATTCAAGTTGCTGGAAATAGCTACATCCTGAGTTATGGAGTAGGTTTACAATCAGGTTCGCTATAACACATACTTCTGGACTGCTTGGGCACTGATGAGGCTGTAGTTTGTCCTATATGATACATCACGAGTTACGGAGTAGGTTTACAATTTGGTTCACAATCAGTAACATACTTCTGAACTGTTTGCACGGGCACTGATGAGGCTGTACTACTGCCTTGTAGTCCATAAACTTTATTGTCATACATGATCTGATTGAAAGGTTGGAGAAATAATATGTCCACACAGATAAAGAAACTGATATACACTTATGTCCATGTTGAAATGCAGTGAGTCTCGTATCAAAAATGTGAATATCTGCCATGTTTGTTGCAATCCTGTTTGAAACATGGGATCATTCTGAACTGATAAATGTGAGAACTAGTTGCTGAATGTGCTTGAAACCACCGACAAGTTTGTGATACTATGATAAGAATACTGGCAATGTTCATGCTCTGTATAATATGTAGGTACGACTGAGGTACAGTTGAATAAATGTAAAGTTTAATAAACAAGAGTGGAAATTAATGTCCCATGACATATAGGTCAAGCTGTAATGCCACAACTAAGGTAAAATGAAGAACTTGATCATGTTGATAATGTCAAATTCTTTTGTTGTAAATCTGATGAAACCAAAGTGCATACAGGACGTGTCTATGTCTCCATTTCCTCAGTGTTAATATGCAATATAAGAAATGAAGAAAGGTGTCAGTAATAGGCAATATCAAAAGCTGTACTAATGTAATAATTCTATAAATGTAAACTGTATAACAAGAAAATAACTGTTTTAACTTATTAGAATAATTCAAAAACTGAATAAAATTATACTATAAGTGAACAAGTGTCAACTTGGGTCATTCCTCAACTTTCTGAATCAGTAACGTACAACTTTATCATATCTATCTAAGATCATGAAACTACTAAATAATAATTTGCAGAATGCATGAAAGGCAGGGTATTATATGAAGACAGCAAGCAAAAATAATATACAAGAAGAAATACAATTGAAAATAAAGCATTGATCACTATATACTTAATCCAATAATAAAAAGAAATAAAAATTAAAAACCAATTGTTCAGAGAACCATTGATGGTCTTTCAACCAGTTAAGACCTTTTTTTATATGAAAATATTAAAATTTAGTTTTAAATGTCAATTTTAGCGTCAAATCACAGCTTGTTGAACGCTTATTCCAAAAATATATGGTTTCTATACAAAAAGATATAAATAAGGGAGATCATTTTTTACTTCCGATTTAAAATATGTTACTTCCGGTAATTTTTTATTGTTTACTTGACACTGATTCCAAAAATATATGGCTCTATATACTTTTTCATTAATAAAGTACAAAATATAGCTACTTCCGGTTTACAAAAGGTCACTTCCGGTTGTCTTTTTCTCCATCACATTGCTTGCAACCTAATTTAAAAAGTCCCATGTCTTGATCATGTATACATATGAGGTAAAACCAAAGGTCAAAATCTAGAACGTTACATTTACCAATGACCTTGAGCTCAATTTCGAGGTCATCAACCAAGGACCTCAAATCAAAAGACTCTAGGCCTCTACTATATATTGTTAATGAGTTGTATTACCTAACAACTAATATTAGATATAAAAGGGGGCAAAACTGGCATCAAATGTCTAAGTACTCTTTCGACTAAAATTTACGTGTTACGGCATGTCGCAACTAACAATTTAGTAAAAATAATTTGTCGATAAGATATATGGCTTTTAAAAATAAGTGAAAATAAGCCAAAATAAAAAAATTTAATATGACCTTGACCTTTGACCTTGACCTTACTTTCATTTTTTTGGACCAAGGATCTTAAATCAAAAGACCCTAGTCCTCTGTCTCTTATGGTTTTCCAGTTAAAAATGCATATTCTTATATCAAACATAAAAGGGGGGATAACTCTCATATGGAATCTATATACGGCTTCGGTCAAAATAAAACAGAACATCCTGAGGATATAACGAGCAATTTGGAAAAATAAATTTGTCGGTTTCTTATACGGTTGCGAAGCCTTAGAGATAACAAGAAAAACAGTGTTCGGGGAGATAACTCTTATTTGGGAAAGTGTTCGGTTAAGCAGAGTTGGTTTCAAAAGCGTATAAACTGTTCGATATCATATTCCAAAAATCTAAGCGACATCTTGCGAAACAAAAAAACAGCGAAGGAAAAAAATTAGGCGGAAGAAAAAAAAAAAAAAATCAGAAGAAATCCAATAGGTCTTTATACGGAAAAGTGGAAAGACCTAATAATCAGGATTGGTAAAATTCCAAGTGGCTGTTTTCTGAATAATAATGTAAATTAAAGAAGTGAATAATTTGTTCAATCTCGTCTCTAGTTGCCTTCAGATTATAATAATTTGCAAAGAAACTCCAAGCACTATACATCTGTATATAAGAAATAAGAAGTTCAAACAAATATATACTTGCCTAGAACAGTTCTGTAGAATGTAAAGCCAGTTCAATATATAACACTCATGGAAATCTCTGTATGGTCACAAATATATAAGGATCTGATGATATAGATTCTGCTCGATCACATAATACTCTCTAACACAGTAACATCATACATGGTTATAAACTTCACATGAAAAACTACACAAGTTTGCAAACATTATAAACTCGGCTGTGTACAAGTTAATAAGATCCAAAGGTGAAATAAACAAGATAGTTCATGTCGCAAGAAGTAAATATCTAAAATTTAGTATGGTAGCAGTTCAAAAATAATGCAGCCACATTGTGACATATAATGGTAATAGTTAAAAAAAATATGAAGTCCAGTTGAATAATAAATTGAATAATAGCACTGTAAAACTCCATCAACTAGTCAGGCTTCTATGAACCAAGAAACTGATTATACAAAGACCATGCAATTGGCTTTACACACATACTGTAAACCAACTTATTTTCGCGGATACTTAATTTCGCGTTTTACCCTTCCTAGACCACTTTGCGGCTATTTAATTTCGCGATTTTCTGAAGTTCAATAAGGAATGATCAATGTATTACATATTCGCGACGATTAATATTCGCGTTATTTTACTACTCGCGAAAAGTCGCGAAAATAAATCGCTCGCGAAAATAAGTTGGTTTACAGTATTGGGTACATCTAACATCCAGGGGAAGGAGACTTACTGACCCTCAAATAATATACTATTTATTGTGTAATCAGTATTAAGAGATCTGGTATCATATTCTGCTTTCCTCTCCTACAGTGATTGTTTGTAAAATGTTTTTGATTAAGAAAAGATTAGTGCGCCTCCTAGTGAGATTCCAGTTGTAACTTCAAAGTGTCTAATGTTAGACAAATTAACCTCAAGATATAACAAGTGGTCTGTGTATGTTAATTAATTGCATCCTTGAAGTCAGCATCTTTATCATAAAATTAATTACTTGTAAACTTAAATGGCTTTTCTGTTTGTATAAACAATACTTATATTACATATAAGTAAAATATCTATTTAATTTAAAGTGAAGTCATGAAAATTCAAATTAAATTTTTTTTTATTTCTATGCCCCACCTACGATAGTGGAGGGGCATTATGTTTTCTGGTCTGTGGGTCCGTTCGTTCGTCCTGCTTCAGGTTAAAGTTTTTGGTCAAGGTAGTTTTTGATGAAGTTGAAGTCCAATCAACTTGAAACTTAGTACACATGTTCCCCATGATATGATCTTTCTATTTTTTTGCCAAATTAAAAGTTTTGACCCCAATGTCATGGTCCACTGAACATAGAAAATAATAGTGGAAAGTTCAGGTTAAAGTTCTGGTTAAAGTTTTTGGTCAAGGTAGTTTTTGATGAAGTTGATGTCACATCAACTTGAAACTTAGTACACATGTTCCCTATGATATTATCTTTCTTATTTTAATTCATAATTAAAGTTTTGACCCAATTTCACGGTCCACTGAACATGGAAAATGATAGTGCGAGTGGGGCATCCGTGTACTATGAGCACTTTCTTGTTTTTTATACGACCGCAAAAATTGAAAATATTTTGGTCGTATATTGGTATGACGTTGGCGTCGTCGTCGTCGTCGTCGTCAGTTGTCCGAAGACATTTGGTTTTCGCACTCTTAACTTTAGTATAAGTAAATAGAAATCTATGAAATTTAAACAAAAGGTTTATGACCATGAAAGGAAGGTTGGGATTGATTTTGGGAGTTTTGGTCCCAACAGTTTAGGAACAAGGGGCCAAAAAGGGTCCAAATAAGCATTTTTCTTGGTTTTCCCACAATAACTTTGGTATAAGTAAATAGAAATCTATGAAATTTTAACATACGGTTTATGACCACAAAAGGAAGGTTGGGATTGATTTTGGGAGTTTTGGTCCCAACAGTTTAGGAATTAGGGGACAAAAACAGGTCCCAAATAAGTATTTTTCCTGGTTTTTGCACAATAACTTTAGTATTATAAGTAAATAGAAATCTATTAAATTTTACCACAAGGTTTATGACCCAAAAAAGGATGCTTAGGATTGATTATGGGAGTTTTGGTCCCAACAGTTTAGGAGTTATGGGCCAAAAGGGGCCAATATTAAACTTTGTTTGATTTCATAAAAAAATGGACTATTGAGGTTCTTTGATATGCCGAATCTAACCGTGTATTTAGATTCTTAATTTTTGGTCCCGTTTTCAAATTGGTCTACATTAAGGTCCAAAGGGTTTAAAATTAAACTTAGTTTGATTTTAACAAAAATTGAATTGTTGGGGTTCTTTGATATGCTGAATCTAAACATGCACTTAGTTTTTGGATTATGGGCCCAGTTTTCAAGTTGGTCCAAATCGGGGTCCAAAATTAAACTTTGTTTGATTTCAAACAAAATTGAATATATGGGGTTCTTCGATATGCTGAATCTAACCATGTATTGAGATTTATGATATTTGGGCCTTGTTATCAAATTGTTCCACAGTGAGGTCTAAAGGGTCCAAAATTGAACTTTATTGTTTTCATCAAAAATTGAATTCTTGGGGTTCTTTGATATGCTGAATCTAACCATGTATTTAGATTTTTGATATTGGAATAACACAAAGGGATGGTAAGAATTGTCTTTGGGAGTTTTGGCTCAAACCGTTAAGGAATAAGGTGCAAAAAAGGTGGGGAAAATGGTTTCCAGGTTAATGGACAATTACTTAAATACAAAACATAATTTAAAAGCAGTGTAAGGTGCAAAATTGAAACTCATTTGAATATCTCACCAAAACCGCGTTTAAAGAATATTGGAAATTTGCCAAAAACTTTATTATTAATAAATTCCATTGGAAATTTGCCAATAACTTAGTTTAATGAACTTCATTGGAAGTTTGACAATATAAAATGTTGCTGTTGAAGCTTTTTTATTTATCTCACCTAAACTGCTTTTAAATTATGTATATTGGAAATTTGCCAATGACTTTAGTTTAATAAACTTTATTGGAAATTTGCCAATATAAAATGTTGCTGATGAAGCTTTTTTGTTTATTTTTAGCCATGATTATTGTAGTTTCAAGAAAATAAATTGGAGTTATCTTTCTCTGTCCAGAATGGTTGTTGAATCACCTTAAACCATTGCTTTATGAAATATTCTTTGAAAATTGGAGTTATCTTTCTTTGTCCAGAATAGTAGTTGAATCAACTTAAATCATTGCTTTATACAATATACAATGTATATTCACTTTGACTACCAACTAATAAATTAAAACAATCTTTACCATTCAGTGATTACAAGCACTTTTTTTTACATTTTAATATTTTATGATGTATTTAAATGAGTAGTTATTGTTGCAAACCCCATTAGAAATTTGAATTGAGATCAGTTTTAGAATAAGGGAAAGGGGGATGTGAAAAAAAATAAAAAAAAATGGGGGTGGGGGGGGGTTCAACTTTTCTCATTTCAGATTTCATAAATAAAAAGAAAATTTCTTCAAACACTTTTTTTGAGAGGATTAATATTCAACAGCATAGTGAATTGCTCAAAGGCAAAGAAAATGTTTTAAGTTCTTTAGACCACATTCATTCTGTGTCAAAAACCTATGCTGTGTCAACTATTTAATCACAATCCAAGTTTACAGCTGAATTCAGCTTGAATGTTGTGTCCATACTTGCCCCAACCCTTCAGGGTTCAACCTCTGCGGTTGTATAAAGCTGCGCCCTGCGGAGCATCTGGTTATACTTAAAGTTTTGATACAAAGCATGTGTACTTTCAATATCTTCTTAACTTTAGTGCTATTGAATTATTGTCTGCACAACACTCATTTCACTGATGTTATCCTTTATGCAGTGACATTAACTATGAGACCTCTCCATAGAACTGAGGCCACAAGAATAAATTTAATAATTTTTTTTTATTTCACACCTGTTAAGGAAATTATAAAAGTAAAATCAACAAAAAGGAAGTTATGGAAAATAGAAGAAAAAAAATAACTTCTTATTCATCACATGCTCAAAGGTTGAAAATGTTTTCTATTTGCTATGTGGTTGGATGGCAAACTTTACCTTTTGTAGGATTAGGTTAGAAATTTATCAATTGGAAATATTCAATTCACATATATAAAGCTTAATTTTATATATATATATAAACAATAAGGTTATAAAACTAAGGATGACTTCTCTTTTAAATCCTTAGTCTCTATTTAACTGGATTAGGACAGGGAGTTATTTAAAGTATGTGTTATGGCTTTTTTTACTTTTGTAAGAGGAAACAATTCTAAAAATGAACCTTTTTATTTCTCTTTTTACACCGTCATCATTGAATTGACTGTATATAGTAGAAAACAGTTAGGTGATAAATGGGCTATTACACTTCTTAAATAGTTATCAACAGTACCAGGCTTATAATTTAATACGCCAGACGCAAAATCATTGGTCTCAATTAACTCATTAAGGAAACAATTGGGAAAGAAAAGTATTTATAGCAATTTTTATTACTGTTTTTGGCAGAGTCTAGAGAAATCTATTAATGGCTTTTTATATGGTGATGTTGGGTGGATGTTCCGACAGGTGGGGAAACAAGTAGATACTTAATTAGTGTTATCAATTCCTAGTGTGCAACTCAGATCTATGAAACTTCACAAAAAGATTGCACATATTTTGAAGTTGTGTACCTGATATTATATACTAGTTTGATGATTTTAGTAGTATAGTGCGAGCAGTATGAACCCTAAACCTCGGACACGGGACGCGCGCTGCGCGCATGCGCTGACGCTATATTTGGGCCTTAGCGTGGACACCGTAGTTGACTCTGAAATCTAAGGGTATGACTCACAGGCCGACACCATATTTGGGCCTTCGCGCGGACGCGAGCGCTAAAGTTGGACCTGAGCCTCAGCACGGACATCAGAGTTGGACTCGACATGGGGATGCATACCTAAGGATATGACTCACACGAACACCTTATTTTGGTGCAGAGGCTATAGTTGGGCTTAGGCGCGGGCGCTATACCTAAATATTGGACCAAGCTACCCTCCAAGGTGGACGTTACGTCACACCCTTAAAAGTGAACGGTATACCCTCCAAAACGGACGCGCAATTTTTCTTTGCTAAACGCTTACCCAACATACACCTAGATAATAAGTCTGTGATAATTCTCTAAAGAATATTCTACCTCTTAAAATAGTTACTGCTTATACATGCTTATAACAACTGTAAGAATTCTCCAAGATATCCTATTTATATTAATCAGATAAACTGTCACTCAATCCAGTAGGCGGTACAATAAGTAGATGCACGTGTAAAGATACTTCGATCAAAAATGTTTGATATCAATACATAAAATACTTTATCGTCTTATTTCTAGTTTTTGGATTACTTATCTTATTAACATGACAATCGTGAAACATTCAGAAGTATTGCTTTTCTATTTCTTTCAACCATTTAATTAATATCATATGGTGCTGATTAAGATGACACCATAAATAATAAGATGAAGAGATAAAGAACTATGGGCTGTAAAATTATATAAAAAAGAAAACAAACAAATATGAATAGTATGCTGTAAGATTTCTCTTTACTTATTCTTTTAGTTGTTGTGCACGTGAAGGAATTATGTCTGTGCAGAGAAACCAGAACAGGTTTGAACCGGTTTAAATGAGACGATACTGGCTCTGTAGTTGGGCGGCTCTTAGCATACGGTCCAATTAAACAATTTCTATGTCTATATATTCCTCTACATAAAACTGTGTTGAAGATAACAAAATGTTAAGGAAGAGAGATAGGTCAGGACGAGTACAGAAACCATAAAAGTTGTATTTATATTTTTTTTCAATCGTATAGAAGCTAAATTTGTCTACTGTACTAATATATTTATCCACAACGCGATTTAGCCTGTTAACAAAACGTTTGTCTCTATCCAATGTTTCCTCATTTTCCGGTAGTCCAAATTTCCCTCGCTTTATCACAAGACCTATACCTATTGTATTTATTGTTAAATTGCATGAACTATTTGCCACTGGACGTTCAGCAACCAACTACTTTTTACGTTTATTTCTTAACTACGGGGTTGGGTTGAATAAAGCTATAAGAGAAAGACTAAAGGTTAAACTGAAATGAACATTATGGACCAGTTTTGTTTATTTATTAATAGCGAAGACTCGCTTTCAAAGTTTGCAAACAATGTAGGTGGCAATTTCAAAGTGAGGCTGCCCAAACGCTATACGTTAGATGGATCGTGGGAATGTGCATTATTGGAGGTGTCGTTCATACCGGAATTAGAAGCCTCAACGAGCCGTATGTATTTCTGTTCCGATTTCGTGCACCAGTCGTACGTGAGGGAAACGGCTCTCCCTATTCTCCAGTCGATACGGTTATTGAATGAAGATATCACGGACGTGACGTTTGAGAAACCAATCTATTTTCCGGTCACCAGGAATGAATTGTATCACATCGAATTTGTGTTGAGAGACGATCATTTGCAAATCTGTCGTCTAAAAGATGACCACGTATTTCTCTTGCTACATTTTCGTAGGAAGAATCTATAAGAGGAAACTACACATTCTTATTTAGGACATTACGAATATGTTTAATTGCAATATTTGCCGTAAAGTATATGTGTGGCCGCACGATCTTCAAAGACATATGAGAAGTAAGCATTCTTCCGATGAGTCACTATACCAGCCAGATGTTACCCAGCAGCAGCAGCAGCAGCAGCAAAAGCAGCAGCAGCAGCAGCAGCAGCAGCAGCAACAGCAGCAGCAGCAACAGCAGCAACAGCAGCAGCAGCAACAGCAGCAAAAGCAGCAGCAGCAGCAGCAGGAGGCTTTCGTGTTTAGACACCCTTTTACCATGATCGTGTCCGGTCCCACCTCCTGCGGAAAAACTCATTTTATGAAAGATGTGCTTCAACACATAAAAAGACTGTGTAGTCCTAGTCCAGAAAGAATTGTTTGGTTGTATAAAAGGTGGCAACCTCTTTACGAGGAATTACAACGAACAGTGCTTCCACGCGTTGAATTCATTCGTGGAATTCCTTTTGATCTCGAAAGGGACGATTTTTTCGATCCCAACATTCGAAACATGATCCTATTAGATGATCTCATGTCGACCTCGGCCAAAGACTCCAGAATAAATGATTTGTTTACGGAAGGGAGTCACCATAGAAATTTATCGGTCGTCGTTTTGAATCAGAATTTATACTTTGGCAAAGACCCCATCCAGAGACGAAACTGTCATTATCTCGTTCTCTTTAATAACCCCATTGATCGTCAACCCATCATGACGCTGGGCCGACAGATGTATCCTTCTCGAGGGGACTTCTTTCTCCGGAAATTCGAAGAGGCAACGAGGACACCTTTCGGGTACCTTCTGGTTGACCTAAAAGCTAGAACCCCGGAAGCCTCCAGATTACGCACAGAGGTCTTGCAGATCGGTCAAGGAGAGACATATGATGAAAAGAAGGAGGACACCCATCTCTCCGAAGACGAAAGTTCGGTCTCGTCAGACGAAGACATGGCCGACGAGACAACAGACCTATCGTCAGACGATGCTGAAAGACGAGAAGATCTCATCGCCTGTCGGGATTGTGGAGTAGTGTTTGCTCACCTTCGTGGATTGGAAGCCCATAGTCAGCAAGGGTGTGGGAAGAAAAACGGCATTGTTCTCCCGATGACCGGGAAAGATGTAGAGGATGCTTTGAGCGGATTAACCGTGACCGTGTGCTGTGCAGAAGACTTACCTAGCTATGTGAGCGACAGACCTAGAACGTTTGTGGTCAATACGGACAACTGTGACCAAAAGGGGATTCATTGGGTGGCTTTTCATTTTCCCGCATCGGGTCCACCCGAATTTTTCGACTCCTTAGGACGATACCCGGAAACGTACCAACGCTATTTTAGAAATGTACTCATCGTGAATGGACCGGAATACTGTGTGGTTGGCAATCAAATTCAACCCGATGATTCAAATACCTGTGGCTTGTATTGTATTTATTACGTCAAATTGAGATGTCGAGGACTCGAGATGAAGGACATTATCAGTACCTTTTCATCCACTGACTTGATTAAGAATGACAGCAAACTCGTAGCCCTATTTGGTTAAAAAAAAAAAAAAAAAAAAAAAAAATATAAATAAAAAAAAAAATAAAAAATAAAGAAATAAATAATAAAACAGGAAAAGAAAAGAAAAGAAAAGAATCTTAAACCACCTACATGTATATGTAGCAGGTCTCAAGTCCTGAACCAGATCTGGTATCTGGAAGTGTGAGAGAGATTTAGGTGTTCGTGTGAGTCATATCCTTAGGTATGCATCCCCATGTCGAGTCCAACTCTGATGTCCGTGCTGAGGCCCAAATATAGCGTTAGTGTACGCGCGCAGGTCTAACTATAACGTCTTGCGTCCCGATTTCAGGTCCAAATATGGAGTTGGTGTCCCGATGTCCGCGTGAAGGCCCAAATATAGTGTTCGCGTCCGCGCTCAGGTCCAACTAAAGCGCTCGCGTCCGCGCGAAGGCCCAAATATGGTGTCGGCCTGTGAGTCATACCCTTAGATTTCAGAGTCAACTACGGTGTCCACGCTAAGGCCCAAATATAGCGTCAGCGCATGCACACAGCGCGCGTCCCGTGTCCGAGGTTTAGGGCTCATACTGCTCGCACTATACTACTGATTTTCTCCCCGAGCTTTGAAACTAAGACATTTCTCAGTAGAGGTACAAAAATGGAACCCATTTTGTGTACACAATTATTACAGTTATTATACCAATCTTTGAAATTCTCTAAGAATAATTGCACATACTTAAGTTGTACACTTGCTATTATGAAATTGTTTGTGATAATTTTTTCAGACTTTAGAACTTGCATGACTAAGTGTTTCTTCCACCGGAGATCTTTGGAACCATCACACATTCTTTGCAACGCTATTGAGGTTGTGTATCGTTCAGTATGGTGTTGTATAAAGATTTTGTCCCTTTTAACATGTTATATTTTCTTTATACATAAATTTTCAGTGTATATAGTTATCAAAAGTACCAGGATTATTATTTTATACGCCAGACGCGCGTTTCGTCTACATAAGACTCATCAGTGACGCTCAGATCAAAATAGTTAAAAAGCCAAACAAATACAAAGTTGAAGAGCATTGAGGACCCAAAATTCCCAAAAGTTGTGCCAAATACGGCTAAGGTAATCTACTCCTGGGGTAACAAAATCCTTAGTTTTTCGAAAAATTCAAAAGTTTTGTAAACAGAAAATTTATAAATATACCTTTCTCAATTGTTAAAGGAATATTCCGCTCAAGCTAACTGTACTTCATATAAAGTATTTGTCAATCTACATGATAAAATAAATCAGATATAAGAAAGGATTAACAATCACTTTACATTTACACTTACATATCAAATTCTTTTTTTGTATATATAGAAAACAATTAGGTTATGAAACTAAGGATGACTATACTATTTGGTCTCTATTAACTCGTATTGAAATGAAGCATAATCAATTCGATTAGAATAGGAAAGTAGAAATATTAAGTGAAATTACTATTTTTACTTTTATAAGAGGAAAAATTCTAAATATAGAAGCGTTTTATTTATCTTCTTAATCGTCATTGAACTGATGGCTCATAGAACACATTTGTGTGATAAAAGGGTTATGATACTTCATAAAATCATTGGTCTCTAGATATCAATTTTGAAACAATTAGGAAGGAATGTATTTGTAGTAGAATGGGGCGCTCATATTCACCAGGGTCACAATTTCGCCGTTTTATGATTTTGAGGTGTAAAAACTTCAAAGGATGGGTGAAATGGAAGAAAAATGCCGGTAAATTATATTATTATAACAAATATGATTATTTTTATACGACCGAAAAATTGAAAATTTTTTGGTCGTATATTGGTATCACGTTGGCGTCGTCGTCGTCTTTGTCGTTGTCCGAAGACATTTGGTTTTCGCACTCTAACTTTAGTAAAAATAAATAGAAATCTATGAAATTTAAACACAAAGTTTATGACCATAAAAGGAAGGTTGGGATTTATTTTGGGTGTTTTGGTCCCAACAGTTTAGTAATCAGGGGCCTAAAAGGGCCCAAATAAACATTTTTCTTAGTTAACAATAACTTTAGAATAAGTAAACAGAAATCCATGAAATTTTAACATAAGGTCTATGGCCACAAAAGGAAGGTTGGGACTGATTTTGGGAGTTTAAATCCCAACAGTTTAGGAATTAGGGGCCAAAACAAGTCCCAAACTAAGCATTTTTCTTGGTTTTTGCACAATAACTTTAGTATAAGTTAATAGAAATCTATGAAATTTTAACACAAGGTTTATGACCAAAAAAAGGAAGGTTTGGATTGATTTTGGGAGTTTTTGTCACAACAAATAAGGGGCCAAAAGGGTCCAAAATTAAACTTTGTTTGATTTCATTGAAAAATGAACTATTGGGGTTCTTTGATATACGAATCTAAACGTGTATTTAGATTCTTGATTTTTGGTCCCGTTTTCAAATTGGTCTACATTAAGGTCCAAAGGGTCCAAAATTAAACTTTGTTTGATTTTTAACAAAACATGAATTCTCTGGGTTCTTTGATATGCTGAATCTAAACATGTACTTAGTTTTTGATTATGGACCCAGTTTTCAAGTTGGTCCAAATCGGGGTCCAAAATTAAACTTTGTTTGATTTCAACAAAAATTCAATATATGGGGTTCTTCAATATGCTGAATCTAACCATGTATTTAGATTTTTAATACTTAGGACCGGTTGTCAAATTGGTCCACATTGAGGTCTAAAGGGTCCAAAATTGAACTTTATTTGATTTCATCAAGAATTGAAATCTTGGGGTTCTTTGATATGATGAATCTAACTGTGTATTTAGATTTTGGATATTGGAATACTCCAAAGGGATGGTAAGAAGTTTCTTTGAGTGTTATGGCTCAAACCGTTAAGGAATAAGGTGCAAAAAAGGGTGAGAAAAGGGTTTCCAGGTTAATGGACAATTACTTAAGTACAAAACATAATTTAAAAGCAGTGTAAGGTTGGTAATTGAAACTCATTTTAATAGCTCACCTAAACTGCTTTTAAACTATGTACATTGGAAATTTGCCAAAAACTTTGTTATTAATAAATTCCATTGGAAATGCCAAAAAACTATTATTTATTGAACTTCATTGGAAATTTGCCAATATAAAATGTTGCATTGGACTCGGATTGTAGTTATCTTTCTTTGTCCAGAATAGTAGTCAAATCAACTTAAATCATGACTGTATGACATTTTATATTTTATGATGTATTTAAATGAGTAGTTATTGTTGAAAACTCCATTAGAAATTTGAATTAAGATCATTTTTGGAATAAGGGAAAGGGGGAGGTAAAAAAAAATTGGTGGGGTTCAATTTTTCTTATTTCAGATTTCAGAAATGAAAAAGGAAATTTCTTCAAGTATCAAATGATTAATATTCAACAGCATAGTGAATTGCTCAAAAAGCAAAAAAAAAATCATTTTAAGTTCATTAGACCACATTCATTCTGTGTCAGAAACCTATGCTGTGTCAACTATTTAATCACAATCCAAATTCAGAGCTGTATCCACTTTGAATGTTGTGTCCATACTAGTACCAACCGTTCAGGGTTCGAACTCTACGGTCTTATAAAGCTGCACCCTGCGGAGCATCTGGTTTCATAAGCTTATAAGCAGTCCTTGGCTAAGCTACATACTCTAAAATCACCGAAAAATATAATTTCCCTCGAACCACGAAAATTGGTATCATGGAAATAGATTGTTTGTTTTCAACCAAAAATAGCCAACCATCTGGTTTCAATTTGATTAAAAGGCCTACTGACCACTCAGTTTGGTCATTTCTAGAATATTGTTTAAAAGAAGACAAGCTTGTGGGGTTTCTGCCAGTATATTACTGTAATAGGCCTAATGGTGTTCTTGACTCTCATCTATTGAAGTTGTCATACTGACCACCCAAATTACAAAAAAAATGTAGGTAATTTCTAGAATAAACCCCAACAAAAAACGTGCTAGCGAACATTCTACCATAAATTGCTTATGCTATCAAAGGGTGCTATAAACAGTTTCGTATTAAAAAAACTAGGGGATATTCCCCGACTAAAAATAACCATGGAGGGAAACCCCTGTTTATTTACTTAGTTGGTGAAAAAGTATCATGTTTTTTGTATTTGATTGTAAAAAATAGTTAATTAGCTTTCAATTAAAACAGGTTGAATGATTGAAATAATTTTAAAAATTATATGAAATATACATGTTTTCAGGGGAGACAACACTGTAAACATCCTGTTTTTTAGGCAGTGAAAAATGAAAACTTATTTGCACCCACTGTAACTCTTTTCGGAGCAGGAGACCGTACCCTGAAACAAGATTTTTTTGAAAGAAAACATACAAATTTCATACAGTTTTGATTATGTAAAATGTGCACGTATCATGTCTTTATGGGTATGAAAATGACCTGATTTCATGTTTTTTTTATGTTCAAATTAGGCATTTTCCCCCCATGTTCTTTGGATGGATTTTTTAATATGATAAAAGTACACTTTATATTTATTTCATTATAAACTAGAGAACATTCTGATTCCAGTGATATCTAGTTTTATACAAGTATCTTTATTAATCAGTCCACCACTAAGGGTCACTTATGCATGGTCCCTCAAAATATAACGTCATAGAAAAAAACTGTTGATTGCACCCAAAGGTCTATTGGTGTTTTCGACTATTGACATAGTAACCACCAAGTTTGGTCATTTTTGAACCCATGAGTTCAGCCTTAAGATCCATATGGATTGGACTGAATGTCCAGGTAACCTACCCATATCGGCCTTCAACAATTCTAAGCTATTTTCAGCTATTTCAACCAATGAGTTCAGCCTTATAATCCATATGGATTAGACTGAATGTCCGTAAACCTTCCACACAGTATAAATTTTCTTTACCAGTGATAAATGTTGATAATGCTTATAAGATTTTTTTAAAGTGTTAACATATTACTGCAATATCAAGGGATATTTTTTTCTCAATTTTGAAGGGTCTGTTAAAATAGCTGGAAGTTTCTTACTTTATTTTTACAAATAGTGCAAGTAAACAAATCATATGATATATAGGTGGAGTCCTTTGGGCCACTCTACTCCTCCTGTTTGATAACTTTGAAACGGATGAGATCTCCATCCCCAAACCATATATATTCATGTATGGGACAATATAACTAATCAAATGAAGTACAGGGGGAATCCCTTAGGTCACCCTATCCCTATTTTTTGGGAACTTTGAAACGTTTGAGATCCCCACCCCTTAACCTGCATATTCAAGTATGGGACAATATAATAATCAAATGGAATATATTGGGAGTCCCTGTGGTCAACCAACTCCTCTTGTTTGAGAACTTGAAAACGGTCAAGATCCCCACCCATAAACCATATATATGCATGTACGTGACAATATAACAAATGAAATGAAATATAGAGGGAGTCCCTGTTGAGATACCAACTCCTAAACTATATTAAAAAAAGATTTGAATGACATACAAGGTCAATTTCATAGGCGTCGCATATGCAAATCACTAACCTAACCAATGTGTACTAGACTTTGACCACTGTCAGGAGACCATGGGAGTGAATAATTATGTGAGCTTTGTTCGGTAGACTGCATTCTGTTACAATAATTCTTGTTTATTATAAAATTTTATTGATGCAAAAAGTGAATAGGTTTAAGAATTTACCTTAATTTTATTTTGAATTATTTCTGGTCCTATAAAAATTTTCATTTTGATATGGCTCATTTTAAAGAAAACATATTTTTCAAGCTCAAGAATGTTTGACCAACTGTTTTATAATCACCTGTCATTTTATTCCAAACTATGACATCATGGACTTGGGGTGAAGGCGGGAGTCATTTACATTTACTATGGGCAGGTCAGTCGGATCTTACCTTTGATCCCTGTAGTAGTAAACATTTGTCTGAATTGTGTTCTTTTGTACTGTAGAACACAAACTCCGTTTTCTTTCCAGGGAAGCAATCTCATTCATACTATTACAAGCTCGTTATCAGTCAACTTGAACTAATAATAGTCAACTAATACCAATGTTAACTATCAACTAGAACAACTGCAATCATTGCGAACTTGTACCACTACAGACTCATGAAGATTAAAATGACATACTTGATATATGCATTGCTTTTGAAAACCTTGATAAAATATGAATTATTTGCCTTAATAATTAATTCATTCAATGAACATACATGTTCAATATGTTAATGTTTAATGTTTGTTCTTTTAAATCTTTAAGAAAAATTTGAAGCAACATTGCCACAGTTTTCATAATCATGTTTGCTTTGTTTTTTGGTTAACTGCCTACAGCGCTTACGGTGTTTTGATTTTTTGGCAATGTTATCCCTATAGGGCATTTTCGGATTTAAAGATATCTCTGTGTAATATTTTTAAACTTTCCGAGATGTGTTTAGGCGACTGAGTCCCGGTAGCACATTGACAAATTGTAGATGTATCGTGATATTGTTTTCTAATTAGTCTCATGTCGTACTTGGGCTCAGGTGCTGAACATTGGAGTCCTCATGTTATTTTTGTCAATAAACTATCATAGCTTTTCCTGTCAATTTTATTAGAGGGACCGTCTCAGAATGGATTTGTTGTAGAAGATGTAAAAGTTTTAGTCGTTGCAATAAGAGCCTTCCTTTAAGCTTTTGATTTGGCCATTTGATATGTGACTGTCAGTTTTGAAATTTCCTTGATCTGATACTATACATAATAGACAGGATAGATAGTTTGGATTGACTTGATCTGAACAAGTGTTATTTGTATAGCCATGTCATAGTTACGCCGAAGTGCGCAAATTCCTTCAGCTATTTTTTTTTTATAAATTCCACTTCTTAAAAAAATCATACCTTAAGAGAAAGTGTACATTAAAAGTTGACTTTATATTCTTTTAATCAGAAACATTACATTTGTCATGAATAAAAAAGTGTTTCTTAATTCAGGTTGTAATGAGGTACAAATCTGTATTATTTGAGTAGTATGATAGGAAATTCCATTACATTCTAATCTGACAGAATTTCGACTTTTGAGATGATTCCCAGCAATGATATGCCTTAAGCCAGGGACGCAGGTGTAAAAGAGAAAGTCTGGATTGATTAGCAAAGCTATGCTGTCTTTTGTTTGTATTCTGAGCTTTGTAAAAAATGCGTAATGAATATGAATATGTAATTTATAACCGAGATTCTTCAAAAGGAATACTATACGGAAGGTGGTTTATGACGAAAGAAAAAAAAGTAGATTTTCGAAAGTTTCTTAATTTCATGAAAAGAGATATTTTTAATGAAAAATTGATTTGAAGAAAATAGTATACGTGTGTACAAATATAGGTACTGTTGTTATTCTTATGTACGTCATTGGCTGAACCAATCCAGCATGAGGCGTAACACTTTTGAAATTGTGCTAAATTCTTAATTAGCAGTTTGTGTGTGTACATGTGTTTTCACCTGCGTCTGTTACAATTGTGTAAATAAATAGATTAAAAAATGTAGGCACAATTTTTTTATAGCTATTTTGAAAAAGTAGTTCCAACGCCTGGAACACCATGAGATGTTCACACTTTTCAGAAAGAAATTAGAGGGAGAGGGGTCAATCAACCAATGGAACATATCATCAATAATTTCATCACACTTTTCTTGTTCACAGTATTGTTTTATATTAGCACTATTTGATTCCATTGAAACACCTACTCCTGTCGCAAAACTTTGCTTGGCACAGATTTGATAATAAAGTGGGGGCAATACCATATCCACAGCACGCTATTGTGATATTCTAATTAGAGCATTGTTAGTATTTGTGGCGGTGTCTTCCTCGAATGCCAAAATTTTATATGTTACCTATTCCTTGAATGCCAACAAAAATATTTCAATAGATGTTTTTATAAGAACAATTGGTGTTTTTATAACTATTCAAATGATTTTATAAGCATTTAAATGTAAAAATTAATTAGGGAACTTGATAAAATTGAAACATTGTACTAATTTTTGATAAGAAAATATAGCAGATTTTGGGGTTAAAATTATCATAAATTTTAAAGAAATAAAGAAGAAATTTTTTGTTATTACTTTTTATTAAAAAACAAATATTTTGGGAATGGAAATGTTTATTAGCATAAGACACATTTTTTTAAAAGAAATTCTAGTTAAATACAATTATTTCAATCTTAAAATGGATATTACAGATTTATCTAAATCCATATCATATTGAATATTTTATCTGTTAGTAAACAAAACTATACTTACTTTTTAATTGAACAGATAATTAAATTTAACACTTGTAATAGACTGTTAAATGAAAATTGCTTGTTTAAAATATTCACCAATATTCACATATGAAGATTTATAGGGCTTTTTTGTCAATCTGCGTATATGTTTACTTAAGTATATGCATTGTTTTCTGTGTTCTCTGTCTGCAAACAAATAATATGTTATTCAAAATTCTCTTCTTTTTATGCTATGAAAAAAGTATGAGAATATTTAAAGTTTCGAGAAATTCCATCAAGTAAAATAGGAGTATATTACAGCACGCAAAACTATAGAAATATTGAAAAAAGCATCAAAGTCTAAAGACTTAGTAATGCAACAATTTCAAAGTTTTATTTTTAGAGAAGAGCATATTGGTTCAAGCAGTTTCAGAAAAAAATGAATTTTCAACAACTTTACAAACATGAATGAGATTTAGCTACCTGGAATATACCTTTCTGTTTAATTAGAATGTTTGTTTTGATGAGCATCCACTGTTGTTGTGATAACTACTTACACCTATATTCCTCGAATGCCAACATAATTTTACAGGTAAATTGTCGATAGATCAAAGGATGTTGGCATTCAAGGAATAAACCTTTGTGGCTTGTAAATTAAAAGGATAGGGTGTGAAATACTTAGGATAATTATTTCTTCGTTTTGAAGGTGATATTTAAATGTCTATATTTTTGTTTATAGGGAAGGTGATAGTGACACCATCCTGACATTATTACTAACCAGATATAGGTTTTGTTTGTTTTCCTGTTGTGTTGAAGACCCATTGGTGGCCTACGGCTGCATTTTGGTCGGGTTGTTGTCTTTGACATATTCCCTATTTCTATTTTTGAATTTTATTTATTGTTGCCTCATGATGTGGCTGAGGTTACAATGGCTAGATTGAGAAATTATATAGCACTACTGCAAAGCTAGAATTCAGCCTATTCAAAAAGTTTTAACTTGTAAAATCCTTATTTGACACTAATTAAGATTTACCTTAAGAACTCTTTAATAATATCAATGATGAATCATACTTGGGAGAGACACCAAAGTAGTTTACTCTAAAACTTATTTTTCGCAACCTTTGAAAGTAGACAAATAGCTCAAATTAAAGTTTTCACAAATATAAGAAATTTGAATCTTCTCTCAAACACATAAGTCAAGGAAATGAGAACCTGGCAAAATCCGTCCTAAGTTGTCTCAAGGAGGTTATATTAGAAGGAGAGTGAACACTCTGCTTGATACAAAATTAGCATCCCCAGGATAGCAGTTCGATCAGAGAAAAATGATAAAATTATAAAGAAACCGACATGTGTATCACCCACTTGACATGGCCCTCTGATGTACCGGGCTGTTACCGTGAGAAGTTCGGGTTATTAGATAAATCGCATATGTCACGTGATTGTTATCAGTGACTGGGTCATTAAAGATTAGGTGTATTTTTAGTTACAGTGCAGTGCATAGGTGTTTATGATTTGGAAAAAGATTTGACGCGCAATTTCAAAATCAGCCGTCTGTCTACGGCGAAAAAAGATAAAGAAATGACAAAGTCATGAGGGTTTAAAGGAAAGTTAGTGAGCGATTTTTATTCAACACTACATTGCTTTAAACAAAGATTTTCGATTCACCTGTCAATTTCCGCTTTATGAGAATTGGCAGGTAATAATCATAGAAAATATACGAATATGCAAAGTACTTTAGTTACGGTGACCGGTAACGACCGGAAGGAATATTTGCAATTGAAACATAGAGAAATTTATCGGGAACAACGTAAAAGTGACTTTCTGTTATGACTGTTGATATTAACATTGACGGCAATGAGACGGATATTCGTTTTATTTCTATTGGTAATAAGTTTACTTTTAACATAAAATTTTTAATTACTTGATAAAAAAATATCACAAAAAATCTGGGCCCAGTTTCACGAAGCTGTCTTAGGACTAAGACATGTCTTAGGATGGTCTTACGACATATCTTAGTTCTAAGTGGGTTTCACAAAGTGGTCCTAAATTAGGACATCTCTTAAAGTTGGTCATAAAGTTAGGACAACGCGAGAGATGTCTTATGATGGTCTTAGGATAGTTATACGTTTATTTATATAAATTGCACTCATTTTTTATATTAATTTTGAAAAAAATATCTTATTATCATCTAATTATCTATTCTCCTGTTCCTGCTTATAACGTTATCTTTCTAGATTGACGGATTATCATGATTTGTCAACAATGAAAATTCGATGTATTAATATATCAAGATTGCACGATTTTATCCCTAAACCTTTTTATAACCAATAAAGTCGAAATTGAATTCAACTCACTTGTACCAAAATAATGTCATCATTTTATATTCTTTTTTCTTAATTTTGCATTAAAAATTTCATAATTATATTGATGTATTGTTTAAAGATAATTTATATATAAATTACTTTAATTTTTTTATATTTATTTTGCAAATTATGTCATTATATTAATCAATACGTTTAGAATAATTTATGGTAAGACATACTACATTTACATGATTTTTTTCCGTAAATCATATTTATATTTGAAAATTTAAAGAACTTGCGACAGGTTTAGGAAGTCTTAGCTAAGATCATCCTAAGACAGCTTCGAGACGAGGTCTGATATATGTCCTAGGATAGTCATAAGAGGATCATAAGACATGTCCTAAGATATATCTTATGACATGTCTTAGGACAGCTTCGTGAAACCGGCCCCTGATTAACATTTCAATAATTGTATATCCGGTCAGTTTATGACACCTCGGGTGTTTCCGTTCTTACTCGGGTATGTAATTAGGACAAAATCTCCCTCTGTGACAGAGTCGATCTCAACTAATTAACACCCACTTACAGAAAAGTCGGTAACATTTAATGTGTAATTATCGTCTTTCGTCCTCTCTCCTTCTAATATAACCTCCTTGGTTGTCTGAATAGAAGTTTATGAGAAATGGAGAATATATATGAATTTTATTTAGTTTACAGTACTTGATTCAAGGCAATTTTTTGAAATCTGAAGAAAACTGTGGATTCATTATTATACAGTGGATACCAATTTTCGTAGGTTATATTGGTACAGTTATTACGAAAACATTCAAGGTTGCTGCAATCCATGAAAATTGGTACCAACGAAAATATAAGAATCCACAGTAATATGTAATGGAGTTGTTACACGTAGTGAGTTTGAAAAAGTTCAACTTGTTCATTGCTATGTTTAATATAATGAGATTTTTAATCAATTTATATTTATTTTTCAGGGAATGATGGGTAGCATGCCGATGTCACCTGACACCCTGTCACCTGGAGGTAAAGCTGCATTCTTCCGAGGCATGTGTTCTACCCTTACTACCTAAAATGGCCTAACCTTTAACTTTAATGTGGTATTTACCATTGTGGTAATGGGGAAATTCGGGTTGAATCCTATATGTTTATTTTGGTTTTTTTTTATCCCTTAAACTAATTTTACAGAAATTCACAATTAGTTTCATCAGATTTATTTATAGGTATTTATGCTGCATTTGTTTGCATATGCTTTCGTGTTTTTTTGCTCATATAAATTGGTCCAAAATCTAAATTAAATGTTCAAAATTGAAAAGTTTTATTTTGTGTACATGTAAGTAAATCTTCCAAGAAAATTTCATTGCGGCTGCTCAGGCAGATTGTTTGGATTAAAAGTATTTATTAAATTTACAATATTTAGATTTTACTATATATTGTTGAAGTTTTTATATTTAGGTTTGTTTGCTTTGACAGTGTGAGACTAGCAGTCATACATTGACCAAATATAAGGTTTGAAATACAATGTCTAAAATATCTTTGTTGTTTACCTAATTCATAAGACGATAAGTTAACCTCATTTATAAGACAACGTTTACCTTATTCATTAGAAATTAAGTTTTATAGCTCACTCATTAGACAATGTTGTTACCTTTATATAGATTAAAATACTGCATTGACTTGACATATCAACGATATAAGGATGAGGCTTAGAAACGGGGAAATGCGAGGCTGTGCCGAGCTATTTCCCCGTTTCGGGCTGAATCCTTATATCGTTGATATGTCAAGTCAATGCACTATTATTGTCTTTATACTGCAATCTAAAAAAACATTTTTAACTGTTGTTTAATGCGTTAAGGTTATTTATTTGATTTAAATATTGGGGAACATCTCCTTTAAAAAGGCCTCATATCATGCTCGCGGAGTAATATACAACACAATGAAATGTACATTTACCTGTTGAATCCCACACTCAATGGTGAACGAAATCGTTTGAGTATGGACTAAAATATCAACCATATTAAGCATAAAACAATGATTTATAGGTTGCAAACAAAAAATATTAACAAATGAAATATGTTTTTCCAATAATTGCAAAAGAAACAAGGTTGAGTCGTTCCACGCATCGTTGTATGCATTGGAAACAAGGACAGGTTGAAGAGGTCGTATGAATAATTAAATATTATTTTGGCAACTTCTATTTAAATATTCATGAGAAAAAGTGATATCGGGTCAGTGACTGTATATGACATAAAAATATACAGTCAACGCATTTTGACTGCTCAAATAGAACGAGTGCAGTATAAATGACTATAACTTTACCTTATCCATAAGACAATCAGTTTACCTTCTTAAGACAATACGTTTAACTTATTCATTAGACAATAAGTTTACCTCATTCATTAGACAATATCATAACCTCATTAATTTTCCAACATTTGGGAGGATGCAAGACTGCAGCCATGAAATTGAAATTGAAAATGAAACTTATTGAAATTCTGTAAAATGTTAAACCAGTTGTTGTAAATTTGTACATATTTATGAATTAAGCACTGAAAAGTATAGCACTTTTTCCTCCCTTCCTCCCTCCCTTACTCCATCTCTCCCTAACTACCTAAAATGTTTATCCCAGACCCTTACTCATGAAGAAATTTGGTGAAAGACTGTTAAGACTGTTATAAAACTCGAAATTTTTGGCTTAGCACCATTATTAAATTCAGAACATTTCTCTATATTTTATGTAAAATATTTTTTCAAAGTGAAATTGGTGTACCTACTTATCTAACTTTGTCAGGAGACAAAAAAAAATTGTAAATATATAGTTTGTGGTTGATTTTGGGAGTTGAGGTCCCAACAGTTTAGGAATTAGGGGACAAAAAGGGGCCCAAATAAGCATTTTTCTTGGTTTTCGCACCATAACTTAAGTATAAGTAAATAGAAATCTATGAAATTTAAACACAAGGTTTATGACCATAAAAGGAAGGTTGGGATTGATTTTGGGAGTTTTGGTCTTAACAGTTTAGGAAAAAGGGGCCCAAAGGGTCCAAAATTAAACTTTGTTTGAATTCATCAAAAATTGAATAATTGGGGTTCTTTGATACGCCGAATCTAACTGTGTATGTAGATTCTTAATTTTTGGTCCCATTTTCAAATTGGTCTACATTAAGGTCCAAAGGGTCCAAAATTAAACTAAGTATGATTAAATAACAAAAATTGAATTCTTGGGGTTCTTTGATATGCTGAATCTAAACATGTACTTAGATTTTTTATTATTGGCCCAGTTTTCAAGTTGGTCCAAATCGTGGTCCAAAATTAAACTTTGTTTGATTTCAACAAAAATTAAATCCTTGGGGTTCTTTGATATGCTGAATCTAAACACGTACTTATTATTTTTATTATGGGCCCAGTTTTCAAGTTGGTCAAAATCGTGGTCCAAAATTTAACTTTGCTTGATATCAACAAAAATTGAAACCTTGGGGTTCTTTGATATGCTGAATCTAAACCTGTATTTAAAATTTTGATTATAGGCCCAGTTTTCAAGTTGGTCCAAATTGCGGTCCAAAATTAAACTTTGTTTGATTTCAACAAAAAATATACATGGGGTTCTTTAATATATGCTTGATCTAACCATGTATTTAGATTTTTGATGTTTGGGCCCGGTTATCAGATTGGTACACATTGAGATCTAAAGGGTCCAAAATTGAACTATATTTGATTTCATAAAAAAATGAATTCTTGGGGTTCTTTGATTTGCTGAATCTAACCATGTATTTAGATTTTGGATATTGGACCATAATAGGTAATGTCCAATTTAAAATTTAAAATTTTTAAGTTTAAGTTGTTAGACCACATTCATTATGTGTCAGAAACCTGTGTTGTGTCAACTATTTAATCACAATCCAAATTCAGAGCTGTATCAAGCTTGAACGTTGTGTCCATACTTGCCCCAATGTTCAGGGTTCGTCCTCTGCGGTCGTATAAAGCTGCGCCCTGCGGAGCATCTGGTTTAAACTTAGACAAAAATTCGTCACTTACCGGAAAAACGGACAACGATTTTCAGCAAATTTCCAGAATGAAAAACACGATTTCAAAGAAATATTTCTTAATAATTCTTTGACTGATTGCCCTAAATTTCAGTTCTTTACACCTTTGAAATGTCTGCTATTCATCTTTGATGAAATTAATTTGATAAATATTGTTTAAAGCTGCATTTTTTTCCCTTTTGAATAGATGTGTAAAACAGCGAATATCTTTCCGCCTTTGACAAAACATCAGGAAATTTCAAATAGCCTTTAATCTGATTTTTTGTCTCGTCTTGATAGAGTCAAAAAGCGAGACATAGGTATGCTGTTTCCGGCGTCGGCGGCGTCAACAATGTATTAGTTTGTGATTAGGTCTAGTTTATGGTGAACCACAAGTGGTAGGTTAATCATATTTAGTATGCAGTTGTATAATCATTAACACATCTCATTTCCATGGAGATTATTTGGCCCTGCCCCCTCAGTCATGGTCTTTTGACTTCGAAACCTTTGCTTATTTTACATGTATTAGTTTGTGATAAGGTCAGTTTATGGGGAACCACAAGTGGTAGGTCAATGATATTTAGTATGCAGTTGTGTAAGCATCAGCATATCTCATTTCCATGGAGATCATTTAGCTCCGCCCCCTTAGTCATGGTCTATTAACTTCGAAACTCTTGCTTAATTTACATGTATTAGTTTGTGTTTAGGTCAATTCAAGAAGAACCATAAGTGGCAGGCCAATGTTAATTGGTATTCAGTTGTATTAGCATTGGCATATCTCATTTCCATAGAGAATATTTGGCCTCACCCCTCAGTCACAGTCTAATGACTTCGAAACTTATCTGAGTTTACATGTATTAGTTTGTGATTAGATCAGTTTAAGATGAACTGCTAATGTAAAGTCAATGATATTTGGTATGCAAATTTATTGGCATTTGCAAGTATCGTTTCCATGGAGATTATATAACCCCACTCCCTCTTATTGACTTCGAAACTTTTCTATAGTTTACTAGTTAATGTTTGTATTTAGATTTAGGAACGACTTATAATAAGTCAATGGCCATGATGGTATTTGATATGCAGTTGTTTAAGCATTGTCACATCTCATTTACATGGAGACTGTTTAGCCATGTTACTCAGTCATGGTTCATTGACTTTGAATATTTTCATAACTTGTGTAAGATGTTAAAGTATTGATATTTTGATTTCAACATTTGCATAATCAAAATTACAAAAAGGCGAGACATATCTCTGTGATAACAGTTTATTTTTTCAAAAAAAAAAAAAAGTTTTCAAATTAAGAATATTTTGCTTTTGATGTTATTTTCATATTGAAATGTCAGTATAAATCAAAAACACAAAGACCTGAACATAAACTGCAGAAAAAATGGAAAGTTATGGCGAAAATGAGCACCCCACTCTGAATTATTATTACTATTTTCGGCCAAGTCGACAGAAATCTAAAATTGGCTTTTAGAACTGTGATGTTTGCCAGATTACCGGCAGGCGGCGACAATTTTGTTTAATCAACTCATCTCATCTTTGTAATCAGCACAGGTAATGACATGATTTATAACAAACCTTTATCAAATTGTTCTGTTATAAATTTTAAAACTTAAGAAATTAAGTTTCGACCAATCAGACAAAGTTGACCTCTGATGAACTTGGCTATTCGTTTATATATATGGTCATATAGTTGTTCAAATGTTTCGGTTCTCAAACAGTTTTGGCTTTCAAATATTTGACTGTGACCGTTCCTACTGAAGGTAAATCAAGATTAGCTTTTCGAATGCATGAACTAATAACGATTTATTTTCATTTTTTACCATTTACAACTCAAATTCATAAAACTTCACAGAAAGCCAGTGCACATATTTTAAAGCTGTGCACCTGTTATTATAAAGTTGTCTGTGGATTTTTACTCTCAAGATCGGAAAGTAAGTAATTTTTAAGAAAAGGTAAAAAAAAACCGGTACCAATTTTGTTTGAAAAACTTCCACAGTTGTCATCCATAAACCTTGAAATCCTTAAGAATGATTGCGCTAATTTAAGTTGTACATCTGCTAATATGGCATTGTATGAAGATTTTTTCCAGACTTCAGAGCTAACATGACTGGGTGTCTCTTTAGAGGCAATCTTTTCAAAAGATGTTAACGTTGTTTTTTTTTTTTTAAATTTTAACCAAGATCTCTAGAATTTCACAGAATCATTGCAACGCTATTGAGATTTGCATCGTTCAATATGGTGTTGTATAAAGATTTTGTCCCTTTTTACAAGTTATATTTCCATATAAATACTGGTAATAACAGACCATTCCCCTCTGTTAAAGGAACATGCTCTACGTCATGCTCTACCCATAATTTTTGTTTTGACCTCACATTATAAAATAAACCGGGTATAAGGGGTTTAAAAATACTTAAAATTAACATATCAAATACTTTTTGTTAAATAGAAAACAATTAATTATATAAAACATAGGGTGACTAAACTCTTTGGTATCTTTGTTAATTTGTATAGAAATGATCCTAGAAATAATAAATTACATTAGGAAAGGAACCTATTTATAGCATGCATTATTACTATTTATACTTTTCTGAGATAAGTTAAATCAATGTATTTGTTATATTTACCGTTATTTTTTAACTGTCTGCTTATAGTAGGATATAATTAGGTGATTAAAGGGGTATTACACTTCTGAGAATCATTTGTTTCTATTAACTTATTTTGGAATGATTAGGAAAGGAAAGTATTCATAGTAATAGTTATTGCTATTTTGGCACAGATGGGAGAAGTTCAAAACTGGTTTTTAGTATGGTGATGTTAAGTGTAAACAACATATACAGTTATCCAAAATCCCTGAAATTCCGTGAGAATGATAGCGCTAATTTAAGTCGTACACCTGCTTTTGTGAATATGTTTGAGGATTTTTTCATACTTCAAAACGTAATTGACGAGCAGAATGCAAAAATCTATTTACTTTCTATTCATCAAAAAGTCAAATCTCAAAAATACTGAACTCAAAAATACTGAAATTCAAAACGGAAAGTCCCTTATCAAATGGCAACATCAAAAGCCCAAATACATCAAACGAATGGACAACAACTGTCATAGTACTGACTTGATACAGTCATGTTCTTATGTAGAAAAAGGAGGATTAAACCTGGCTTTATAGCTAGATAAAACTCTCAATGTTATTGTCAGATGTTATTGCCCTTTAAACGACGATTGTTTTGCCAAAATTTTGTTTTTGCCTATTATTTAAAAAAAATTATTGAAATAGGCAAACATTGTTAGAGACATGAATGACCAGCAATATAGGATCTACAAATATGGATAGGTATACACATCAAAAAGAATGATGAACACAAGTACTATAAAAATGCCAGACAACCGAATCGAATGCCGTCGTAATGAGTTATAAACTAAAACTAGGATTTCTGAATAATTTCGTGTCCGGCTCATACTTTTTTAAGACACCTTTGAAATAAAAACTTGGGATTAATTATCCGTATCTGTTATCTGTTATCAAAAAAATCCTGTCAGTCAGCAAACATGGCTGTCATGTGTAATATAAACCATTATGGTAAAATGCACTAATTGTTTATTTTGAAAAGAAAACATAGATTAAAAATTTTTTTACAAATCTGCTCAGAACATAAATAAATGTATAAATGTAAATAACTTGTTATAAATTTCATGCGTTCAATAAGCTTTTCTTGATTTACTATCATCAGCAACGACGAAAGCCGAATATTAGAAAACCAAGGACGTACAAGAATTTTAAGAGTTGGAGTGCTATATTACGAAAAAGGGCTAAAAATGGCAGGTCTTCTAAAAACAACTTTATTGGAGAGATTTGAAACCTTAGTTTTCTAACAATGTTATATCTATTGATGACAATTTTAGAACAGTTTGTTATAAAGTTTGTCAGTATCGAATTAATGCCTAATAAGCTGACGATATCTTCGGGACAGATATTCCAGCAGCATAAGTATCAACTAAATGCTGTTAAAAAATGAAAACAACACGTAATAAATTTCGTGCGTCGGAATAGCTTTTCTGGATTTACCTTCATCAGGAACGCTCAAACCCGAGTATTTGAAAATCAAGGATGTATAAGAACCTAAGCAGTTGAAGAGCTTATGTGCTATATAACCAAAAAGAACCTAAAAATAGCCAATCCATCTAAGGTTTATTTTGCTGGAGGGAGTTGAAACTTTTAAGTTTCTAACACTTATTAAAATATGTTGTGCCAGGATTATTTGCATTATTCTTTTAATAGTAACCTTCATTCATTCGTATTTCCCGGCGTATATTTTCCGCGAAACTAGGTCATACATGTTTTCACTTTTTGTACACTTGTTTGTTATGCGGAATGATTTTCTATAGTTACAACATAATTACCTTATTCAGAAGTTATTAATGCATCCTATTTAATCCATATTTATCCTTTTATAATGTTAGAATTATCCCAAATCGAACTTGTCAACTTTATGGCCATTTTGGTTACTTTCATATTGTGTACACACGTACTATTTTTAGGTGTATTGATTAACTTGATCTTTTAAACGTTTAGAGAAAAGTATAGTCAGTTTCAAATTAGATCGCAGACAGATCAGCTGTTTTTAGTAAGTGACCTAGATTTTACTATTCATGTATTTTCACTATTGTAGCACACACTGCAATTCTATTTAGATATATTGTAATTGACTCATAATTATTATTTATGATATTAGCTTTTAATAAAGCTGCTTTTATTTAATTCCAACAAATCTTATTCTTGATTATTCAAAGTTTGGACTTCAAAACAGTTTTATTCCTTCGACTTTAAAATTGATATTTATATAATATCTGCCAACCATTTAAATAACGGTTGGCGCTTCAATTGGTGGCAGCGGTAAAAAGAACATTTAAAAAAAAAAAAAAAAAAAAAGAGAGGAAAAAAGTAATACATAAAAAAAACCAACAACATACAAATCAGCATATATTGAAACTCAAACTGTGGTTAACATATGATATTATTGAACACCAAGAGTTATTGAAATTCAAGGTGTATTTTCCATAAATAAATTATTGAACACCAAGAGTTATTGAAATTCAAGGTGTATTTTTCCATAAATAAATTATTGAGCACCAAGAGTTATTGAAATTCAAGGTGTATTTTTCCATATAAATTATTGAGCACCAAGAGTTATTGAAATTCAAGGTGTATTTTCCATAAATAAATTATTGAACACCAAGAGTTATTGAAATTCAAGGTGTATTTTTCCATAAATAAATTATTGAGCACCAAGAGTTATTGAAATTCAAGGTGTATTTTTCCATATAAATTATTGAGCACCAAGAGTTATTGAAACTCTAGGTGTATTTTTATTATTGAACACCAAGAGTTATTGAAATTCAAGGTGTATTTTCCATAAATAAATTGTTGAACACCAAGAGTTATTGAAATTCAAGGTGTATTTTTCCATATAAATTATTGAGCACCAAGAGTTATTGAAATTCAAGGTGTATTTTCCATAAATAAATTATTGAACACCGAGAATTATTGAAATTCAAGGTGTATTTAGCATAAATAAAATATTGAGCACCAAGAGTTGTTGAAATTCAAGGTGTATTTTTCCATATAAAATTATTGAGCACCAAGAGTTATTGAAATTCAAGGTGTATTTTTCCATATAAATTATTGAACACCAAGAGTTATTGAAATTCAAGGTGTATTTTTCCATATAAAATAATTGAGCACTAAGAGTTATTGAAACTCAAGGTGTATTTTTCCTTAAAATATTTTAATAATATAAGGGTAACTGAAATTAAGTATTAATTCAGTCTGGTATATTAAATATGAATTTAACACACAGACAACTACCACCTCCTACGTTTTTAAATAATGGAGGGTCCCCAAGAGCTCCCTTATGTAGTGTTAATTCCAATTTTTCGGGTTTAACAAGAGAAAATGAGACACAAATTGTTTCGAATAGTGCACCAGGGGCTAGTGGTATTATTTCTGATACTTACCCTTCAATTACAAGTGTTAATAATTTTAATAGTTCAATGGCTGGTCCCAGCATTTCAAACTTTAATACTATAAGTTCACCTAGTACTAGGTTAAACAGTCAGTCATATCCTGCTTGGGGGTTATATACAAATATTAGTACTAATAGTATAAATGTAAGTTCTTATTCAAATCCAATGAATAGTACTACTAATTTGACCCAACCAATGACAGCAAATCAGACAAATACCATGACAAACCTATCACGGCCCAGAACATCTTCTTTGAGTGACAGCAATCTGAACAGATCAACATATGTGAATCATCAACCAGATGAGGTGATGGAACTTAGACGAAGGATACAAGTACTTGAAAGAGAGAAAGAATTTAATACAAGGCAAACAATGGATACGGAGTCCCAACCTTCAGCACATAGTATGCAGTCACAATATAGAAATTATGGTAACCATGGTAACGGTGAACAACAACCATATAGATGGAATCAACAAAATTCCACATACTACCCTGACACAAGAGTAGTGAGACGGCCTATCCAATGCGAAATCGAACAGAATCATTTGCAAGTCAAGATTCCTATAAGTCAAGACTTCCATTTTTTAATGGTAAAGGAGACTGGAAAACTTTTATGGTACAGTTCCAGATAATTGCAGAACGTAATAACTGGAGTCCACGACAGCAAACAGAAGAAATCCTTCTAGTCCTTAAAGATGAGGCCCTTACTTTTGCCACAGAGTTAGCTCCAGAAGTTCGCACTTCCTTTATGCTGTTTAACTCAGAAATGGAAAGACGTTTTGGAAACAACAATTTTCCAGAGACCTACAGACCTATAGCACATAAGCTCTTCAACTGCTTAGGTTCTTATACATCCTTGATTTTCAAATACTCGGGTTTGAGCGTTCCTGATGAAGGTAAATCCAGAAAAGCTATTCCGACGCACGAAATTTATTACGTGTTGTTTTCATTTTTTAACAGCATTTAGTTGATACTTATGCTGCTGGAATATCTGTCCCGAAGATATCGTCAGCTTATTAGGCATTACTTCGATACTGACAAACTTTATAACAAACTGTTCTAAAATTGTCATCAATAAATATGACATTGTTAGAAAACTAAGGTTTCAAATCTCTCCAATAAAGTTGACTTTAGAAGACCTGCAATTTTTAGCCCTTTTTCGTAATATAGCACTCCAACTCTTAAAATTCTTGTACGTCCTTGGTTTTCAAATATTCGGCTTTGGGCGTTGCTGATGATAGTAAATCAAGAAAAGCTTATTGAACGCATGAAATTTATAACAAGTTATTTACATTTATACATTTATTTATGTTCTGAGAAGATTTGTAAATTTTTTTTTAATCTATGTTTTCTTTTCAAAATAAACAATTAATGCATTTTACCATAATGGTTTATATTACACATGACAGCCATGTTTGCTGACTGACAGGATTTTTTTGATAACAGATAACAGATACGGATAATTAATCCCAAGTTTTTATTTCAAAGGTGTCTTAAAAAAGTATGAGCCGGACACGAAATTATTCAGAAATCCTAGTTTTAGTTTATAACTCATTACGACGGCATTCGATTC
Source organism: Mytilus edulis (assembly GCA_019925275.1). Lineage (NCBI taxonomy): Eukaryota > Metazoa > Mollusca > Bivalvia > Mytilida > Mytilidae > Mytilus > Mytilus edulis. The sequence goes on from CM034353.1 coordinate 93,345,251, forward strand.
GGTTGTCTGGCATTTTATAGTACTTGTGTTCATCATTCTTTTTGATGTGTATACCTATCCATATTTGTAGATCCCATATTGCTGGTCATTCATGTCTCTAACAATGTTTGCCTATTTCAATATTTATTTTTTAAATAATAGGCAAAAACAAAATTTTAGCAAAACAATCGTCGTTTAAGGGCAATAACATCTGACAATAACATTGAGAGTTTTATCTAGCTATAAAGCCAGGTTTAATCCTCCTTTTTCTACATAAGAACATGACTGTATGAAGACAGTTGTTGTCCATTCGTTTGATGTATTTGGGCTTTTGATGTTGCCATTTGATAAGGGACTTTCCGTTTTGAATTTCAGTATTTTTGAGTTCAGTATTTTTGAGATTTGACTTTTTGATGAATAGAAAGTAAATAGATTTTTGCATTCTGCTCGTTCTTGTAAGTCAAGTACGTTTTGAAGTATGAACAAATCCTCAAACATATTCACAAAAGCAGGTGTACGACTTAAATTAGCGCTATCATTCTCACGGAATTTCAGGGATTTTGGATAACTGTAGATGTTGTTCACACTTAACATTACCATACTAAAAACCAGTTTTGAACTTCTCCCATCTGTGCCAAAATAGCAATAACTATTACTATGAATACTTTCCTTTCCTAATCATTCCAAAATAAGTTAATAGAAACAAATGATTCTCAGAAGTGTAATACCCCTTTAATCACCTAATTATATCCTACTATAAGCAGACAGTTCAATAATAACGGTAAATATAACAAATACATTGATTTAACTTATCTCAGAAAAGTATAAATAGTAATAATGCATGCTATAAATAGGTTCCTTTCCTAATGTAATTTATTATTTCTAGGATCATTTCTATACAAATTAACAAAGATACCAAAGAGTTTAGTCACCCTATGTTTTATATAATTAATTGTTTTCTATTTAACAAAAAGTATTTGATATGTTAATTTTAAGTATTTTTAAACCCCTTATACCCGGTTTATTTTATAATGTGAGGTCAAAACAAAAATTATGGGTATAGCATGACGTAGAGCATGTTCCTTTAACAGAGGGGAATGGTCTGTAATTACCAGTATTTATATGGAAATATAACATGTAAAAAGGGACAAAATCTTTATACAACACCATATTGAACGATGCAAATCTCAATAGCGTTGCAATGATTCTGTGAAATTCTGGAGATCTTGGTTAAAATAAAAAATAAAAAACAACGTTAACATCTTTTGAAAAGATTGCCTCTAAAGAGACACCCAGTCATGTTAGCTCTGAAATCTGGAAAAAATCTTCATACAATGCCATATTAGGCTAGCAGATGTACAACTTAAATTAGCGCAATCATTCTTAAGGATTTCAAGGTTTATGGATGATAACTGTGGAAGTTTTTCAAACAAAATTGGTACCGTTTTTTTTTATCTTTTCTTAAAAATTACTTACTTTCCGATCTTGAGAGTAAAAATCCACAGACAACTTTATAATAACAGGTGCACAGCTTTAAAATATGTGCACTGGCTTTCTGTGAAGCTTTATGAATTTGAGTTGTAAATGGTAAAAAATGAAAAAAAATCGTTATTATTTCATGCATTCGAAAAGCTAATCTTGATTTACCTTCAGTAGGAACGGTCACAGTCAAATATTTGAAAGCCAAAACTGTTTGAGAACCGAAACATTTGAACAGCTATATGACCATATATATAAACGAATAGCCAAGTTCATTTGAGGTCAACTTTGTCTGATTGGTCGAAACTTAATTTCTTAAGTTTTAAAATTTATAACAGAACAATTTGATAAAGGTTTGTTATAAATCATGTCATTACCTGTGCTGATTACTGAGATGAGATGAGTTGATTAAACAAAATTGTCGCCGCCTGCCGGTAATCCGGCATACATCACAGTTCTAAAAGCCAATTTTAGATTTCTGTCGACTTGAAGGAAAATAGTAATAATAATTCAGAGTGGGGTGCTCATTTTCGCCATAACTTTCCATTTTTTCTGCAGTTTATGTTCAGGTCTTTTTTTTTGGATTTATACTGACATTTCAATATGAAAATAACATCAAAAGCAAAATATTCTTAATTTGAAAACTTGTTTTTTTTTTGAAAAAATAAACTGTTATCACAGAGATATGTCTCGCCTTTTTGTAATTTTGATTATGCAAATGTTGAAATCAAAATATCAATACTTTAACATCTTACACAAGTTATGAAAATATTCCAAGTCAATGAACCATGACTGAGTAACATGGCTAAACAGTCTCCATGTAAATGAGATGTGACAATGCTTAAACAACTGCATATCAAATACCATCATGACCATTGACTTATCATAAGTCGTTCCTAAATCTAAATATACTGAGCCAAAAAAGTTTAGCAACACTTTTTTTTAAATTTTTTATTGGTTGTTTCTGGATTTTTTTTTTTATCAAACATCATTGATATAATCCTTAGTTTTACCTGGATTTTTGTCGAGCCTTCGACTTTAGTCGAAAAAGCGAGACTAAGCGATCCTACATTCCGTCGTCGTCGTCGTCGGCGGCGTCCACAAATATTCACTCTGTGGTTAAAGTTTTTGAAATTTTAATAACTTTCTTAAACTATACAGAATTTCTACCAAACTTGGACAGAAGCTTGTTTATGATCATAAGAAAGTATCCAGAAGTAAATTTTGTAAAAATAAAATTCCATTTTTTCCGTATTTTACTTATAAATGGACTTTGTTTTTCTGCGAGGAAACATTACATTCACTCTGTGGTTAAAGTTTTAAAAATTTTAATAACTTTCATAAACTATCCTTGATTTGTACCAAACTTGGACAGAAGCTTGTTTATGATCATAAGATAGTATCAAGAAGAATATTTTGTAAAAATAAATTTCACTTTTCCGTATTTTACTTATAAATGGACTTAGTTTTTCTGCGAGGAAACATTACATTCACTCTGTGGTTAAAGTTTTTAAAATTTTTATAATGTTCTTAAACTATCCTGGATTTCTACCAAATTTAGACAGAAGCTTGTTTCTGATCATAAGATATTATTCAGAAGTGAATTTTGTAAAAAAAAAATTCACTTTTTCCGTATTTTACTTATCAATGGACTTAGTTTTTCTTCCAGTTAACATTACATACAGTCTGCAGTTAAAGTTTATACAACATTTATTAGATTCATAAACTATCCTGGATTTTTTACCAAACTTGGAAGCTTCTTTCAATCAAAAGACAGTATCGAGAGGGAAATTTTTATTGATGTTTTTCCTCATTTTGTTGAGTCTGCGATTAACAGCAAAAGTAGGCGAGACACTGGGTTCCGCGGAACCCTTACGAATTTTTAAGCAGTCGTACTTTTTTCCGGGTGATCGATTTCGCGCCATTTCAGCTTTGCGCGTGTAATTGATGTTTTACCTTCTGTACCTGTACTTTTAAAACGAAATTTAATTTTTTTTGCACTAGCGTTCAGAAACCCACCATTGGTAAGAAAAACACATAAACGTTTGAAAAAATTGCATGGGGCGTCAATCAGGCCTCTCCGAAAATGACCGTCAGATGGCTCTTGGAATGGTTGATGCCGGCATGAGTGTTGCTGACGTCTTGGCTCGATTTAATGTGCATAAGTCAACAGTTTAGGGACTAAAAAACAGATATCAACAAATTGCAACAGCACAGGATAGGTCGATATGTCGTAGAACAAAAACAACCATCGTCAAGAGAGGAGCGCTACCTTCGCTTTACGTCAACACGGGACAAGTTTTTTGTGGCCACAAGAGTAGTGCATTGACTAAGGACAGCTGCTGGTATGCCTGCCAGTCCTTAATTGATGCCCTTAAAGCATGGCCGAGAAAATGATTTTGAATAACACTATACTCATTTCAGCTTTTTGACCCTCCCGCGCTCCATACAAAAAATATCCTAATGAATATGAGTGTTAAACATTCATGTTGCTTCTGACATGTCATAATTCCATTTTTTTATTATCAAAATTATATGTTGTTATGATTTTTTGATAAAATAAAATTTTATATTTATGTTGCTAAACTTTTTTGGCTCAGTATACAAACATTAACTAGTAAACTATAGAAAAGTTTCGAAGTCAATAAGAGGGAGTGGGGTTATATAATCTCCATGGAAACGATACTTGCAAATGCCAATCAATTTGCATACCAAATATCATTGACTTTACATTAGCAGTTCATCTTAAACTGATCTAATCACAAACTAATACATGTAAACTAAGATAAGTTTCGAAGTCATTAGACTGTGACTGAGGGGTGAGGCCAAATATTCTCCATGGAAATGAGATATGCCAATGCTTATACAACTGAATACCAATTAACATTGGCCTGCCACTTATGGTTCTTCTTGAATTGACCTAAAAACAAACTAATACATGTAAATTAAGCAAGAGTTTCGAAGTTAATAGACCATGACTAAGGGGGCGGAGCTAAATGATCTCCATGGAAATGAGATATGCTGATGCTTACACAACTGCATACTAAATATCATTGACCTACCACTTGTGGTTCCCCATAAACTGACCTTATCACAAACTAATACATGTAAAATAAGCAAAAGTTTTGAAGTCAAAAGACCATGACTGAGGGGGCAGGGCCAAATAATCTCCATGGAAATGAGATGTGCCAATGATTATACAACTGCATACTAAATATGATTAACCTACCACTTGTGGTTCACCATAAACTAGACCTAATCACAAACTAATACATTGTTGACGCCGCCGACGCCGGACACAGCATACCTATGTCTCGCTTTTTGACTCTATCAAGACGAGACAAAAAATCAGATTAAAGGCTATTTGAAATTTCCTGATGTTTTGTCAAAGGCGGAAAGATATTCGCTGTTTTACACATCTATTCAAAAGGGGAAAAAATGCAGCTTTAAACAATATTTAGCAAATTAATTTCATCAAAGATGAATAGCAGACATTTCAAAGGTGTAAAGAACAGAAATTTAGGGCAATCAGTCAAAGAATTATTAAGAAATATTTCTTTGAAATCGTGTTTTTCATTCTGGAAATTTGCTGAAAATCGTTGTCCGTTTTTCCGGTAAGTGACGAATTTTTGTCTAACTTTAAACCAGATGCTCCGCAGGGCGCAGCTTTATACGACCGCAGAGGACGAACCCTGAACATTGGGGCAAGTATGGACACAACGTTCAAGCTTGATACAGCTCTGAATTTGGATTGTGATTAAATAGTTGACACAACACAGGTTTCTGACACATAATGAATGTGGTCTAACAACTTAAACTTAAAAAATTTAAATTTTAAATTGGACATTACCTATTATGGTCCAATATCCAAAATCTAAATACATGGTTAGATTCAGCATATCAAAGAACCCCAAGAATTCAATTTTTTATGAAATCAAATAAAGTTCTATTTTGGACCCTTTAGACCTCAATGTGGACCAATCTGATAACCGGGCCCAAACATCAAAAATCTAAATACATGGTTAGATTAAGCATATATTAAAGAACCCCATATATATTTTTTTGTTGAAATCAAACAAAGTTTAATTTTGGACCACGATTTGGACCAACTTGAAAACTGGGCCAATAATCAAAACTCTAAGTACATGTTTAGATTCAGCATATCAAAGAACCCCAAGAATTCAATTTTTGTTTAAATCAAACTTAGTTTAATTTTGGACCCTTTGGACCTTAATGTAGACCAATTTGAAAATGAAACCAAAAATTAAGAATCTACATACACAGTTAGATTCGGCGTATCAAAGAACCCCAATTATTCAATTTTTGATGAATTCAAACAAAGTTTAATTTTGGACTCTTTGGGCCCCTTATTCCTAAACTGTTGGGACCAAAACTCCCAAAATCAATCCCAACCTTCCTTTTATGGTCATCAACCTTGTGTTTAAATTTCATAGATTTCTATTTACTTATACTTAAGTTATGGTGCGAAAACCAAGAAAAATGCTTATTTGGATCCCTTTTTGTCCCCTAATTCCTAAACTGTTGGGACCTCAACACCCAAAATCAACCCCAAACTATATATTTACAATTGTTTTTTTGTCTCCTGACAAAGTTAGATAAGTAGGTACACCAATATCACTTTGAAAAAATATTTTACATAAAATATAGAGAAATGTTCTGAATTTAATAATGGTGCTTAGCCAAACATTTCGAGTTTTATAACAGTCTTAACAGTCTTTCACCAAATTTCTTCATGAGTAAGGGTCTGGGATAAACATTTTAGGTAGGTAGGGAGAGATGGAGTAAGGGAGGGAGGAAGGGAGGAAAAAGTGCTATACTTTTCAGTGCTTAATTCATAAATATGTACAAATTTAAAACAACTTGTTTTACATTTTACAGAATTTCAATAAGTTTCATTTTCAATTTCATGGCTGAAGTCTTGCATCCTCCCAAATGTTGGAAAATGAATGAGGTTATGATATTGTCTAATGAATGAGGTAAACTTATTGTCCAATGAATAAGTTAAACTTATTGTCTTAAGAAGGTAAACTGATTGTCTTATGAATAAGGTAAAGTTATAGTCATTTATACTGCACTCGTTCTATTTGAGCAGTCAAAATGCGTTGACTGTATATTTTTATGTCATATACAGTCACTGACCCGATATCACTTTTTCTCGTGAATATTTAAAAAGAACTTGCCGAAATAATATTTAATTATTCATACGACCTCTTCAACCTGTCCTTGTTTCCAATGCATACAACGATGCGTGGAACGACTCAACATTGTTTCTTTTGCAATTATTGGAAAAACATATTTCATTTGTTAATATTTTTTGTTTGCAACCTATAAATCATTGTTTTATGCTTAATATGGTTGATATTTTAGTCCATACTCAAACGATTTCGTTCACCATTGAGTGTGGGATTCAACAGGAAATGTACATTTCATTGTGTTGTATATTTCTCCGCGAGCATGATATGGGGCCTTTTTAAAGGAGATGTTCCCCAATATTTAAATCAAATGAATAACCTTAACGCATTAAACAACAGTTAAAAATGTTTTTTTTAGATTACAGTATAAAGACAATAACAGTGCAGTATAAAGACAATAATAGTATAAGGATTCGGCCCGAAACGGGGAAATAGCTCGGCACAGCCTCGCATTTCCCCGTTTCTAAGCCTCATCCTTATATCGTTGATATGTCAAGTCAATGCAGTATTATTGTCTATATAAAGGTAACAACATTGTCTAATGAGTGAGCTATAAAACTTAATTTCTAATGAATAAGGTAAACGTTGTCTTATAAATGAGGTTAACTTATCGTCTTATGAATTAGGTAAACAACAAAGATATTTTAGACATTGTATTTCAAACCTTATATTTGGTCAATGTATGACTGCTAGTCTCATACTGTCAAAGCAAACAAACATAAATATAAAAAACTTCAACCATATATAGTAAAATCTAAATATTGTAAATTTAATATAGACTTTTAATCCAAACAATCTGCCTGAGCAGCCGCAATGAAATTTTCTTGGAAGATTTACTTACATGTACACAAAATAAAACTTTTCAATTTTGAACATTTAATTTAGATTTTGGACCAATTTATATGAGCAAAAAAACACGAAAGCATATGCAAACAAATGCAGCATAAATACCTATAAATAAATCTGATGAAACTAATTGTGAATTTCTGTAAAATTAGTTTAAGGGATAAAAAAACCCAAAATAAACATATAGGATTCAACCCGAATTCCCCCATTACCACAATGGTAAATACCACATTAAAGTTAAAGGTTAGTCCATTTTAGGTAGTAAGGATAGAACACATGCCTCGGAAGAATGCAGCTTTACCTCCAGGTGACAGGGTGTCAGGTGACATCGGCATGCTACCCATCATTCCCTGAAAAATAAATATAAATTAATTAAAAATCTCATTATATTAAACATAGCAATGAACAAGTTGAACTTTTTTCAAACTCACTACGTGTAACAACTCCATTACATATTACTGTGGATTCTTATATTTTCGTTGGTACCAATTTTCATGGATTGCGGCAACCTTGAATTTTTTCGTAATAACTGTACCCATATAACCTACGAAAATTGGTATCCACTGTATAATAATGAATCCACAGTTTTCTTCAGATTTCAAAAAATTGCCTTGAATCAAGTACTGTAAACTAACTAAAATTCATATATATTCTCCATTTCTCATAAACTTCTATTCAGACAACCAAGGAGGTTATATAAGAAGGAGAGAGGACGAAAGACGATAATTACACATAAAATGTTACCGACTTTTCTGTAAGTGGTAACTCGAATAATTCAAGCCCTTTCCGTGTCCGATTTTCTCCCACACGAGGGCTTGAACTCCTTATGATCATTGGCCGTGTCGCCTGCTCTCTGTGAGAGAGAGCCAATCAGCGGCGATCAGGATAATGAGTCTGCGCAACTCTCTTGTAATTGTCTTATCAAACACGTGTGTTCAATTAACACAAATCCGATAATAATTAATTAACATCAATTAACATCAGTTTACATCATTTAACATCAATTAACATCCGGAACTCCTCCTTCTTTAGCTGCCAATTTAAATCAAAATTCCCATATTGCAAAGCGGTGTGAAAATTCCGGTTGACGGTCTTGATCGAGGAAGACGTTCAGGCGTTAATGTAGCCGTCGTAGATCAGCGGAATATAACGACTGAATTATTCGGGTTATGTAAGTGGGTGTTAATTAGTTGAGATCGACTCTGTCACAGAGGGAGATTTTGTCCTAATTACATACCGAGTAAGAACGGAAACACCCGAGGTGTCATAAACTGACCGGATATACAATTATTGAAATGTTAATCAGGGGCCGGTTTCACGAAGCTATCCTAAGACATGTCATAAGATATATCTTAGGACATGTCTTATGATCCTCTTATGACTATCCTGGGACATATCTCAGACCTCGTCTCGAAGCTGTCTTAATAGGATGATCTTAGCTAAGACTTCCTAAACCTGTCGCAAGTTCTTTAAATTTTCAAATATAAATATGATTTACGAAAAAATCATGTAAATGTAGTATGTCTTACCATAAATTATTCTAAACGTATTATTTAATATAATGACATAATTTGCAAAATAAATATAAAAAAATAAAAGTAATTTATATATAAATTATCTTTAAACAATACATCAATATAATTATGAAATTTTTAATGCAAAATTAAGAAAAAAGAATATAAAATGATGACATTATTTTGGTACAAGTGAGTTGAATTCAATTTCGACTTTATTGGTTATAAAAAGGTTTAGGGATAAAATCGTGCAATCTTGATATATTAATACATCGAATTTTCATTGTTGACAAATCATGATAATCCGTCAATCTAGAAAGATAACGTTATAAGCAGGAACAGGAGAATAGATAATTAGATGATAATAAGATATTTTTTTCAAAATTAATATAAAAAATGAGTGTAATTTATATAAATAAACGTATAACTATCCTAAGACCATCATAAGACACCTCTCGCGTTGTCCTAACTTTATGACCAACTTTAAGAGATGTCCTAATTTAGGACCACTTTGTGAAACCCACTTAGAACTAAGATATGTCGTAAGACCATCCTAAGACATGTCTTAGTCCTAAGACAGCTTCGTGAAACTGGGCCCAGATTTTTTGTGATATTTTTTTATCAAGTAATTAAAAATTTTATGTTAAAAGTAAACTTATTACCAATAGAAATAAAACGAATATCCGTCTCATTGCCGTCAATGTTAATATCAACAGTCATAACAGAACGTCACTTTTACGTTGTTCCCGATAAATTTCTCTATGTTTCAATTGCAAATATTCCTTCCGGTCGTTACCGGTCACCGTAACTAAAGTACTTTGCATATTCGTATATTTTCTATGATTATTACCTGCCAATTCTTATAAGCAGAAATTGACAGGTGAAGCGAAAATCTTTGTTTAAAGCAATGTAGTGTTGAATAAAAATCGCTCACTAACTTTCCTTTAAACCCTCATGACTTTGTCATTTCTTTATCTTTTTTCGCCGTAGACAGACGGTTGATTTTGAAATTGCGCGTCAAAATCATAAACACCTATGCACTGCACTGTAACTAAAAATACACATGAACTTTAATGACCCAGTCACTGATAACAATCACGTGACATATGCGATTTATCTAATAACCCGAACTACTCGCGGTAACAGCCCGGTACATCAGAGGGCCACGTCAAGTGGGTGATAAACATGTCGGTTTCTTTATAATTTTATAATTTTTCTCTGATCGAACTGCTATCCTGGGGATGCTAATTTTGTATCAAGCAGAGTGTTCACTCTCCTTCTAATATAACCTCCTTGAGACAACTTAGGACGGATTTTGCCAGGTTCTCATTTCCTTGACTTATGTGTTTGAGAGAAGATTCAAATTTCTTATATTTGTGAAAACTTTAATTTGTGCTATTTGTCTACTTTCAAAGGTTGCGAAAAATTAGTTTTAGAGTAAACTACGTTGGTGTCTCACCCAAGTATGATTCATTATTGATATTATTAAAGAGTTCTTAAGGTAAATCTTAATTAGTATCAAATAAGGATTTTACAAGTTAAAACTTTTTGAATAGGCTGAATTCTAGCTTTGCAGTAGTGCTATATAATTTCTCAATCTAGCCATTGTAACCTCAGCCACATCACGAGGCAACAATAAATAAAATTCAAAAATAGAAATAGGGAATATGTCAAAGACAACAACCCGACCAAAATGCAGCCGTAGGCCACCAATGGGTCTTCAACACAACAGGAAAACAAACAAAACCTATATCTGGTTAGTAATAATGTCAGGATGGTGTCACTATCACCTTCCCTATAAACAAAAATATAGACATTTAAATATCACCTTCAAAACGAAGAAATAATTATCCTAAGTATTTCACACCCTATCCTTTTAATTTACAAGCCACAAAGGTTTATTCCTTAAATGCCAACATCCTTTGATCTATCGACAATTTACCTGTAAAATTATGTTGGCATTCGAGGAATAGGTGTAAGTAGTTATCACAACAACAGTGGATGCTCATCAAAACAATCATTCTAATTAAACAGAAAGGGGCGTATGAGATTTGCACCGATTTTGAAAATTTTCATTCTTTCATTTGCGCCGATTTCATTTTTTCATTTGCGCCGATTTTATATCTGCTCCTAATTAGATTTACAGGTAAGTTAATACTTGTACATGTTCTGTACTATACCGTTGAAAAAATCTGGTTATAATTGTTGTTCATTTATGTTTAAGTTAATTTTGATTCATATTGTTCTGGAACTTCGTTGTAACATGATGGACATATTACACACTGAAACGAGCCGAGGAGTCAATTCTTTAATCATCGAGGGCCATACATATCGGAAGGTTAGTGTCCTGAAACATAACAACATATCTTACAAATGTACCATAAATCGTGTAAAGCCAGAGTCACCACGGATTTTATTGTCAAAACACTGATGAAGCCTAAAAATGTGGCAGATGTCCGAAAGACAGAGGTTTAAGAACTACGGGTACTGTCAAGGGAAAAGTCTGGAGGTGTATATTGTAGGCCTTTTTCCATCTCCCCGTTGTGAGCAGGGGACAACAGTTATATACATATTATGATTGACAATTCATTACATTTGTTTATAATAATAAATGAAAAATAACATGACTTGGATGGATAGTGCTCTTTTTTGCACTCATACCACATCTTCTTATATCTATTCACCTGTAAATTACCTGTAAAAAAATCGGCGCAAATGAAAAAAAAATCGGCGCAAATGAAAGAAAAAATCGGCGCAAATGAAATGCAGATCGGCGCAAATGCAAAACGCCGACAGAAAGGTATATTCCAGGTAGCTAAATCTCATTCATGTTTGTAAAGTTGTTGAAAATTCATTTTTTTCTGAAACTGCTTGAACCAATATGCTCTTCTCTAAAAATAAAACTTTGAAATTGTTGCATTACTAAGTCTTTAGACTTTGATGCTTTTTTCAATATTTCTATAGTTTTGCGTGCTGTAATATACTCCTATTTTACTTGATGGAATTTCTCGAAACTTTAAATATTCTCATAGCATAAAAAGAAGAGAATTTTGAATAACATATTATTTGTTTGCAGACAGAGAACACAGAAAACAATGCATATACTTAAGTAAACATATACGCAGATTGACAAAAAGCACTCTAAATCTTCATATGTGAATATTGGTGAATATTTTAAACAAGCAATTTTCATTTAACAGTCTATTACAAGTGTTAAATTTAATTATCTGTTCAATTAAAAAGTTTGTATAGTTTTGTTTACTTAACAGATAAAATATTCAATATGATATGGAATTAGATAAATCTGTAATATCCATTTTAAGTTTAAAATAATTGTAATTCACTAGAATTTCTTTAAAAAAATGTGACTTATGCTAATAAAAATTTCCATTCCCAAAATATTTGTTTTTTAATAAAAAGTAATAAAAAAAATTTCTTCTTTATTTCTTTAAAATTTATGATAATTTTAACCCCAAAATCTGCTATATTTTCTTATCAAAAATTAGTACAATGTTTCAATTTTATCAAGTTCCCTAATTAATTTTTACATTTAAATGCTTATAAAATCATTTGAATAGTTATAAAAACACCAATTGTTCTTATAAAAACATCTATTGAAATATTTTTGTTGGCATTCAAGGAATAGGTAACATATAGAATTTTGGCATTCGAGGAAGACACCGCCACAAATACTAACAATGCTCTAATTAGAATATCACAATAGCGTGCTGTGGATATGGTATTGCCCCCACTTTATTATCAAATCTGTGTCAAGCAAAGTTTTGCGACAGGAGTAGGTGTTTCAATGGAATCAAATAGTGCTAATATAAAACAATACTGTGAACAAGAAAAGTGTGATGAAATTATTGATGATATGTTCCATTGGTTGATTGACCCCTCTCCCTCTAATTTCTTTCTGAAAAGTGTGAACATCTCATGGTGTTCCAGGCGTTGGAACTACTTTTTCTAAATAGCTATAAAAAAATTGTGCCTACATTTTTTAATCTATTTATTTACACAATTGTAACAGACGCAGGTGAAAACACATGTACACACACAAACTGATAATTAAGAATTTAGCACAATTTCAAAAGTGTTACGCTTCATGCTGGATTGGTTCAGCCAATGACGTACATAAGAATAACAACAGTACCTATATTTGTACACGTATACTATTTTCTTCAAATCAATTTTTCATTAAAAATATCTCTTTTCATGAAATTAAGAAACTTTCGAAAATCTACTTTTTTTTCTTTCGTCATAAACCACCTTCCGTATAGTATTCCTTTTGAAGAATCTCGGTTATAAATTACATATTCATATTCATTACGCATTTTTTACAAAGCTCAGAATACAAACAAAAGACAGCATAGCTTTGCTAATCAATCCAGACTTTCTCTTTTACACCTGCGTCCCTGGCTTAAGGCTGATCATTGCTGGGAATCATCTCAAAAGTCGAAATTCTGTCAGATTAGAATGTAATGGAATTTCCTATCATACTACTCAAATAATACAGATTTGTACCTCATTACAACCTGAATTAAGAAACAGTTTTTTATTCATGACAAATGTAATGTTTCTGATTAAAAGAATATAAAGTCAACTTTTAATGTACACTTTCTCTGAAGGTATGATTTTTTTTAAGAAGTGGAATTTATAAAAAAAAATAGCTGAAGGAATTTGCGCACTTAGGCGTAACTATGACATGGCTATACAAATAACACTTGTTCAGATCAAGTCAATCCAAAACTATCTATCCTGTCTATTATGTATAGTATCAGATCAAGGAAATTTCAAAACTGACAGTCACATATCAAATGGCAAAATCAAAAGCTTAAAGGAAGGCTCTTATTGCAACGACTAAAACTTTTACATCTTCTACAACAAATCCATTCTGAGACGGTCCCTCTAGTAAAATTGACAGGAAAAGCTATGATAGTTTATTGACAAAAATAACATGAGGACTCCAATGTTCAGCACCTGAGCCCAAGTACGACATGAGACTAATTAGAAAACAATATCACGATACATCTACAATTTGTCAATGTGCTACCGGGACTCAGTCGCCTAAACACATCTCGGAAAGTTTAAAAATATTACACAGAGATATCTTTAAATCCGAAAATGCCCTATAGGGATAACATTGCCAAAAAATCAAAACACTGTAAGCGCTGTAGGCAGTTAACCAAAAAACAAAGCAAACATGATTATGAAAACTGTGGCAATGTTGCTTCAAATTTTTGTTAAAGATTTAAAAGAACAAACATTAAACATTAACATATTGAACATGTATGTTCATTGAATGAATTAATTATTAAGGCAAATAATTCATATTTTATCAAGGTTTTCAAAAGCAATGCATATATCAAGTATGTCATTTTAATCTTCATGAGTCTGCAGTGGTACAAGTTCGCAATGATTGCATTTGCTCTAGTTGATAGTTAACATTGGTTTTAGTTGACTATTATTAGTTCAAGTTGACTTAATACGAGCTTGTAATAGTATGAATGAGATTGCTTCCCTGGAAAGAAAACGGAGTTTGTGTTCTACAGTACAAAAGAACACAAATCAGACAAATGTTTACTACTACAGGGATCAAAGGTAAGGTCCGACTGACCTGCCCATAGTAAATGTAAATGACTCCCGCCTTCACCCCAAGTCCATGATGTCATAGTTTGGAATAAAATGACAGGTGATTATTCTAGAATCTGATTGGTGCTCCGCTAGAACAGCTGTTTTGTCATCCATTAATTTTCTAAATATTGGTTTTGTATCATATAATTTCTTTTCATGTCAAGTTTATATAAAAACAAAGGAGTTCTTGACGAGATTACGAAAATCAGAATACTCACAGTGCAAATGAACAACGAAAATTACTGAGAAAAAACAGTAATAATAATGAAATTGATGAAAAAATTAATATGTAAAACTTCAGATACTTAAGTCAATTTAAAACACTGTTAAAGTCAATGTACTTGAAAGATATAATGACTTGAATGCCATTTAAAAAAGTTCAAAAGAATGTACCAGTAGATTAAGTTTTTTTTCTACCAGTCTGGTCAGATGCATTGTATTTGAATACGATCACGTACAAATAATACATAAGTTGAAATCTGCACGTCTATAATTAAGTGCATGCGAATTACAGTCAAATGATTTGTAAGAAAGTGTAAATTTAACAAGTATACTGGGTAAATGATAATTCGAAAATGAGTTATAATTGCCGATGCGTAAACTCTCAACTAATACATTTAATGAGAGACGGAATATACCAAGCAGAGAATCAACAGTCATAAGTCATAGAAGAAGAAACTTCATTGGCAGCAGCAGCTGTCAAGCTAAAGACTTCTAATTTAAAGATACGTTATAGAGAATCGTATCAACTTCGAGTGACTAATTTTTATATGTGCAGTTTCCTGTTTCATATCAATGTATTGTTCAAAAAGAAAAATGATATTCTTGGTTTTGTCACAATATAGAATAGAAGATGTGGTATGATTGTCAATGAGACAACCTCTCTACTAGAGCCCAAATGACGCAGAAATTAGAAACAATAGGTCACCGCACGGCCTTCAATATAATTTTCTGATTTAATTGCTAATCAGTTTTTTTGTTTTTCTGCTAGTATGGCACACACCTACGTTTACCCTTTTATATGAAGTAGATCGAATCAAATTAGTAATTAATTGATAAGATCGGTGTTCTCGTGGTCTTTGACTTTTGACTTTTGATTCAAAAAAATAATTAAATTTAGAATTGTGCAAATATTTACTATACATATCTGATTTTCCTTACAAAAAGTTAGTTCATTCAGTTTCTGATGCCATGCAAATAATTACTATAGTAATACACAGCCAATGTGTGATATCAGTTAACCAATCCTTTTGAAAATGAATTTCACCTTTTTCATTAAAAAAAATCTCACAATTTAAAAAAAAGAAGATGTGGTATGATTGTCAATGAGACAACATCTCTACAAGAGCCAAAATGATCCAGAAATTAGAAACAATAGGTCACCGCACGGCCTTCAACATAATTTTCTGATTTAATTGCTAATCATGTTTTTGTTTTTCTGCTAGTATGACACACACCTACGTTTACCCTTGTATATGAAGTAGATCGAATCAAATTAGTAATTAATTGGAAAGATCGGTGTTCTTGTGGTCTTTGACTTTTGATTCAAAAAAAGAATTAAATTTAGAAGTGTGCAAATATTTACTATAAATATCTGATTTTCCTTTAAAAAAAAGTTAGTTCATTCAGTTTCTGATGCCATGCAAATAATAATTATAGTAATACACAGCCAATGTGTGATAGGAGTTTACCCATCCTTTTGAAAATGAATTTCACCTTTTTCATTAAGAAAAATCTCACAATTTAAAAAAGAAGATGTAGTATGGTTGTCAATGGGACAACTCTCCCCATTATACTAAATGCCTCATTAACAGAAACAATAGGTCACCGCACGGCCTTCAACATGGTTTTCTGATTTAATTGATAATCATTTCTTTGTTTTGCAGCTGATGTGGCAAACGCCTATGTTTACCTTTATGGGGTAGATCAGATCAAATAAATCATTCATTGAAAATATCTGTGTTCTTGTGGTATTTGACTTTTAATTCACAAAAATAATTAATTTTAGAATCGTACAAATATTTATAACATTTACTATAAATTTCTGATTTTATTTTCCAGTGTCTGATGTCATGTAAATAATAATAATTATAGTAATACACAGCCAATGTGTTATGGGAGTTTACCCCTCCTTTTGAAAATGAATTTCACCTTTTTCATTAATTATTTTCAAATTGTATGTACATATTCATACAAGAACCACATTTTAACTACTAATCAGGTGAATCCCTCGGACACATCAGTCCAGTAGCAGAGGTATTAACCTAGTGATAATAGTAATAAGGGCAAATAATCCAAAACGAAGTTTCATTGAAAGATTTAATAAAACTTACTCTTTATTCAAAACTTACTCTAATCAAAAGTAAAATCACAAAAATAGTGAACTCCGAGGAAAATTAAAAACAGAAAATCCCTAATCAAATGGCAAAATCAAATGATATAATAAATCAAACGAATGGACAACAACTGTCATATTCCTGACTTTTTCAAATGTAGAAAATGGTTGATTGAACTTGGTTTTGTCGCGCTTAACCTCTCCCTTGTGTGACAATCGCATCAAAATCCATTACATTTACAACAATTCGTGTACAAATGTACAAATAGAGGTACATCAGTCATCACAGTGTTACAATCTCAGTTAGAACAAACACAAAATGATCCAAAAGTAAGTACACGTCCTATATAAAATAAGAAGTTGTTGTATGATTGCTGATGTGTCAACTCTCCACGAGTATGTTTAAAAAGAGACTATACCAAAGGGTTAATCAAAACTCAAAAATCACTTGCAAAGAAGAAGAGACATTGGTAGCAGCAGCAGTCAGTCTGAAGACTTATTATTAAAAAAAACGTTGAGAAGTATCGTATCAACTTTGGGTGACTAATTTTTAAATGTGCAGCTCAATAAAGTTTCTTTTTTCAGATCAATGTATTGTTAAAAAAATGAAAATTGTGTTGTTGTTTTTGTTATAATATAAAAAAGACGATGCGGTATGATTGTCAATGAGACAACTCTCCAACTTAGACCAAATGACGCAGAAATTAGAAACAATAGGTCACCGCATGGCCTTCTACATACTTTTCTGATTTAATTGCTTTTAATTTCTTTGTTTTACTGCTGATGCGTCAAACGCCTACTTTTACCCTTATGGAGTAGATCGAATTAAAGTAGTCATTCATTTAAAAGATCTGTGTTCTTGTGGTCTTTGACTTTTGATTCATAAAATTGATTAATTTTGAAATTGTACCAATATTTTTAACGTTGACTATAAATAATTTCCTTAGAAAATTAAAGTTATTTCATTCAGATTATAATACCATGTAACAAAAACCAATACACAGCCAATGTGTGATAGGAGTTTAACCATCCTTCTGAAATTGAAGATATGTTTTGTAAAAATAAGAGATTGTGTGCATGTATTCATAAAAGAATCACATTTTTGACTACTGGCCTGGTGATATCCTCGGAGACTAAAAATCCTCTAGAAGAGGTATTGACCTATTGGTAGTAGTAACAAGGAAAGTAACACAAAACGACATTACTCTTGAAGGATTCATCAAATCTAACGTCATTCGGAGTAAAATTAGATGTTCAGATTGGGTTAGTGTTCCCAACCAGTGTCAACAGATAAAGTCCACTAGTTAGTCTCGAACAAAAAGATTCGTTGTAAATCGTTACACATATGTAAAAAGATCAAACGAGATAATTTATCTACATAATTAAAGGTCGTTTATTTAATTTGTTACACCTTGTAGCAATAGAAAATGAATATATGTGTGAGAAAACCAAAACTTTTCTCACTTTTTTCACAAATAATAGACTTGTAAGCTTATGAAAGAAAATTATAAGGCTATAGTTCTAGACCGAAATATAACAATGTCTATAAATGTATTGTGCTTTTTGTTCATACAAGACATTGAACTTTACGATTCGATTGGAAAAATATATATATATATTTTATTTACATACTTGATTTTGGTCTTCGAATAACCGAGGTATGACTAGAACCAACTCTAACACCTTTACATTTTCAAAATGTGTTACTTAATCTACTAACACTGTATTTGATCGTCTTAATGTAATATTTTTCAAAAACATATCTAAAGGTTGTCATAATTAAATACCAACGATTGTTTGCACTAACAAAAAATGAAGAAGGAATTGATGTAAAAAAAAAAGTGCATTATCATTCGCTGTTATGTCAATTCATATATTCTTTAAAAGTTAATCATTATCACTAAAATAATCAACGCACATATGCATGAAGGATAGTCATAAAAAAAGTCATAAATCAATTGAGAGAAAATAAATCCCGGTTACAAACTAAAATCGAGAGAAACACATCAAGCATAAGAGCAAAACAACGAAACAATAGAAACACTGAAATGCAACAAAAAATAAACGACAATGCAACATACATAAAAACGAACTATTAGATAACAACTGCCATATTTTTGACTTCGTACAGTACATTTTAAGAAAATATAGTGGTCTGAATCTAGTTTTGTGGCTAGCAAAAACCCGCGCTTTATTGCAATGTTGAATATACTGCTAACATGACAACATTACTTAGTTTATGACAGGAATACAATACAAATAAATGCAAGAACACTCAGGACAGAAAAAATACAGAAAAAATAATATAATGATATATTAAAACCAGAAAAGTTATTCGGATTTGTCTTGGTAACATTATAATAGTTTACCGTTGTTAATCCTCATATAATTCTAAGGGCAAATATATATATAAAGATGTTGTATGAGTGCCAATGAGACAACTCTCCATCCAATATACAATTTATAAAAGTATACCATAATAGCTAGATATAACTAGATCTCACGCATCAAGCAGTTCACAAAAAGTAGAAGTAAAACTTAATCGATAATATTTAAAATGGACGAAATAAACTCATCAATGAAACCAAGAATGAAATTTTGTTTTTGCGCCAGACGTGCATTTCGTCTACAAAAGACTCGTCATTGACGCTCGAATAAAACCAGTTAAGAAGTGGATAAGTGTGGGTTTTGTTTTAATACAATTAATTGCGAGCAGGTGATTATATTCGTTCTTGTTGGTTGACAAGAGAAAACTTTTATTTAAATTATTAATTGAATACAATTTTGTATATACAATTAATTTACAGTCCTTAACCTTGGCTTCCTCTGTATATTACATTATAAATTTTGTCTCACACTTGAAAATGTTATTCGGTAAGGTACTGACATCTCATTGCCAACAAAATAAAATATGCAGACCAATGCATTTAGTGCATACTGTTATCGTCCATTCGTATTCGATACAGACACAGTTAATACATAAAGGCCATTATTGCGGACCCAAAAATACAAATATCTATACAACTCTTATATTTGATATATTCATCAGATATCACACTTTATGATCTTATAGTATTATTTATTATATTCTTAGTAGTTAATACAGATAAATTGTATGTGTAATACACATGATTTCAATCGTGCTTTACCAGCCATCCGTGATAATATCGATGTCAGTCATTGTGGCAAAGGCGTTATCGAACCCATAATATGTATGACGTCACATAGATCATATCAGTCATGGTTACAAAACCTTTATCAAGCCCCTAATAAGTATTATGTCATATGTCGAAAAAAAATGCAACAGAGAGATAAGTTATGCTTCAGGTAAATGTATATAAAAAAGTGTATACAATAATTTGGAATTTCAATATTATACACCGTATTAAACCTCAACAAATATATAGCTCTCGTGATTATATCGGTGTTCCATAATTATATTGGTGTTTCGTGTTGAAACAGGTCGTAGAGTTTTTATTCCCCGAGGGTATCACCAGCCCAGTATACAGCACTTCTGTGTTGACATGAATTATCAATGATATGGTCATAATTATAAACTAACTGTTTCCAAAACGTAGATTTTTTTTAATACTAAGGCTTTTCTACCTCAGGAAAAGATTACTTTAGCTTAATTCTCTTTAACTTCGTACTTTATTTGGTCTTTTTTAAAATTCGTTTTGATTCGACCGTCACTGTTGATTCTTTTATAGATAAAACGCGCGTCTGGCGCAAATACAGAATTTAAATACTGGTTACTATGATGAGTTTTTATATATTGAAATAGCAATATAAAATTTCCTATAAAATATATTTTTGTAGGTTTTTTTTGTCCTTGGTACTAATAAATGATAGAAACTGACCCAATTGATTGCCTTCTATTAACTACTTAGGTAATCTACAGCCACTATGTTTTACAGGCCAAGTTTTGAGGTTCTTAAAAAAAGTTATCGTGATTGAAACATTTGTTTTCTCTCACAATGAAATATTTTGTTATATGAGTTAAATCAATATAAGCTAACGTGTAACCACATACAAATAAAGAAACGTTTTTATGTATTGCATTACTAATGCTATAACAAATTTTCAAAATAAAATTAATGTAAGGAACTCATAAAAGTTTATAAATTCTTGAAATGCAGTTTTTCTTTCGATGAAATATCTTCACCATAAAAATGAAAGTAGTACAGGATTATTGATTAGCATGAACGCAATTGAAAAGTTGAAAAAAATATTAGACACACAGGAAGGAAAGTTAGTTTTGTCTTCTAGTCTTAAGCCTAGTCTAACCGATAACAAGTCCCAAACAGAGAAAAAGATGGATTGGATTATGACTACAACAAATAGAACACGTTAGTTGTAATATTTGACCCATTACTTAAGATAATGCAATAAAATGTTACCCTTCTATTGTTTCCCCAATGACGGTTTAAGGTCAATAATGTTCATTTACCTGATTGACAGCTCCCGTCCTATAATTAGGAAATTCTTATAGAAAAATATGCTAGTAAGTATCGCATCAATTTGAGAGATCAACTCTCTATGTTCAATTTTGTTGGCGTATTGCTTCAAAACAAAATGAGGGGCAGAGTAGTCTAAGTAGTTACTACTGTGATCACTAGCCAGTCAACACTGAGGTTGTGAGCTCGAACCCCGCTCGTGCGGCTGCACGCGACTCCAATCTAATTTGACTAGGATTGTCTGTTTTCCTATCGAAGGTCGGTGGTTTTCTCGGCCACTTCGGCTTCCTCCACCAATAATAACTGGCCACCACGAAATAGCCTGAATGCGGTGCTTAAAAGTGGCGTTAAACACCAAAATTCAAATCATATCAAATCAAAACAAAATGTATGTAACAAAGGAAACTGATGATTCACCTGTTTTACAAAATGTTGCAGGTTAAACTTCTTCTTGTCTTTGTTTTCATGACAGTATGAAACACGCTTGATTCTATTTGTGATAGCTCTTATGAATTGACTATTTTGTTAGCTTCCTTCATTTCACACTCATAGCTATTTAAACATTTACTGTTCTTGGTACCAGTGCATTGTTGATAAATAAAGGCAACAGTAGTATACCGCTGTACAAACTCATAAATCCATGGACAAAAAACAAAATCGGGGTAACAAACTAAAACTGAGGGAAACGCATAAATATAAGAGGAGAACAATGACACAACACTACAATGTAACACACACAGAAACGGACCAAGCATCAGACAAAATCCCACGAGAATAACAAATATAACATCAAAACCAAATACAAGAATTTGAGATAGACAAGTACCGTGACACGTCTTATCGGAATGTCAATTTACACTCAAAAATAAGAGAAAACAAACGACGCAACGTTAAATTGTAACACACACAGAAACGAACTATAATATAACAATGGCCATATTCCTGACTTGGTTCAGGACATTTTTAAAGGAAAAAATGGTGGGTTGAACCTGGTTTTGTGGCATGATAACTCTGATGTTCATATAACTCTGATGTTCATATAACTCTGATGTTCATATAACTCTGATGTTCATATAACTCTGATGTTCATATAAATCTGATGTTCATATATCGGTTTTGTGGCATGATAACTCTGATGTTCATATATCGATTATGAAGACACAAATCCATTTTAAGATAACAAACAAAAACTAATATTGTACAGTTTTATTTTGTTTCCTCATTAGTTTTGTACAAATGGTTCCTAGAGGTTTCTAAAAAAAAAATGACATATGAGCGTAAAACGACGTTGTTATGTATAACGTGAGGGTACCCAAATTGCACCTATTTTGACATATTTTTAACCTACGTTTATTTATGTTTCAGACAAAAGTTTCAAGTATATGTTTATTTTTTAGATGTATCATTATTTACTATAATTACTGTAAACCAACTTATTTTCGCGAGCGATTTATTTTAGCGACTTTCGCGAGTAGAAAAATAACGCGAATATAAATCGTCGCGAATATGTCAATCTTTGATCTTTCCTTAATAAACTTCATCAAGTAAATCAGATAATCGCGAAATTAAATAGCCGCGAAGTGGTCAAGAAAGGGTGAAACGCGAAATAAAGTATCCGCGAAAATAAGTTGGTTTACAGTATATGGTTTCAACAATTTAATTTAGAATCCATATGGAATCATAGAAAAATTAAACTGAACTTACCTCCAAACCATCAATCAGTCTGTAATGAGGAGTACCCAAATTGCATCCTTGCTTAAATTCGCATCGTCAAAAGTCGAATAACATAGCTTTTGTTTAATTTCTTCAAATATTTTGAACTATTGGATATTAGTCCATGCTTGATCATGCTTACTCTTCATTTTTTAAGAAATGGATACTTGTAACATATTGTATTTGCTAATTTTAAAGAGATGACGTTTTGATGACGTCGCATGGCGACATTTCCCTACATTTTGATTTTTTTTCAGTAAACATTTCATCCGTTGATAAATACTGTGAACGTTTTGAGCATATCTAAATATTTTTACTTATGTTAAAAGACGTGCATAGTAAGATTTCCGCTGCTGTTTTTGCTAAATAGGTGCAATTTGGGTACTCGGTGCAATTTTGGTATGACTTTATGTAAGGACGTATGTGTTTTGTGGTAAAACCATGAGAGTTGTGTCTCTTTATATAATGATGGACATTTGAGACTGACCTAATGGTACAGGTTATTGCCAACCTATCAATGTTGTTAGGGAACACAATTTCAGAGCCCCTCAGTTCACCCAAAGTGTTTCGGAAATCGGTGTTAATAAAGACGTCAAAATTTTATATAGAACCTCAGATTGACTATTTTCTACAGGATTGAAGAATATTGCAAATCTCATATTCTATGCCATGCTTTGACATCGTTTTTTTCTTGTCGATGAATGTTGTAAATATATTCATATATATTTTTTTTTATATATTATGACATATTAAGACGAAAATCGGTTTTAAATTTTTATTGTATCAAACTTAAACGATATATATAACATGTATAATGTAAATAAAATGTTAGTGCTTGCAATAAATAAAAGTATGCATGAAGCTGCACGTCACAGCATTTTGCGTTTGGTTTTTCTTTTCCACATACAGTTTCACCATAGGTGGCTTTTGTCTTCTTTCCGCTTTTTGGTAGGATTGTTGTTTCTTTGAGACAGTCCCAATTTCCATTCTCAGTTTTATCTGTTGAGTTCAATAACACATATCCTATCTTGCAATTTGCATAACAAAATTTGTAGAAGATCGTTCATGAAACAATAAACCACATGTTCTGGACTGCCTTCCACATAATGCAAGGTTTGTCATATCAACAGGTTTAGCTGGTATAAGGATCTTATCCATAGCCATTCTAGTAACAATGTGATCAAATGGTAAAACAATAGACATATTTCTATCAAAAGGTTCCAAAGTCACACACAGAGATTGTATTCACATTCACAATACAATATATATCTGATGAGATATAGTCAGTTCCAATCCTTTTACGTTTCAATACTTCAGGGGAAAAAAGCGTGATTTTACCTTAAACCAAATACCACAACAATGATATCAGCGTTATGATATTCCTGATTTTCTCCTGCTCATTTAAACTATTAAGGTGTTAATTGCACAAAATTGTTTCCTATAAGGATAAAGACGAAAAATCGTATAATTGCAAAAAAAGGAATTCTTATAGAAAAATATGCTAGTAAGTATCGTATCAACTTGAGATCAACTCTCTATGTTCAATTTTGTTGGCGTGTTGCTTCAAAACAAAATGAGGGGCAGAATAGTCTAAGTAGTTACTACTGTGATCACCAGCCAGTCAACACTGAGGTTGTGAGCTCGAACCCCGCTCGTGCGGGTGCACTCGACTCTAATCTAATTTGACTAGGATTGTCTGTTTTCCTATTGAAGGTCGGTGGTTTTCTCGGGCACTTCGGCTTCCTCCATAATTGTTTCGGAAATCGGTGTTAATAAAGACGTCAAAATTCTATATAGAACCTCAGATTGACTATTTTCTACAGGATTGAAGAATATTGCAAATCTCATATTCTATGCCATGCTTTGACATCGTTTTTTTCTTGTCGATGAATGTTGTAAATATATTCATACATAATTTTTTTATATATTAAATGACATATTAAGACGAAAATCGGTTTTAAAATATTTATTGTATCAAACTTAAATGATATATATAACATGTATAATGTAAATAAAATGTTAGTGCTTGCAATAAATAAAAGTATGCATGAAGCTGCACGTCACAGCATTTTGCGTTTGGTTTTTCTTTTCCACATACAGTTTCGCCATAGGTGGCTTTTGTCTTCTTTCCGCTCTTTGGTAGGATTGATGTTTCTTTGAGACAGTCCCAATTTCCATTCTCAATTTTATCTATTGAGTTCAATAACACATATCCTGTCTTGCAATTTGCATAACAAAATTTGTAGAAGATCGTTCATGAAACAATAAACCACATGTTCTGGACTGCCTTCCACATAATGCAAGGTTTGTCATATCAACAGGTTTAGCTGGTATAAGGATCTCATCCATAGCCATTCTAGTAACAATGTGATCAAATGGTAAAAACAGATTGACTATTTTCTACAGGATTGAAGAATATGCAAATCTAATATTCTATGCCATGCTTTGACATCGTTTTTTTCTTGTCGATGAATGTTGTAAATATATTCATACATAATTTTTTTTATATATTATGACATATTAAGACGAAAATCGGTTTTAAAATATTTATTGTATCAAACTTAAATGATATATATAACATGTATATGTAAATAAATTTAGTGCTTGCAATAAATAAAGTATGCATGAAGCTGCAGCACAGCATTTTGCGTTTGGTTTTTCTTTTCCACATACAGTTTCGCCATAGTGGCTTTTGTCTTCTTTCCGCTCTTTGGTAGGATTGATGTTTCTTTGAGACAGTCCCAATTTCCATTCTCAATTTTACTATTGAGTTCAATAACAATATCCTGTCTGCAATTTGCATAACAAAATTTGTAGAAGATCGTTCATGAAACAATAAACCACATGTTCTGGACTGCTCCACATAATGCAGGTTTGTCATATCAAAGGTTTAGCTGATAAGGATCTCATCCATAGCATTCTAGAACAATGTGATCAAATGGTAAAACAATAGACATATTTCTATCAAAAGGTTCCAAAGTCACACACAGAGATTGTATTCACATTCACAATACAATATATATCTGATGAGGTATAGTCAGTTCCAATCCTTTTACGTTTCAATACTTCAGGAGGAAAAAAGCGTGATTTCACCTTAAACCAAATACCACAACAAGGATATCAGCGTTATGATGTTTCTGATTTTCTCCTGCTCTTTTAAACTTTTACGGTGTTAATTGCACAAAATTGTTTGTGTGTATAGGAAAATTCAGTAGCAAATCGAATACATTTAGGTTTCATCTGTTTACTCTTGAATCTGATTGGTGCTCCACTATAATTTCTTTTCATGTCAAGTTTATATAAAAACAAAGGAGTTCTGGGCGAGATTACGAAAATCAGAATACTCACAGTGCAAATGAACAACGAAAATTACTGAGAAAAAAACAGTAATAATAATGAAATTGATGAAAAAATTACTATGTAATACTTCAGATACTTAAGTCAATTTAAAACACTATTAAAGTCAAGAATGGCAAGAAGTCTAGTTAAATATAATAGTACTATGAATATTCTTTTGATTGTGTGTATTATTAGAACATCGGTAAATTTCTGATGACTTGATTTATTCAAGATATTCTAACTGTACCTAAACAATGCATCTGTATTTATGCTAGTCAATTTTCCTATAAGGATATAGACGAAAAAATCGTATAATTGCATTAAAGGGTACCAACTGTACTACGCATTTCGTCAATTGATGTTTCTTTAATGACACTCAAGGCCAAACTATATAAAGGTCCAAAACAAAATTCAATTTTTACCAATCTTACTGCATCAGAGGCAAATTTCGACAATAGATATTCCTTCAGCAATGATCTAAGGCAAAATATTTCAATATCAAAATATTATAGAAAATTAAAGTTGTAAAGCTTATAAAAACGTAAAGCACCAAAATTCAAATCCAGATTTGGGAATCAGAGTTTCCATGATGAAGATACATTCCTTAATTTCAAAGGTTTCACAATCTATTCAAATAACAAATTTGATAAAAAAAAAAAAAAAATCATGCAAGCGCCGAAGTAAACACCGGTACCCGTCGAGTACTAACGGCCCAGTTTCTTTTTAATAGTGTAAAGACTAACTGCAGTTTGAAAACAACGACCCGATAAATATTAATATATTAATTTAATTTGCACCAGATGCACATTTCGACAGAGGAGAGAGGCAAAAGATACCAAAGCGACATTTAAAAACTCATTAAAATGTAATAAATATTGAATGACAAACAACAGTTAACAAAACACAAATAGGAAACGAAAGACTGAGCAACACGAACCAAGCTTTAGACCAGGGATGATCTCATGTGTATAGAGGTAGGTCGATCCTGGTTGTTTAATGTATCAAAACGATAGTAGCATGAGACATGCTTATGTACATTTTCTAGGTCACGAACATCATAAGTGGTTGTTGTTTGATATTTTATTCTGTGTATTCTTTTTTTGGATAAGCTATGTTTATGGCAGATCTCTATATGATAGCTTTGTAATTTTGATTCCCAATCTATGTATACTTTTCAGATTAAAGATCTTTACACACAAGGGAAAATAAATGAAAGATAGGAATACACAAGAAACTAAAATTAAAAATCAAACAAGACTAACAAAGGCTAGGAGCTCCTGATTTGGGACAGGGGCAAAAATACGGCGGGGTTAAATATGTATTTTGATATCTCAACCCTCCCCTATACATCTAGCCAATGTAAAAAAAAAAAACGCACAACAATACGCAAAGTAAAACTCAGTTTGAGAGAAGTCCGAGTCCGATGTCAGAATAGGTAACAAAAGAAACTAAACAAAATGACAATAATACATAAATTAATAAAGGACTACTAGCAGTTACTGACATGCCAGCTCAAAAAAAATGTTTAGTATATCCGGCAATTTCTGTCGCTGAGGACCAAGGTACAATAATAAGACATATTTAGACCAAAGATCGTTTATAACTTTTTATTGTGTACAAAATAAATAAAATACATGAATAAAGTACATAAAGTACAAATTCTGGAAATTTGAACTTCCAATTCATAGTCTTTTAAAATATATTGCTTTTCGCTTGATTGTTATCAAGTTCTTGTGAAGTTCACTAAAAAAACTTGTATCTGTTCGGCCGAAGAATCGGAATATCACTTCATCAGACACTGTACTGCGTTTTCTACACTTCTCTGCACTGAATACCAGGTTTATCATATCAACAAATTCTGCTGGTGTATGTATCTCATCATCAACCATTCTTGTAACATTGTAATCGCACGGTAAAACAATTGACATATTCTCATCAAAAAGGTTGGTAGTCGCTCAAAAAAATGTTGATGCACTTCAAAACAAAATCTATACGTTATCTGTATATTAAGTTCTCACACAATAAGAAGCCTTTAACGTTTGCACTGTTCGTTGTTGTAATGACAAATTTCTCGACCTTAAGCCGTTGCTCGAGTATCCCCGTTTCAATATTTTAGTAAGACGAAGGTGTGATATTTTCACCACAACCTAGAAGCCACAGCAAGGATATCAGTGAAATAATAGTTTATGATTTTCTCCTGCTCTTTTCAACTACTAAAGTGTTAATTGCACTAAATTGTTTGTTTGTTAGAAAATACAGTAGCCAATCATAAAACAGCTTATTTTCATTTGTTCAAACTAGAAAACTGATTGGTTCTCTACTAACACAGATATTTTTTATTCATTAATTTTCTGAATATTGATTGTCTATCATATATGTTTCTATTCATGTATTGTTTACATAAAAACGACAAAAATGTTGATAATAATAAGAAAATGGGAATACATGTAAAAATACCGAGAAAAAAATCATGATAATAATTCTTTGAAAAAATCACTAAGGGAAAACTTTAGTAACTTCAAACTGTATTTAAAAACAAAGTCATAGACGGCAATTTGACTGGGTGAAATACAACTTGAATATGGATTGCTCGTGTCCATTTTGGAAAATAGATATATATAATTTTGTACATTGACTTTAGAAATTAGTTTCTTATGGAATTTTGATAATAACAGTTATTCCACAAATACGAATTGAATGTAACACAAAACGACTGTAACCATCTAGGTCCATTTTTTAGAACATATATTTATACTTGTGTCTTTATGACAACTTTTTATAAATTTATCTTCATATTATTATAATTTGTTAAGATATTCTCTAAACTATTGGTACAAATGTATTCGATAGGTTTTCATCGTGTTTTTTTTATTGTCATTCCACTTACATTTTGTCGTCGAAGTATGAGTTTGAATATCCCATGAGTTTTTTTACCATGTAAATACAATGTCCATAGAAAGGCCGTTGAAATATATATATATATATTAAATGCACACCAGCAGAAGATGTGATAGTGAGACTCGACATTTGTTATTAAACTTAACTTAAACTAGGTGTGGAAAAGAACAAATTTAATTTTGAACACTGAACGCTGAAACGTGTATACCCTTTATGTGGACATTTCTTAATTTGAGATTAGATTTACACAATTTTTCTAATGTTTATGTATTCTATGCATTCATTTTATCTAAATTAATCCTTAAAAACAATTAAAATGATAACCGATCTTTGTTTAAATCTTTATACAATTGAGAATGGAAATGGGGAATGTGTCAAAGAGACAACAACCCGACCATATAGAAGACAACAGCAGAAATATGTCTATTTCTTTTTCTTCGTTCATCATTGGGTGATATTATGCAGTTAAATAATATTCAGGATTCACCAATTAATGTCTCTTCAGTAATGCCCTAGGCCGAATATATGAAAACCCAAACCTGTTTCAAACTTCGAAGAATCAAATCAAAAAGGACTTGAACTATAGATACATCCGGACAAAGAATCCAATAGGTTTGTACAAATATTCCAAGAGATGGTTTAGAAAACTCTTTGTTCGTCAAGGTTTATATGTAGACCTATGTTTAAAGCATGATAAAAGAGATTAGCTATTGTATACAAAACAAAACAATCACAGCAATAATGTTAACTGTAAACCGGGAAATGTTTGGCCCGTTTTTATTTCGCTGTTTTCTAACTGCATTCTATTTGGCTTCGCTTTAATTTTGCGATTTGTAGGAGGCATGTCAAACATTTAGTAAATTATGTTAGTTAAATTTAATAACAGTTGTACATCATGCATAAATATGTATTAAAAAGACAAGTTTTGTCAATCGATAAGAAAAAACAAAATAAACGGTTCCTGTTTCCGTCAGTTCATAAAAGTAGATTTCAAATTATTTTCTATTCCCTTTTATTAAAGGGGCACTGGCTATGAGATACATAAAAAACCTAAAATATGATTTATTTATTTTTGTTCAATCATTATGCCCGCGTCACACTGTCCCGATTTTTATATACGATGGACACCCGAATGCGAAAATTGTAAGTTCGTACGAAGTTGGTCCCGATCTCGTTAAAATACCAAAAAGTGACCGAAGCAAGTACGATGAATAACGAAGTCTATACGATGGTGCCGAAATTATATACGATAGCAAAAGATGGACATACGAAGGTTAACCGAAGACGGGTATTTAAGCTTCATATCTCAGCCGAAGCCTACACGATGGACCACGAAGGCTACACGATGGATTACGAAGGCTACACGATGGATTACGATGATGGCGCGATGGCCATACGATGTCTAAAAGACGTCGTGTACAGCTTACGATGCATTTAAGTTATATGCCGAAGGCATCACGCGTTTTAAATTGTTTGATCAATATTGAATATATATTATATTGTACATTTAATTTCTGGTTTAATCATAAGACGGAAGACCGTGTGCTTGAAAGGTAAAACTTGACTGCGTGTAGATGAAATTGTTATGGACACTCTAGAACCAAAATGCTCAAAACTTGGTATGGTGTTACTCGTTAAGAATATTTTAAGCGCTATTGACTTTAAAGTTCAAAGGTCAAGGTCACAGTGGCAGTTGTAATACAAGGCAATATCACCCTTGTGGACACTCTAAAAGCAATATGCTTCAAAAGTTTTAACCACATTTGGTATATTGTTCCTCCTTGTAATGATCTGACATTTTTTACGTTCAAGGCCAAAGGTCAAGGTCATGCAGATGGACTTGTTTTTTTCTCCTTGAAATAGCATAATACACAGGAAATTGGTTGCTTATTTTTTTACCTGCTGGTTCTAAAGACAATATTAAAGGTATTTCCAGTTACTGAATGTTTTAGTTGATTTCTAAAAAAAATAGTTTATGTATCAAATATGCATATTCAATTTACCATTTTCTGCATGTGTCATATACAAATATAGTGTCCATATTTGTCCCCAATATGTTACATACGAGGGGATGCCACGCTCGGCATTGCCTTGTTTGAACTGTAAAATGTGTGCACTAGTCTGAATAATCACCCATAATTATGCCCATGTTTACTGA
Source organism: Mytilus edulis (assembly GCA_019925275.1). Lineage (NCBI taxonomy): Eukaryota > Metazoa > Mollusca > Bivalvia > Mytilida > Mytilidae > Mytilus > Mytilus edulis. The sequence goes on from CM034353.1 coordinate 93,376,816, forward strand.
TCTATCTTAAAGGTTAGGTAATGGTCGTGTTTATTCAAAGAGTCTTTCCAGGAGAATATCATAATAATATAGACAAAAGGAAGGCTGTGGGGAAAGCAACAAATGCGGCAAAATATGACATATAGAAAACAAAATGGTTATGGAGTAAACATTCGTGTGACAACAACTCAGACGATACATAAAAAATCAGAATAATGAAGAAAAAGTTGGTTTCCCTATATACGTGTACCTGCAGTGTTGGTGTACGAGGCACGTTTATGATTTTCATTATGTTACTTGATATGAAAAATTGACAAAAAATAATATTTTACTTGTAAAAGTAAATCCTGAGCCTGTAATAGCTGCTCTTTTTGTTCCATTTGAATTTATAGAAACAACGCTGTCGCCTTTCTTGTTCTCATAGAATCATATGATATGAGCTCCATGTTTTGTGAACGTCTTTCTTAACTGTCGTATTAGACTGACCAGTGCATATCGCGCATGGCACTTTAAATGTATTTTGGCGCGACAATTAACTTACATTTAGCTGGATTTATTACCGTCGTAGTTCCATCTTGTCGCCTTCGTACTTTTATTCGATGGCAACACGACGGGATTACGAGGTCTTCGCGAAGGCGTGTTGCCATCGTAAGACCTTCGGGTAGCTTCGTGATTCATTCGTGTAGACATTGTAATGTCAAAACTGCCCGATGGAAACGATGGAAACACGAATGCAATACGATGTTCAAAGATGCATTCCCGGTGACATTACGATGGTGAGGATGGTGATACGAACTCAATACGAACCCTCAACATCGGACGCACCTTCGGGGATTTTTTAACATGTTAAAAAATTTAGAACCCTTCTCGATGTTGTCCCCGAAGGCTAGAAAAAGTGGCCGATGGTTCTACGATGGTTAAAGATGGCACTACGAATAGCCCTATCTGGATACGATCAGTCCCGATTTTGAAAATTTCCATAATCGTGTTGCCATCGGCGTAAAAATCGGGACAGTGTGACGCGGGCATTAATGAAAGTGACAAAGTGAATTAATGATTCGCTTTTAGCAGCCAAAATTTGTCAAAATAAGCTAAGAAACATTGATGATCAATTATTCCTAGTCATAGATTACCTAAGCCGTATTTTGCACAACTTTTTGGAATTTGGGGTCATAAATGTTCTTCAACTTTGAACTTGTTTGGCTTTCTTACTATTTTGATCGAAGCGTCACTGATGTAGACAAAACGCACGTACGGCATATCAAATTATAAGCCTGGCACCTTTGATAACTATCTGTATTCAATTTTGTCCCAAAAATATAAGAAACATTGATGAGGAATTATTCCCTCGCATGCGTTGTGCGTGTTCGGTTATTTAAAGGGAAAAAATGCCAATATTGAAAGTGAAAGAAAGGTGAAACATTTGATTGACTTATTCGATCAACAAAAAAGTCATTTTTCTACAGGTAGAAACGATGATCAAACTATATTTGTATTTTATAATATGAAATGAAACAGACCTAGACGAATCGAATTCCATGAGTTCGCTATCTATAAGTATCTATATTTATGTTTAAATCACTTATATGACCATCGGATGTCTTCGGAGGTCAACTCGATAGTAAACAAGATGGCGTGTAGACTAAAAGAGAGGCATTCAAACTAATGGATCGAATATAAACTTATAACGCCATTGCTAAAAAAGAAAAAAGACAAACAGACAAATAATATATCACAAGACACAACATAGAAAACTAAAGATTAAGCAACATGAACCCCACCAAAAACTGGTGTGAAATCAGGTGCTTCGTAAGGAAAGCAGATCCTGCTCTACATGTGACACCCGTTGTGTTGCTAAGGTTATTAAAAAAAACGGTAAATAGTATAATTCGGTATGACACATTCGTGAAAAAGAGAACGGGATCTTAGTTACGACATAAGGAACATATCCGATCGCATCTGTGAATCGGTTATTCCATATCTGTCAAACAACTCGGGATGGCGTCCTTAAAATAAACCACTTAGATTTCTTGGTATAATTAGTTCCTTGTGAGCAGCAACCCTCTTTCAATAAAATCTGATAGGAAATACAAGCCCGGAAATATCGTATCAATTTGGAGATATATACTCCGTATGCAGGAATGTTGCTACATAGAAATGAAAAGTTCACATTTGGGAAGCTGGAATTATTTCTTTTGTCGTAGATTTTGGCTACAGTACACACGAAACGATGCTGAATATTATCAAGCCCATGCCCTGTAAATTGTTTATATCATAATTTTTATGACTTGGATAAAGGTTTTACATTATTATAAATCAAATATGAGGATTTCAGTCAAATCGGTGAACATGCTAGTGTCCCTTTAAGTATAATTAAACCGCTAGATTTGTCTTTTTTTTTTATCATTTATTGAGATTTTTTTTTAATTCGACTTTCATTAAAAATTCAAAGATTTTATTTCATACAGCTTTCATTCAGAAATAAAGTTTTGATTTGTGATATAGATTTGTCGTATAGTAAACTGTTGTTATAAATTGACCCTTTTCATAATCCGTTTGATATACGTTAATGAATGGTCTCCAATCTTTGAATCAGTTTTCCTTGAAAAACAATCTTTATGTTCGCATTTCTAGTCTAACGCGAAAATAGCGAAAATAAAACTACTGCGAAAATTTACCTGTTTACAGTATTAGTTCACTGCATCTAATGGGAAACGGTGCCTTTGTAAAAAAATCAGACTTGATCTTGATCGATATTTAAAAGCAGTCGTTCGTAAAATGAACATGGTGAAGTAAGATGCAACATCTACATTAAAAAAATCACTTATGTGTAATGCTAGATAAAATATAAAACATCAAACTCGACATTTTTCCAGCAAATAATTGATTTGAAACCGGCCTATTGTTCCTGTTTTAATTTTTTTTGAAAAAAACAGGGTGTATCCCATTGAAAAGTAAAAATAGCAATTAAAGACTAATAAAAAACCGTCAATCGAAGAATGCAATATAAAAGTACAGTTAATAGAAATACTAAGACAAATGCAAACATCATTCCACAAAATTTATCCGGAAAAGAGAGGTGAATGTTACCAAAGGGACATTTAAACCCATAACTCGAAATAAACTGACAACGCCATTACTAAAAATGAAAAAAGACAAACAACAGTTCACAAAAATCAACACAGTAACAAGGGTAGGCAGATCATTCTACACTTTTGGCATCCGTCATGTTGTTCATAGAAGTACAATGATTAGACCAATTAGGTAGGTCAAACGGGGAAAGGGGGAAGGGATTGTAGTAGCGATAATTAGAACATATTCGTCGTTATCAGTAAAACAGATATTACTTAACAGTTAACCAACACGTGGTGGCGTCAGTAAGGTTTACGAAGGTGTATGATTTCAGCTTCAACACTTGAAAGGATGAATAAAATTAAAAATCTTGAACAGAGGAAAAACAGATTAAAACTAATTCAAATGTAAATACATTCATTGTGGTAAACCTTGATTATTTAATAATATTGAAGCAAGAAATAATAAAACAATTTTCCAAGTGATATAATAGATTACCTTTCAGTGGCAAAACCGAATTCGCGAACACAACAGAAAAGGAACCGTTGTTATTAACTTCGTTTTTAATTAGGTCCACAAATCAATAGGAAATTAATGTCGGTGATGGTATTGACAAATATTTGTTATATAATAACAATCGCACATTTAAAGAAAGTATATGTAAATTAGAAATATACATGGAAATACTCGTTGATTTATTTTCATGTTTTTTTTACATAACTGCATCAGAAGCTTGTCAAGCTGAACTTTAAAACATACTAATCTTTGTTGTATATTGATAAGAAAAATATCATTATGTGATGATTTTGTAGCATGTGCTCAAAAGTTTACCTTAGTTACAGTTTGACAGAAGCCTTATTTTATGTATTTGTATATACTTTCATCAACATAGACAAGAATATGATATGTGCCTGGTAAACTTTGTGTCAGGTCAAATGTGAAGGGAACTCTATACTAGTAACGTGGCATTTTGGTAGAACATCCCACCTTCAAGAATAATACGGCTACCATTGGTGTATTTAGACGGGAGCGATTCCTTGCTCAAGGTCGATTGTCATGAGTTAAGGACGACGAAGACATTAAATTACGGTACGTTGATATTTGAGACCGTTGTCTCTTATACTAGTTACTATTGCTTAAGTGTAAAATAAAAAAAACAGGTTGGTGCTTGTTAGAAACACGGACTTGTACACGTTGGAGTTTACAAGTCGTACCATATTGAACAAGCGTGTTAGCTTGTTGGGTACATTTTTGTACCAAGATATGAGTTGTACCGTATTAAACAAGTGTGTTAACTAGTAGATTAGATAATTGAACCCGGAGGACAAGTTTGTTCCTGAACCAAAACAAATTGGTAATACATGTAGTACAAATTTGTATTGGATGCATATATAAGAAAACGCAAAGAGCAGTTGTATATATTTTAGTTCAGTGATGTCACTTTATGAATAAAGTTTACTAGTTATATATTTTGTAAGTAGAATACTTTGGATCTAGTGTCAAACTGGGAACGAACTTATTCTTAACTGGAAGTATACACGCTTACCCGGGGTACATGTTATGATTACATACAAAATCCAAATTTCAGATAATTAGTGTTTGAAGTGCTCGAAATAGCACTAATCGTGTTACATTTTTCCAAAATAAATATCAATTTTACTCATCGACGTTGTCGAGTACATCGGTCTGCACTTGGTGCGTGAATCGTTAATAAAGAAATGATGTTTTAAGACGACAAAATTGTTTCTGTAAAATTAAAGATTAAATTTTTAGGTTATCCGTTACAAGATTTTACCTTTATCAATAATTTTCAGAAAAGTTCGCCTCGATTTTTGTACATATTTTTGTTGTCTTCTCGGTTTTTTCGCGTTCAATGTTTATATCGGGAAAGGTCCGTTTGAATTTGCTTATTTACTCAAAAAAGTTAACTGCATATCAATCGTTTTCTTTTTTAAACTGATCTAGATACATACATTTACGGATAGGTGGCAAGTTCCAGAAAAGTAAACAGCTAGTAGAAAATAAAATATTGAAGTTGGTGATCCAGGAAATTATTTGTATGGCAACCTTTTAAATCAATTTTAAACAAAGTCCATGTAGACTGCTGTACTCATCGTTTGCTATTTTATGAGGTAAATGACTAAAGTATATTGAAATTTTGTTCTTATAACGTTTTCTTATGAATTTATAATTAATAGAGTCCTTCCTTAGGCGGGACCAACTTTGAACAGATCAAGTTGTCAATGTTTACAAGAGAGGTAATATTTTGACACTAGATTTCCCACAAGGTTTAAGACCTGTGTATTACGAAATTTTCAAAGTGCAATAATAACAAAACAGCAAAGATACTGGATAAAAGAGATGGTCCATTTTCTACATATGTCTGATGACAAACTTCTCCACAACAATGATATTTATTATTTAACTGGATTTAAGAGTACCTGTTTTTGTGGTCTTTAACATAAGATTGGACATTTGTGTCATATCACATTAGCACAAATAGTCATAACACTAAAAATAATATTTCTCCCGACAGGATCAAATGTCATTCGGAAAGTTTGTACGCCTCGTTGCCAGTAGAAAAAGATCATAGATACCAATAATAACTATCCTTTTTCCACATTTTCTAATAAACACAAACACACTTTGATTTTGTCGGTATATTGGAATTATAAGGTCACCATTCTAGCCCCGAAAATAGACATGTCTTTAAACTGTTCTACTTCGTTATATACTATTAAGACTTTCAACTTCACGATTCAATAACGAACAATTAGTAAGATTCCCATATTTTGATATGCTTTAAAAGAGCAAGCCATTATAGGAACCAACTTTTAAAATACATCTTATTTTTGACGAGTTTGACGTCAATTAATGAGTTTTGCCATGGGTATTTTTCTTTCGTTTATTGTCCTGGAGGTATTAGGGGGCGGATCGGGATATTTTCATAAGTTGGGGTCCACGGACTGCCTGAGAGGATGTCCTAACCGGTCATGCTTCAGTGATTCCCGTTATAAATCCGCCTCTGGTGGGTTTTTTCTAATATAAATGAAAAAGAAAAATCTCAATAATGCTGATTTGCATGTTTGATTTAAAATAAATGTGTTTTGTAGTAGGTGAGCTTTGTAGTAAGATAACAGCTTTTATAGTTTTTGAGATATAATGGGGAAAAACACAAATAAGCATAAAATCGTCATTTTGTGTAACCATAATTTTCCGATTATCTTCAACCACTGATTTTAGCATGGTATATCTGGTATCTATAGCATCAGTAACTCCCACCAAATAATATCTTCTCAGAATTGGCTGGAACGGTTACATTTTCAGTTAAAACCACTCTTGCTATCTTGTCATCCACCTTCCTCTCAGTGTAACACTCTATCCACTTGCCTTCCACATGTATTCCCTTCTTAGAGTTTATTGTTATGTCAAGTTCATCTACAATATCACATCCAAGAAGAATACTTTCACCAATAGTATTAATATACATATCCCAAGAAAATTCATGGTTCCCTAGTTTAACATTCATCATAGCTATTCCATGGGTCTCCATACTTTTCCCTGCCTCAGCTACTACTAAATTTCTGGTTGCTTTCTTTAATATTGGTCTCTTTTCCTCCGGAATCCCAAAATACAGACTGCTATTAAGAACCGTCACTTCCGCTCCTGTATCCAAAACAGCTTTGGTCACCTGCCCATTAATACTTATGGGAACTTTAATTGTTGCTGACCTCACTCTGTCTATCCGGATAACACAACTAGATTGCCGTCTACTGTCCATCTTCTCCGTTTTCATCATAGGAGTCATTACAGCTGTCGAGGTACTTTGTTCTGACGTCAACTCAAACATTACCTCTACAATCTTTGTTTCTCTCACAGGTGACAAAGGACTTAAATCCTTTTCTTGTTCTTTATTTCCCTTCTGCATCTTGGATTCTTTGAAAAGTATATCAATATCAAAATCTGCTGACTCAGCATCTTCATTTCTCATCTCTAATAAAGCTGCTGACTCAGCATCTTCATTTCTCATCTCTAAGGCTGACACTTGGCCAACAGTCCCAGCCTCTACTTGTTTAAAGAATTCTCTTCAGTGCTATTCTTATACTGTTGTTTATCATTTTTCTTATTTGGGCAGTCCCTGCTGTAATGCCCTGCTTGATTGCATGAATAGCATTTGGAGTTGGGTTTCTGTTGTTTTTCACTAACTACTCTCTTCTCTGTGGTTAGATTCATCAGCTTTTCCTCCACTATTTCTCCAACTGCCTTTATTATATCTCTGGTCATAGACTCTTTCATGTCCCTACCAAAGTGATTCAGTCTCTCCTCAGTTACGAATCTCTGGGGACCTGCTTTTCTGCAGTTGAGGTCTTCATAGTCATATTCTTCTTCTTCTTCCATTGTCTCCACCTGACGGATCTGAGTTTTGCCTTTCATACCATTCTTACATGTTAGATGCCAAGTCACCAGGTTTATCGTTTCTTCCATGGTTTTTGGGCGCTTGGTCAGCACATCATATGCCAGACTCTGATCAGGTAATCCAGACAACATATATTCAAAATATCCTTCTCCCTTTGTTTACCTTATTGCACTTAAATGACGATTTTATGCTTATTTGTGTTTTTCCCCATTATATCTCAAAAACTATAAAAGCTGTTATCTTACTACAAAGCTCACCTACTACAAAACACATTTTTTTTAAATCAAACATGCAAATCAGCATTATTGAGATTTTTCTTTTTCATTTATATTAGAAAAAAACCACCAGAGGCGGATTTATAACGGGAATCACTGAAGCATGACCGGTTAGGGCATCCTCTCAGGCAGTCCGTGGACCCCAACTTATGAAAATATCCCGATCCGCCCCCTAATACCTCCAGGACAATAAACGAAAGAAAAATACCCATGGCAAAACTCATTAATTGACGTCAAACTCGTCAAAAATAAGATGTATTTTAAAAGTTGGTTCCTATAATGGCTTGCTCTTTTAAAGCATATCAAAATATGGGAATCTTACTAATTGTTCGTTATTGAATCGTGAAGTTGAAAGTCTTAATAGTATATAACGAAGTAGAACAGTTTAAAGACATGTCTATTTTCGGGGCTAGAATGGTGACCTTATAATTCCAATATACCGACAAAATCAAAGTGTGTTTGTGTTTATTAGAAAATGTGGAAAAAGGATAGTTATTATTGGTATCTATGATCTTTTTCTACTGGCAACGAGGCGTACAAACTTTCCGAATGACATTTGATCCTGTCGGGAGAAATATTATTTTTAGTGTTATGACTATTTGTGCTAATGTGATATGACACAAATGTCCAATCTTATGTTAAAGACCACAAAAACAGGTACTCTTAAATCCAGTTAAATAATAAATATCATTGTTGTGGAGAAGTTTGTCATCAGACATATGTAGAAAATGGACCATCTCTTTTATCCAGTATCTTTGCTGTTTTGTTATTATTGCACTTTGAAAATTTCGTAATACACAGGTCTTAAACCTTGTGGGAAATCTAGTGTCAAAATATTACCTCTCTTGTAAACATTGACAACTTGATCTGTTCAAAGTTGGTCCCGCCTAAGGAAGGACTCTATTAATTATAAATTCATAAGAAAACGTTATAAGAACAAAATTTCAATATACTTTAGTCATTTACCTCATAAAATAGCAAACGATGAGTACAGCAGTCTACATGGACTTTGTTTAAAATTGATTTAAAAGGTTGCCATACAAATAATTTCCTGGATCACCAACTTCAATATTTTATTTTCTACTAGCTGTTTACTTTTCTGGAACTTGCCACCTATCCGTAAATGTATGTATCTAGATCAGTTTAAAAAAGAAAACGATTGATATGCAGTTAACTTTTTTGAGTAAATAAGCAAATTCAAACGGACCTTTCCCGATATAAACATTGAACGCGAAAAAACCGAGAAGACAACAAAAATATGTACAAAAATCGAGGCGAACTTTTCTGAAAATTATTGATAAAGGTAAAATCTTGTAACGGATAACCTAAAAATTTAATCTTTAATTTTACAGAAACAATTTTGTCGTCTTAAAACATCATTTCTTTATTAACGATTCACGCACCAAGTGCAGACCGATGTACTCGACAACGTCGATGAGTAAAATTGATATTTATTTTGGAAAAATGTAACACGATTAGTGCTATTTCGAGCACTTCAAACACTAATTATCTGAAATTTGGATTTTGTATGTAATCATAACATGTACCCCGGGTAAGCGTGTATATTTCCAGTTAAGAATAAGTTCGTTCCCAGTTTGACACTAGATCCAAAATATTCTACTTACAAAACATATAACTAGTAAACTTTATTCATAAAGTGACATCACTGAACTAAAATATATACAACTGCTCTTTGCGTTCTCTTATAAACTATCTATAACTATTCTAATTAAAATATATGCATCCAATACAAATTTGTACTATTACCAATTTGTTTTGGTTCAGGAACAAACTTGTCCTCCGGGTTCAATTATCTAATCTACTAGTTAACACACTTGTTTAATACGGTACAACTCATATCTTGGTACAAAAATGTACCCAACAAGCTAACACGCTTGTTCAATATGGTACGACTTGTAAACTCCAACGTGTACAAGTCCGTGTTTCTAACAAGCACCAACCTGTTTTTTTTATTTTACACTTAAGCAATAGTAACTAGTATAAGAGACAACGGTCTCAAATATCAACGTTCCGTAGTTTAATGTCTTCGTCGTCCTTAACTCATGACAATCGACCTTGAGCAAGGAATCGCTCCCGTCTAAATACACCAATGGTAGCCGTATTATTCTTGAAGGTGGGATGTTCTACCAAAATGCCTCGTTACTAGTATAGAGTTCCCTTCACATTTGACCTGACACAAAGTTTACCAGGCACATATCATATTCTTGTCTATGTTGATGAAAGTATATACAAATACATAAAATAAGGCTTCTGCAAACTGTAACTAAGGTAAACTTTTGAGCACATGCTACAAAATCATCACATAATGATATTTTTCTTATCAATATACAACAAAGATTAGTATGTTTTAAAGTTCAGCTTGACAAGCTTCTGATGCAGTTATGTAAAAAAAAAACATGAAAATAAATCAACGAGTATTTCCATGTATATTTCTTATTTACATATACTTTCTTTAAATGTGCGATTGTTATTTATAAAAAAAATATTTGTCAATACCATCACCGACATTAATTTCCTATTGATTTGTGGACCTAATTAAAAACGAAGTTAATAAGAACGGTTCCTTTTCTGTTGTGTTCGCGAATTCGGTTTTGCCACTGAAAGGTAATCTATAATATCACTTGGAAAATTGTTTTATTATTTCTTGCTTCAATATTATTAAATAATCAAGGTTTACTACAATGAATGTATTTACATTTGAATTAGTTTAAATCTGTTTTTCCTCTGTTCAAGATTTTTAATTTTATTCATCCTTTCAAGTGTTGAAGCTGAAATCATACACCTTCGTAAACCTTACTGACGCCACCACATGTTGGTTAACTGTTAAGTAATATCTGTTTCACTGATAACGACGAATATGTTCTAATTATCGCTACTACAATCCCTTCCACCTTTCCCCGTTTGACGTACCTAATTGGTCTAATCATTGTACTTCTATGAACAACATGATGGATGCCAAAAGTGTAGAATGATCTGCCTACCCTTGTTTCTGTGTTGTTTTTTGTGAACTGTTGTTTGTCTTTTTTTCATTTTTAGTAATGGCGTTGTCAGTTTATTTCGAGTTATGGGTTTAAATGTCCCTTTGGTAACATTCACCTCTCTTTTCCGGATACATTTTGTGGAATGATGTTTGCATTTGTCTTAGTATTTCTATTAACTGTACTTTTATATTGCATTCTTCGATTGACGTTTTTTTTTATTAGTCTTTAATTGCTATTTTTACTTTTCAATGGGATACACCCTGTATTTTCAAAAAAAATAAAACAGGAACAATAGGCCGGTTTCAAATCAATAATTTGCTGGAAAAATGTCGAGTTTGATGTTTTATATTTTATCTAGCATTACACATAAGTGATTTTTTTTAATGTAGATGTTGCATCTTACTTCACCATGTCCATTTTACGAACGACTGCTTTTAAATATCGATCAAGATCAAGTCTGATATTTTTACAAAGGCACCGTTTCCCATTAGATGCAGTGAACTAATACTGTAAACAGGTAAATTTTCGCAGTAGTTTTATTTTCGCTATTTTCGCGTTAGACTAGAAATGCGAACATAAAGATTTTTTTCAAGGAAAACTGATTCAAAGATTGGAGACCATTCATTAACGTATATCAAACGGATTATGAAAAGGGTCAATTTATAACAACAGTTTACTATACGACAAATCTATATCACAAATTAAAACTTTATTTCTGAATGAAAGCTGTATGAAATAAAATCTTTGAATTTTTAATGAAAGTCGAATTAAAAAAAAATCTCAATAAATGATAATAAAAAAAGACAAATCTAGCGGTTTAATTATACTTAAAGGGACACTAGCATGTTCACCGATTTGACTGAAATCCTCATATTTGATTTATAATAATGTAAAACCTTTATCCAAGTCATAAAAATTATAATATAAACAATTTACAGGGCATGGGCTTGATAATATTCAGCATCGTTTCGTGTGTACTGTAGCCAAAATCTACGACAAAAGAAATAATTCCAGCTTCCCAAATGTGAACTTTCCATTTCTATGTAGCAACATTCCTGCATACGGAGTATATATCTCCAAATTGATACGATATTTCCGGGCTTGTATTTGCTATCAGAATTTCATTGAAAGAGGGTTGCTGCTCACAAGGAACTAATTATACCAAGAAATCTAAGTGGTTTATTTTACGGACGCCATCCCGAGTTGTTTGACCGATATGGAATAACCGATTCACAGATGCGATCGGATATGTTCCTTATGTCGTAACTAAGATCCCCTTCTCTATTTCACGAATGTGTCATACCGAATTATACTATTTACCGTTTTTTTAATAACCTTAGCAACACAACGGGTGTCACATGTAGAGCAGGATCTGCTTTCCTTACGGAGCACCTGATTTCACACCAGTTTTTGGTGGGGTTCATGTTGCTTAATCTTTAGTTTTCTATGTTGTGTCTTGTGATATATTATTTGTCTGTTTGTCTTTTTTCTTTTTTAGCAATGGCGTTATAAGTTTAAATTCGATCCATTAGTTTGAATGCCTCTCTTTTAGTCTACACGCCATCTTATTTACTATCGAGTTGACCTCCGAAGACATCCGATGGTCATATAAGTGATTTAAACATAAATATAGATACTTATAAATAGCGAACTCATGGAATTCGATTCGTCTAGGTCTGTTTCATTTCATATTATAAAATACAAATATATTTTGATCATCGTTTCTACCTGTAGAAAAATGACTTTTTTGTTGATCGAATAAGTCAATCAAATGTTTCACCTTTCTTTCACTTTCAATGTTGGCTTTTTTTCCCCTTTAAATAACCGAACACGCACAACGCATGCGAGGGAATAATTCCTCATCAATATTTCTTATATTTTTGGGACAAAATTGAATACAGATAGTTATCAAAGGTGCCAGGCTTATAATTTGATATGCCGTACGTGCGTTTTGTCTACATCAGTGACGCTTCGATCAAAATAGTAAGAAAGCCAAACAAGTTCAAAGTTGAAGAACATTTATGACCCAAATTCCAAAAAGTTGTGCAAAATACGGCTAAGGTAATCTATGACTAGGAATAATTGATCATCAATGTTTCTTAGCTTATTTTGACAAATTTGTGGCTGCAAAAAGCGAATTATGAATTCACTTTGGCACTTTCATTAATGATTGAACAAAAATAAATGAATCATATTTTAGTTTTTTTATGTATCTCATAGCAAGTGCCCCTTTAATAAAAGGCAATAGAAAATAATTTGAAATCTACTTTTATGAACTGACGGAAACAGGAACCGTTTATTTTGTTTTTTCTTATCGATTGACAAAACTTGTCTTATTAATACATATTTATACATGATGTACAACTGTTATTAAATTTAACTAACATAATTTACTAAATGTTTGACATGCCTCCTACAAATCGCAAAGTTAAAGCGAAGCCAAATAGAATGCAGTTAGAAAACAGCGAAATAAAAACGGGCCAAACATTTCCCGGTTTACAGTTAACATTATTGTTGTGATTGTTTTGTTTTGTATACAATAGCTAATCACTTTTATCATGCTTTAAACATAGGTCTACATATAAACCTTGACGAACAAAGGGTTTTCTAAACCATCTGTTGGAATATTTGTACAAACCTTTTGGATTCTTTGTCCGGATGTATCTATAGTTCAAGTCCTTTTTGATTTGATTCTTCGAAGTTTGAAACAGGTTTGGGTTTTCATATATTCGGCCTAGGGCATTACTGAAGAGACATTAATTGGTGAATCGTGAATATTATTTAACTGCATAATATCATCCAATGATGAACGAAGAAAAAGAAATAGACATATTTCCTGTTGTCTACTCTATGGTCGGGTTGTTGTCTCTTTGACACATTTCCCATTTCCATTCTCAATTTTATAAAGATTTAAACAAAGATCGGTTATCATTTTAATTGTTTTTAAGGAATTAATTTAGATAAAATGAATGCATAGAATACATAAACATTAGAAAAATTGTGGAAATCTAATCTCAAATTAACAAATGTCCACATAATGTATACACGTTTCAGCATTCAGTGTTCAAAATTAAATTTGTTCTTTTCCACACCTAGTTTAAGTTAGGTTTAATAACAAATGTCGAGTCTCACTATCACATCTTCTGCTGGTGTGCATTTAATATATATATATATTTCAACGGCCTTTCTATGGACATTGTATTTACATGGTAAAAAACTCAAAGGATATTCAAACTCATACTTCGACGACAAACTGTAAGTGGAATGACAATAAAAACACACGATAAAAACCTATCGAATACATTTTTACCAATTTAGTTTAGAGAATTTCTCAACAAATTATAATAATATGAAGATAAATTTATAAAAAGTTGTCATAAAGACAACAAGTATAAATATATGTTCTAAAAAATGGACCTAGATGGTTACAGTCGTTTTGTGTTACATTCAATTCGTATTTCTGGAATAACTGTTATTATCAAAATTCCATAAGAAACTAATTTCTAAAGTCAATGTACAAAATAATATATATATATATAATTTTTTTCTAAAATGGACACGAGCAATTCATATTCAAGTTGTATTTCACCCAGTTATATTGCCGTCTATGACTTTGTTTTTAAATACAGTTTGAAGTTACTAAAGTTTTCCCTTAGTGATTTTTTCAAAGAATTATTATCATGATTTTTTTCACGGTATTTTTACATGTATTCCCATTTTCTTATTATTATCAACATTTTTGTCGTTTTTTATGTAAACAATACATGAATAGAAACATATTTGATAGACAATCAATATTCAGAAAATTCATGAATAAAAAATATCTGTTTTAGCAAAGAGCCGATCAGTTTTCTAGTTTGAAGAAATGAAAATAAGCTGTTTTATGATTGGCTACTGAATTTTCTAACAAACAAACAATTTCGTGCAATTAACACTTTATTAGTTTAAAAGAGCAGGAGAAAATCAAAAACTATTATTTAACTGATATCCTTGTTGTGGCTTCTAGGTTGCGGTGAAAATATCACACCTTCGTTTTACTAAAATATTGAAACAGGGATACTCGAGCAACGGCTTTAGGTCGAGAAATTTGTCATTACAACAACGAACAGTGCAATCGTTAAAGGCTTCTTATTGTGTGAAACTTAATATACAGATAACGTATAGATTTTGTTTTGAAGTGCATCAACATTTTTTGAGCGACTACCAACCTTTTTGATGAGAATATGTCAATTGTTTTACCGTGCGATTACAATGTTACAAGAATGGTTGATGATGAGATACATACACCAGAGAATTTGTTGATATGATAAACCTGGTATTCAGTGCAGAGAAGTGTAGAAAACGTAGTACAGTGTCTGACGAAGTGATATTCCGATTCTTCGTCCGAACAGATACAAGTTTTTTAGTGAACTTCACAAGAACTTGATAACAATCAAGCGAAAAGCAATTTATTAAAGACTATGTGGGCATTGATGAATTGGAAGTTCAAATTTCCAGAATTTGTACTTTATGTACTTTATTCATGTATTTTATTTATTTTGTACACAATAAAAAGTTAGAAACGATCTTTGGTCTAAATATGTCTTAATAGTGTACCTTGGTCCTCAGCGACAGAAATTGCCGGATATACTAAACATTTTTTTTTAGCTGGCATGTCAGTAACTGCTAGTAGTCCTTTATTAATTTATGTATTATAGTCATTTTGTTTAGTTTCTTTTGTTACCTATTCTGACATCGGACTCGGACTTCTCTCAAACTGAGTTTTACTTTGCGTATTGTTGTGCGTTTTTTTTAACATTGGCTAGATGTATAGGGGAGGGTTGAGATATCAAAATACATATTTAACCCCGCCGTATTTTTGCCCCTGTCCCAAATCAGGAGCTCCTAGCCTTTGTTAGTCTTGTTTGGTTTTTAATTTTAGTTTCTTGTGTATTCCTATCTTTCATTTATTTTCCCTTGTGTGTAAAGATCTTAACCCTGAAAAGTTTACATAGATTGGGAATCAAAATTACAAAGCTATCATATAGAGATCTGCCATAAACATAGCTTATCCAAAAAAAGAATACACAAAATAAAATATCAAACAACAACCACTTATGATGTTCGTGACCTAGAAAATGTACATAAGCATGTCTCATGCTACTATCGTTTTGATACATTAAACAACCAGGATCGACCTACCTCTATACACATGAGATCATCCCTGGTCTAAAGCTTGGTTCGTGTTGCTCAGTCTTTCGTTTCCTATTTGTGTTTTGTTAACTGTTGTTTGTCATTCAATATTTATTACATTTTAATGAGTTTTTAAATGTCGCTTTGGTATCTTTTGCCTCTCTCCTCTGTCGAAATGTGCATCTGGTGCAAATTAAATTAATATATTAATATTTATCGGGCCGTTGTTTTCAAACTGCAGTTAGTCTTTACACTATTAAAAAGAAACTGGGCCGTTAGTACTCGACGGGTACCGGTGTTTACTTCGGCGCTTGCATGATTTTTTTTTTTTTTTTTTATCAAATTTGTTATTTGAATAGATTGTGAAACCTTTGAAATTAAGGAATGTATCTTCATCACGGAAAACTCTGATTCCCAAATCTGGATTTGAATTTTGGTGCTTTACGTTTTTATAAGCTTTACAACTTTAATTTTCTATAATATTTTGAAATATTTTGCCTTAGATCATTGCTGAAGGAATATCTATTGTCGAAATTTGCCTCTGATGCAGTAAGATTGGTAAAAATTGAATTTTGTTTTGGACCTTTATATAGTTTGGCCTCGAGTGTCATTAAAGAAACATCAATTGACGAAATGCGTAGTACAGTTGGTACCCTTTAATGCAATTATACGATGTTTTCGTCTTTATCCTTATAGGAAAATTGACTAGCATAAATACAGATGCATTGTTTAGGTACAGTTAGAATATCTTGAATAAATCAAGTCGACAGAAATTTACCGATGTTCCAATAATACACACAATCAAAAGAATATTCATAGTACTATTATATTTAACTAGACGTCTTGCCATTCTTGACTTTAATAGTGTTTTAAATTGACTTAAGTATCTGAAGTATTACATAGTAATTTTTTCATCAATTTCATTATTATTACTGTTTTTTTTCTCAGTAATTTTCGTTGTTCATTTGCACTGTGAGTATTCTGATTTTCGTAATCTCGTCAAGAACTCCTTTGTTTTAATATAAACTTGACATGAAAAGAAATTATATCATATATAACCAATATTTAGAAAATAAATGGATGACAAAATTGCTGTTCTAGCGGAGCACCAATCAGATTCAAGAGTAAACAGATGAAACCTAAATGTATTCCGATTTGCTACTGAATTTTCCTATACACACAAACAATTTTGTGCAATTAACACCTTAATAGTTTAAAAGAGCAGGAGAAAATCAGAAACATCATAACGCTGATATCATTGTTGTGGTATTTGGTGTAAGGTGAAATCACGCTTTTTTTCCCTGAAGTATTGAAACGTAAAAGGATTGGAACTGACTATATCTCATCAGATATATATTGTATTGTGAATGTGAATACAATCTCTGTGTGTGACTTTGGAACCTTTTGATAGAAATATGTCTATTGTTTTACCATTTGATCACATTGTTACTAGAATGGCTATGGATGAGATCCTTATACCAGCTAAACCTGTTGATATGACAAACCTTGCATTATGTGGAAGGCAGTCCAGAACATGTGGTTTATTGTTTCATGAACGATCTTCTACAAATTTTGTCATGCAATTGCAAGACAGGATATGTGTTATTGAACTCAAACAGATAAAATTGAGAATGGAAATTGGGACTGTCTTAAAGAACAACAATCCGACCAAAGAGCGGAAAGAAGACAAAAGCCACCTATGGTGAAACTGTATGTGGAAAAGAAAAACCAAACGCAAAATGCGGTGACGTGTAGCTCCATGCTACTTTTATTTATTGCAAGCACTAACATTTTATTTACATTATATGATATATCGTGTTAATGTTTGATACAATAAAAATTTAAAACCGATTTTCGTCTTAATATGTCATAATATATAAAAAAAATATATATATGAATATATTTACAACATTCATCGACAAGAAAAAAACGATGTCAAAGTATGGCAAAGCATATGAGATTTGCAATATTCTTCAATCCTGTAGAAAATAGTCAATCTGAGGTTCTAATAGAATTTTGACGTCTTTATTAACACCGATTTCCGAAACACTTTGGGTGAACTGAGGTGCTTGAAATTGTGTTCCCTAACAACATTGATAGGTTGGCAATAACCTGTACCATAAGGTCAGTCTCAAATGTGCTTTATTATATAAAGAGACACAACTCTCATGGTTTTTCCACAAAACACATACGTCCATACATAAAGTATACCAAAATTGCACCGAGTA
Source organism: Mytilus edulis (assembly GCA_019925275.1). NCBI lineage: Eukaryota > Metazoa > Mollusca > Bivalvia > Mytilida > Mytilidae > Mytilus > Mytilus edulis. The sequence continues at coordinate 93,394,961 of CM034353.1, forward strand.
CCCAAATTGCACCTATTTAGCAAAAACAGCAGCGAAATCTTACAAGATTTCCTAGAGACTATAATTTTATACTATGCACGTCTTTCAACATAGGTAAAATATTTAGATATGCCAGAAACGTTCACAGTATTTATCAACGGATGAAATTTGTACTGAAAAAAATCAAAATGTAGGGAAACGTCGTCGATGCGACGTCATCAAACGTCATCTCTTTAAAATTAGCAAATACAATATGTTACAAGTATCCATTTCTTAAAAAATGAAGAGTAAGCATGGACTAATATCCAATAGTTCAAAATATTTGAAGAAATTAAAAAAAGCTATGTTATTCACTTTTGACGATGCGAATTTAAGCATGGATGCAATTTGGGTACTCCTCATTACAGACGGATTGATGGTTTGGAGGTAAGTTCAGATCAATTTGTAATTCATATTTCTAATATATTTGAACCATATGGAATGCTCTCAAATTGTACTAATTTGTTACTTTGATTAACTCATATGATCTTGTAGCATTATATAAATTGTGTAAAATGATTATATAGAACTATGAACTAAAAAATAAACACATACTTGAAACTTTTGTCTGAAACATAAATAAACGTAGGTTAAAAATATGTCAAATAGGTGCAATTTGGGTACCCTCACGTTATACATAACAACGTCGTATTACGCTCATATGTCATTTTTTTTAAGAAACCTCTAGGAACCATTTGTACAAAACTAATAAGTAAACAAAATAAAACTGTACAATATTAGTTTTTGTTTGTTATCTAAAATGGATTTGTGTCTTCTTAATCGATATACGAACATCAGAGTTATCAACAATGCACTGGTACCAAGAACAGATAAATGTTCAAATAGCTATGAGTGTGAAATGAAGGAAGCTAACACAATAGTCAATTCATAAGAGCTATCACAAATAGAATCAAGCGTGTTTCATACTGTCATGAAAACAAAGACAAGAAGCAGTTTAACACGCAACATTTTGTAAAACAGGTGAAACATCGGTTTCCTTTGTTACATACATTTTGATTTGATTTGAATTTGATTTGAATTTTGGTGTTTAACGCCACTTTTAAGCACCGCATTCAGGCTATTTCGTGGTGGCCAGTTATTATTGGTGGAAGAACCGAAGTGCCCGAGAAAACCACTGACCTTCGATAGGAAAACAGACAATCCTAGTAAAATTAGATTGGAGTCGAATGCAGCCGCACGAGCGGGGTTCGAGCTCACAACCTCAGTGTTGACTGGCTAGTGATCACAGTAGTAACGTCTTAGACTATCTGTCCCTCATTTTGTTTTGAAGCAACACGCCAACAAAATTTAACATAGAGAGTTGATCTCAAGTTGATACGATACTTACTAGCATATTTTTCTATAAGAATTTCCTTTTTTTGCAATTATACAATATTTTTGCCTTTATCCTTATAGGAAAATTGACTAGCATAAATACAGATGCATTGGTTAGGTACAGTTAGAATATCTTGAATAAATCAAGTCGACAGAAATTTACCGATGTTCAAATAATACACACAATCACGGGTAGTAAGGTTGTTCATATCGATGGGCGTTTAGTACAGCGATTTTGTCATAGTTTGGTTAAGTTAGACATGGTTGTGTTATAAGTTTTTATTGACCATCAATGACACAATATAAACATTCGGATTTTTCGATAAATGAACCTCTGAATATAAATTCAAGATGGTAAGTATCTTTGTGTATTGCTATTATGTTAATAAATTCAAGTTTTCATATAATAATAATTTGACACAGAATAAAGGTTGGTATGCCAAAACTTATATCTTGTTGTTCGTTTCTAATGCATAAAGTACAGTTATTTTTTTACTTTCTGTTATATCTCATATTTCGTTATGGTATAAATCTGCCGTCAATTATTCCTAAAAAGGCCTACATTTGCACACAATTTAAGGTTACAGAAAATTCAGTGTCATGGTTTGGTTCACTGGTGTCATGATTAAGTTCATGTTCGACATGGTTCAGTTATGTGATTCCTGTCGTGCATGATGGAAGTGTAACGATCAAAATAAACAGACATTATGTACAACTGTTAAAAAACTGTTGAACCATATTTTCGTTGATAATTTTTTCGTGTTTAACCCATTCTATCCTATTTTGAATCGATATAGTGTCGCTATTTTCTAATGTTATTGTTTTGTACCAAGACGAGTAGATCTGAGTTTTAAATTGTAAAGATGATCTTTTACTCGCAAAATTACACCTATTAGAAAATAAGTCATCTAAAGTAAAACTAAGATTTATCATTCTAATTATCAAATTATAGAACAAGCACATTTAAAGAGACCACTAGAGTAGTATATTATAAATAAATTTCAATAATAGCATTTTTTTTAAAGTTGGTGTATTCTGAATACAATGTGACCTAAGAAAGCACATAGTAATACACAATAAGTAAATACAGTATGATTTCCAATTGAGACAACTATCCACCGTAGAACAAATGACGCAAATGTTAGGTCACCGTGCTGCCGTCAACAATTAAAAAAACTCATACCTTTTAGTACGTAATTAAAGGCTCCGACAAAATTAAAGATACAGCAATTGAAATAAGAAAACTTACAGCCTGACTTATGTTCAAAACAAAACCAAAAAATAAATATAATACATAGGAAAAAAACAGCAGCCAGTGCATCACAGACTGTAGACCATGTAATAATGTATATTTTGTCATACTAAATACTTAACCGACAGAGCTTTTTTTTATCGGAACATTATGGCATACAACACATGTACAAGAAAAAATAGTTTAACGAGTAAAAAAAAACATAATCACTTTTATTCGTTCGTTTAAATAGACATTATGGACCTTTTTCTAATTCGAACTTGTTATCGTCCACACTTTGAAATCAATTTTCATATTAATTTCACTTACATTTTACTACATGAATAAGTTTAAATTAATATTTTGAGACATTATGGTGTCCTCTCGATTTGGTTTGTTTAATTTCATAGTTGAGTTATTGTATCATAGACGGTATCATTTCTAAGTAGGTGGACTCTGCCGGGATAATTATCGTGAATAATGATATGAATGTCTACTTATAGTTGCAAAACGTAACAGTTAAGCCTCTGTCACAACTTAACGGATAGCTCGAACGGATAACTTTTTTCAATCCGTTCATGCCCGTTAGACGTCAGTCCATATCTGGTTCATGTCCGTAAGTACATCTGTTCAGATCAGGTTCTGGTTGTAACATGTTTGTCTTTTTATGTAGGCTATTCATATATGGTATAAGGGTAGCACAGCTCAAAAGGTTGTGTTACTACCATGAATAGTGACTTTTGACCTTGAAATTTGACCTCAAGGTCAATTTAATGATTCTTTTTTTCTAGAACTGTAACTTTTGTCTTTTGATGTAGCCTTAACTGCCGCTTTTGATATTTTGTATGAATTTGTACTTATCTATAATTATAGACGTTCAGATTTACAACTTTTTTAAATGGCGTTCAAGTCATATCTTTCAAGTGCATTGACTTTAATAGTGTTTTAAATTGACTTAAGTATCTGAAGTATTACGTAATTTTTTCACCAATTTCATTATTATTACTGTTTTTTTTCTCAGTCATTTTCGTTGTTCATTTGCACTGTGAGTATTCTGATTTTCGTAATCTCGTCAAGAACTCCTTTGTTTTTATATAAACTTGACATGAAAAGAAATTATATGATATATAACCAATATTTAGAAAATAAATGGATGACAAAATTGCTGTTCTAGCGGAGCACCAATCAGATTTTAGAGTAAACAGATGAAACCTAAATGTATTCCGATTTGCTACTGAATTTTCCTATACACACAAACAATTTTGTGCAATTAACACCTTACTAGTTTAAAAGAGCAGGAGAAAATTTGGAATATCATAACGCTGATATCATTGTTGTGGTATTTGGTTTAAGGTGAAATCACGCTTTTTTCCCCTGAAGTATTGAAACGTAAAAGGATTGGAACTGACTATATCTCATCAGATATATATTGTATTGTGAATGTGAATACAATCTCTGTGTGTGACTTTGGAACCTTTTGATAGAAATATGTCTATTGTTTTACCATTTGATCACATTGTTACTAGAATGGCTATGGATGAGATCCTTATACCAGCTAAACTTGTTGATATGACAAACCTTGCATTATGTGGAAGGCAGTCCATAACATGTGGTTTATTGTTTCATGAACGATCGTCTACAAATTTTGTCATGCAGATTGCAAGACAGGATATGTGTTATTGAACTAAACAGATAAAATTGAGGATGGAAATTGGGACTGTCTTAAAGAGACAACAATCCGACCAAAGAGCGGAAAGAAGACAAAAGCCACCTATGGTGAAACTGTATGTGGAAAAGAAAAACCAAACGCAAAATGCGGTGGCGTGTAGCTCCATGTGTACTTTTATTTATTGCAAGCACTAACATTTTATTTACATTATACATGTTATATATCGTTTAAGTTTGATACAATAAAAATTTAAAACTGATTTTCGTCTTAATATGTCATCATATATAATATGTATATATATATATGAATATATTTACAACATTCATTGACAAGAAAAAACGATGTCAAAGTATGGCAAAGCATATGAGATTTGCAATATTCTTCAATCATGTAGAAAATAGTCAATCTGAGGTTCTAAATAGAATTTTGACGTCTTTATTAACACCGATTTCCGAAACACTTTGGGTGAACTGAGGTGCTGTGAAATTGTGTTCCCTAACAACATCGATAGGTTGGCAATAACCTGTACCATAAGGTCAGTCTCAAATGTGCATTATTATATAAAGAGACACAACTCTCATGGTTTTTCCACAACACACATACGTCCATACATAAAGTGATATCAAAATTGCACCGAGTACCCAAATTGCACCTATTTAGCAAAAACAGCAGCGATAATCTTACAAGATTTCCTAGAGACTATAATTTTATACTATGCACGTCTTTCAACATAGGTAAAATATTTAGATATGCAGAAACGTTCACAGTATTTATCAACGGATGAAGTTTGTACTGGAAAAAATCAAAATGTAGGGAAAGGTCGTCATGCGACGTCATCCAAACTTCATCTCTTTAAAATTAGCAAATACAATATGTTACAAGTATCCATTTCTTAAAAAATGAAGAGTAAGCATGGACTAATATCCAATAGTTCAAAATATTTGAAGAAATTAAACAAAAGCTATGTTATTCACTTTTGACGATGCGAATTTAAGCATGGATGCAATTTGGGTACTCCTCATTACAGACGGATTGATGGTTTGGAGGTAAGTTCAGATCAATTTTTGTATGATTCCATATGGATTCTAAATTATATTGTTGAAACCATATTATTTTGGTCCTCAATGCTCTTCAAATTCGTACTTTATTTGGCCTTTTTAACCTTTTTTGATTCGAACGTCACTGATGAGTCTTTTGTAGACGAAACGCGCGTCTGGCGTATATACAAAATTTTGGTGGTATCTATAATGAGCTTATTATAGTAACTAATGATACATCTAAAAAATAAACACATACTTGAAACTTTTGTCTGAAATATAAATAAACGTAGGTTAAAAATATGTCAAATAGGTGCAATTTGGGTACCCTCACGTTATACATAACAACGTCGTATTACGCTCATATGTCATTTTTTTTAAGAAACCTCTAGGAACCATTTGTACAAAACTAATAAGTAAACAAAATAAAACTGTACAATATTAGTTTTTGTTTGTTATCCTAAAATGAATTTGTGGCTTCTTAATCGATATACGAACATCAGAGTTATCAACAATGAACTGGTACCAAGAACAGATAAATGTTCAAATAGCTATGAGTGTGAAATGAAGGAAGCTAACACAATAGTCAATTCATAAGAGCTATCACAAACAGAATCAAGCGTGTTTCATACTGTCATGAAAACAAAGACAAGAAGCAGTTTAACACGCAACATTTTGTAAAACAGGTGAAACATCGGTTTCCTTTGTTACATACATTTTGATTTGATTTAATTTGATTTGAATTTTGGTGTTTAACGCCACTTTTAAGCACCGCATTCAGGCTATTTCGTGGCGGCCAGTTATTATTGGTGGAAGAAACCGAAGTGCCCGAGAAAACCACTGACCTTCGATAGGAAAACAGACAATCCTAGTAAAATTAGATTGGAGTCGAATGCAGCCGCACGAGCGGGGTTCGAGCTCACAACCTCAGTGTTGACTGGCTAGTGATCACAGTAGTAACGTCTTAGACTACTCTGTCCCTCATTTTGTTTTGAAGCAACACGCCAACAAAATTTAACATAGAGAGTTGATCTCAAGTTGATACGATACTTACTAGCATATTTTTCTATAAGAATTTCCTTTTTTTGCAATTATACAATATTTTTGCCTTTATCCATATAGGAAAATTGACTAGCATAAATACAGATGCATTGGTTAGGTACAGTTAGAATATCTTGAATAAATCAAGTCGACAGAAATTTACCGATGTTCAAATAATACACACAATCACGGGTAGTAAGGTTGTTATATCGATGGGCGTTTAGTACAGCGATTTTGTCATAGTTTGGTTAAGTTAGACATGGTTGTGTTATAAGTTTTTATTGACCATCAATGACACAATATAAACATTCGGATTTTTCGATAAATGAACCTCTGAATATAAATTCAAGATGGTAAGTATCTTTGTGTATTGCTATTATGTTAGTAAATTCAAGTTTTTATCATATAATAATAATTTGACACAGAATAAAGCTTGTGTATGCCAAAACTTATATGTTGTTGTTCGTTTCTAATGCATAAAGTACAGTTATTTTTTTACTTTCTGTTATATCTCATATTTCGTTATGGTATAAATCTGCCGTCAATTATTCCTAAAAAGGCCTACATTTGCACACAATTTAAGGTTACAGAAAATTCAGTGTCATGGTTTGGTTCACTGGTGTCATGATTAAGTTCATGTTCGACATGGTTCAGTTATGTGATTCCTGTCGTGCATGATGGAAGTGTAACGATCAAAATAAACAGACATTATGTACAACTGTTAAAAAACTGTTGAACCATATTTTCGTTGATAATTTTTTCGTGTTTAACCCATTCTATCCTATTTTGAATCGATATAGTGTCGCTATTTTCTAATGTTATTGTTTTGTACCAAGACGAGTAGATCTGAGTTTTAAATTGTAAAGATGATCTTTTACTCGCAAAATTACACCTATTAGAAAATAAGTCATCTGAAGTAAAACTAAGATTTATCATTCTAATTATCAAATTATAGAACAAGCACATTTAAAGAGACCACTAGAGTAGTATATTATAAATAAATTTCAATAATAGCATTTTTTTTAAAGTTGGTGTATTCTGAATACACTATGACCTAAGAAAGCACATAGTAATACACAATAAGTAAATACAGTATGATTTCCAATTGAGACAACTATCCACCGTAGAACAAATGACGCAAATGTTAGGTCACCGTACGGCCGTCAACAATTAAAAAACTCATACCTTTAAGTACGTAATTAAAGGCTCCGACAAAATTAAAGATACAGCAATTGAAATAAGAAAACTTACAGCCTGACTTATGTTCAAAACAAAACCAAAAAATAAATATAATACATAGGAAAAAAACAGCAGCCAGTGCATCACAGACTGTAGACCATGTAATAATGTATATTTTGTCATACTAAATACTTAACCGACAGAGCTTTTTTTTATCGGAACATTATGGCATACAACACATGTACAAGAAAAAATAGTTTAACGAGTTAAAAAAAACATAATCACTTCTATTCGTTCGTTTAAATAGACATTATGGACCTTTTTCTAATTCGAACTTGTTATCGTCCACACTTTGAAATCAATTTTCATATTAATTTCACTTACATTTTACTACATGAATAAGTTTAAATTAATATTTTGAGACATTATGGTGTCCTCTCGATTTGGTTTGTTTAATTTTATAGTTGAGTTATTGTATCATAGACGGTATCATTTCTAAGTAGGTGGACTCTGCCGGGGATAATTATCGTGAATAATGATATTAACGTCTACTTATAGTTGCAAAACGTAACAGTTAAGCCTCTGTCACAACTTAACGGATAGCTCGAACGGATAACTTTTTTCAATCCGTTCATGCCCGTTTTACGTGAGTCCATATCTGGTTCATGTCCGCTTAGCGTCCGTAGGCGTCCGTTTTGTACTGTACTCGTCCTTTTTGTTTCTGTTTTGTATACGTTACTTGTCCGTTATAGATTCGTTGGAGGTCCGGTAGACAAATTCACCAACGCACTTCTACCGGACATATAACGGATGGGAAACGGACATGAACGGAAGGATAACGGATACCTACCAAAAGCAAAACGGATAAATGCCAATTGAAAATTTAGCGACACTCAGAAATGACAATTATTGAAAGGTCAGATTTCTTGAGTGTCATGAATGTCTATTACTCATGCTTTGATCTAGTAGTAAGAACATGTCTTCAGTATCGAGCATCTCTTATTGTGGTCCAACTGAACTTAAATGTTTCAAATATAAATTTACTAGTTGTCGAAAGGATAAGAAGGATAAGACAAAGGAGTCGGACAACATCATTGCTTAGTCATGAAAGATATGTATTATAATCATCGCTCAGTTTAATTTTCCGCTTATCTTGTTCATCCTTTTTATCCGGAACGATTTCGTTAGGTAGCAATAAACAGTTAGGAAAAAATACTAAAATTTGCCCTTATGAATTTTACCATCCCCTTTTCATTGCTTTCTTGCAATATCAAGCTTATTTACTGTTTGTGTCATATATGGGCATATGTATGTAATCAGAATCTTCCATAGATTTTATATCCAGTATATCAAATGGTAAAATATAATTTCTTTTTGGTGTACAACTGTATCCATGGCAACAATCTGCATTTACTTGTTATCAAATATTGTAAAAAGAGGAGGGGGAAAGATGTCACATATTTCCCCAAAATTTGGCTAAAAGTAGAATTTCAATCGCTTGAAGTAATACCTTTTCTGAAACTGTGTACATATATCATTCAGCAAATTCAATGAAAATCATATGTCTTTCATCTCATTTTTTTGTAAAATTGCGTCAAAAACTTCGTGTAGAAAAAGAGTGTTTGTACACAGTACATTAATTTCTGGACCGATTGCCGGTCTAGATATGAAAATACGGATTGTCATACAGAAAACAGCCCATAAAACATGTAAAAAATAATCTTGATGCACTTATAAACCATCTTTGAAGGCTAAATTAGCACTCATCTGTCTAAATATGAATTTTATTACACAATAACTTTCCTATTTGAAAAATCCAAAGGGGCCAAAATGCGAAACTAAACTCCTAACTGTGTATTGCTACCTTAGGTGACCATGTTATACGGTACTCGTCCGTTTGATGTATATTTGACGTCCGTTATGTCTGGTAAGTTTCCGTTTCTCGTACGTTGCATATCCTGTAAGTGTCCGTTAGGCATTCGCTATCCCTTCGTTTTATTTGTTCAGTGAACCAACGGACAGACACCAAATGGATACAGATTTTGTTAACGGAAAACTTTTTTTTTCATCAGTTCGGCGTCCGTTATAGCTATCCGGTAGGTATGACCGCAGCTTTAGAAAGTAAAATAATAATCTTTCGGTACTCATTTTCAAATCAGTCCAAGATATCACTTTTATCAACCTATGATTCAACTTTCATAAAATTTGGGTACGAATTGCACATATGAGAGCACCTAAAATGCAGTTCTCCATGTCATTATATTTCTAAGGGACACCACTCTTTGTAAATTGATTTAACGGCACTGATTTGTGAATTCACCCAAGGCATTGCTTATATAAATTTATGAATTAAGTTCCATAAAATTCTGGCAAGAATTGTACATTTAAGAGTGCTAACAATGCAATTTTGAACAAAACTATTATAAAAAAACGATGACATACGTTTCACAAAAAATCCGACAAGAATATATTAATTGTAAACGTGAAACCGGACGGATGAACGCACAGACGGACGGACGAAAAAAAAAAGCCAAATATTTCGATTGGGGCTACGTGGGGTAAAAAAATATATAAATGTACGATTTGCCCGACCTTTTTGTCGTTTACGTCCACCGAATTTGGTCAAAAGACTTTTCCCCTCTTTAGTCAATTATAGTAAATTGTGTTACTCTAATTTTTCACAATCGCATTCAAACAAACAATCAATATTAAGGTGCCACAAAGATGTATTAATTTTGATCTAAACCATGACAAATGTAACCAAAACCATGACGAATTTCTCGACTCTTAACTAAACCATGTCAACCGCTTAACCAAACCATACCAATTTGGATATCTTGGTTATCCTGGGTTAGTTTCTTAAAACAACAATTTCAATTTAGATAGTTTGACTTACAATAGAAAATTATACATTTAATTTGACTTTTATTTGCTCATTTGGAAAGAACTGAGGCAATCGTTTTGGGAAGTTACATAACTTATTCATGACCAACTAAACCAAATTATGACAAAATCACTGTACAAAACGCTCCTCGATATGACAACCTTACTACCCGTGACAATTAAAAGAATATTCATAGTACTATTATATTTAACTAGACGTCTGCCATTCTTGACCTTAATAGTGTTTTAAATTGACTTTTAAAGTATCTGAAGTTTTACATAGTAATTTTTTTCATCAATTTCATTATTATTAATGTTTTTTTCTCAGTAATTTTCGTTGTTCATTTGCACTGTGAGTATTCTGATTTTCGTAATCTCGTCAAGAACTCCTTTGTTTTTATATAACTTGACATGAAAAGAAATTATATGATACAAAACCAATATTTAGAAAATTAATGGATGACAAAACAGCTGTTCTAGCGGAGCACCAATCAGATTCTAGAGTAAACAGATGAAACCTAAATGTATTCCGATTTGCTACTGAATTTTCTATACACACAAACAGTTTTGTGCAATTAACACCTTAATGTTTAAAAGAGCAGGAGAAAATCAGAAGTATCATAACGCTGATATCATTGTTGTGGTATTTGGTTTAAGTGAAATCACGCTTTTTTCCCCTGAAGTATTGAAACGTAAAAGGATTGGAACTGACTATATCTCATCAGATATATATTGTATTGTGAATGTGAATACAATCTCTGTGTGTGACTTTGGAACCTTTTGATAGAAATATGTCTATTGTTTTACCATTTGATCACATTGTTACTAGAATGGCTATGGATGAGATCCTTATACCATCTAAACCTGTTGATATAACAAACCTTGCATTATGTGGAAGGCAGTCCAGAACATGTGGTTTATTGTTTCATGAACGATCTTCTACAAATTTTGTTATGCAGATTGCAAGACAGGATATGTGTTATTGAACTCAACAGATAAAATTGAGAATGGAAATTGGGACTGTCTCAAAGAGACAACAATCCGACCAAAGAGCGGAAAAAGAAGACAAAAGCCACCTATAATGAAACTGTATGTGGACAAGAAAAACCAAACGCAAAATGCTGTGACGTGCAGCTCCATGCGTTCTTTCGTTTATTGCAAGCACTAACATTTTATTTACATTATACATGTTATATATATCTCGTTTAAGTTTGATACAATAAAAATTTAAAACCGATTTTCGTCTTAATATGTCATAATATATATAAAAAAATATATATGAATATATTTACAACATTCATCGACAAGAAAAAAAAAACAATTTAAAGCATGGCATAGAATATGAGATTTGCAATATTCTTCAATCCTGTAGAAAATAGTCAATCTGAGGTTCTATATAGAATTTTGACGTCTTTATTAACACCGATTGCCGAAACACTTTGGGTGAACTCAGGTTCTCTGAAATTGTGTTCCCTAACAACATTGATAGGTTGGCAATAACCTGTACCATTAGGTCAGTCTCGAATGTGCATCATTATATAAAGAGACACAACTCTCATGGTTTTACCACAAAACACATACGTCAATACATAAAGTCATACCAAAATTGCACCGAGTAACCAAATTGCACCTTTGTACCAAAAAAAACCAGCGAAAATCTTACAAGATTTCCTAGAGACTATGATTTTATACTATGCACGTCTTTCAACATAGGTAAACATATTTAGATATGCACAAAACGTTCACAGTATTTATCAACGGATGAAATATTTACTGAAAAAAAATCAAAAATGTAGGGAAACGTCGCCATGCGGCGTCATCAAAACGTCATTTTTTTAAAATTAGCAAATACAATATGTTACAAGTATCCATTTCTTAAAAAATGAAGAGTAAGCATGGACTAATATCAATAGTTCAAAATATTTGAAGAAATTAAACAAAAGCTATGTTATTCGACTTTTGACGATGCGAATTTAAGCAAGGATGCAATTTGGGTACTCCTCATTACAGACTGATTGATGGTTTGGAGGTAAGTTCAGTTTAATTTTTCTATGATTCCATATGGATTCTAAATTAAATTGTTGAAACCATATAATTATAGTAAATAATGATACATCTAAAAAATAAACATATACTTGAAACTTTTGTCTGAAACATAAAATAAACGTAGGTTAAAAATATGTCAAAATAGGTGCAATTTGGGTACCCTCACGTTATACATAACAACGTCGTATTACGCTCATATGTCAATTTTTTTTAGAAACCTCTAGGAACCATTTGTACAAAACTAATAAGTAAACAAAATAAAACTGTACAATATTAGTTTTTGTTTGTTATCTTAAAATGGATTTGTGTCTTCATAATCGATATATGAACATCAGAGTTATCAACAATGCACTGGTACCAAGAACAGACAAATGTTCAAATAGCTATGAGTGTGAAATGAAGGAAGCTAACAAAATAGTCAATTCATAAGAGCTATCACAAATAGAATCAAGCGTGTTTCATACTGTCATGAAAACAAAGACAAGAAGCAGTTTAACACGCAACATTTTGTAAAACAGGTGAAACATCGGTTTCCTTTGTTACATACATTTTGTTTTGATTTGATTTGATTTGAATTTTGGTGTTTAACGCCACTTTTAAGCACCGCATTCAGGCTATTTGTGGTGGCAAGTTATTATTGGTGGAGGAAGCCAAAGTGCCCGAGAAAACCACTGACCTTCGATAGGAAAACAGACAATCCTTGTCAAATTTGATTGGAGTCGAGTGCACCCTCAGTGTTGACTGGCTAGTGATCACAGTAGTAACTACTTAGACTACTCTGCCCCTTATTTTGTTTTGAAGCAACACGCCAACAAAATTGAACATAGAGAGTTGATCTCTCAAATTGATACGATACTTACTAGCATATTTTTCTATAAGAATTTCCTAGTTATAGGACGGGAGCTGTCAATCAGGTAAACGAACATTATTGACTTTAAACCTTCATTCGGAAAACAATAGAAGGGTAACATTTTATTGCATTATCTTAAGTAATGGGTCAAATATTACAACTAACGTGTTCAACTTCTATTTGTTGTAGTCATAATCCAATCTATCTTTTTCTCTGTTTGGGACTTGTTATCGGTTAGACTAGGCTTAAGACTGGAAGACAAAACTAACTTTCCTTCCTGTGTGTCTCATATTTTTTTTCAACTTTTCAATGGCATTCATGCTAATCAAAAAAAAAATTTAAAGTATAATTTTTGCCTTTAATTGTTTAGCAATAGGTCGATTTTGGTCTTTTTTGAATGGCGGTTTTAATGGATATTCCTGTTCTACTTTAACTTTTATGGTGAAGATATTTCATCGAAAGAAAAACTGCATTTCAAGAATTTATAAACTTCTATGAATTCCTTACATTAATTTTGAAAATTTGTTATAGCATTAGTAATGCAATACATAAAAACGTTTCTTTATTTGTATGTGGGTACACGTTAGCTTATATTGATTTAACTCATATAACAAAATATTTCATTGTGAGAGAAAACAAATGTTTCAATCACGATAACTTTTTTTAAGAACCTCAAAACTTGGCCTGTAAAACAGAGTGGCTGTAGATTACCTAAGTAGTTAATAGAATGCAATCAATTGGGTCAGTTTCTATCATTTATTAGTACCAAGGAAAAAAACTACAAAAATATATTTTATAGGAAATTTTATATTGCTTTTTCAATATATAAAAACTCATCATAGATACCAGTATTAAAATTTTGTATTTGCGCCAGACGCGCGTTTTATCTACCAAAGAATCAACAGTGACGCTCGAATCAAAACGAGTTTAAAAAGAGACCAAATAAAGTACGAAGTTAAAGAGAATTGAGGATCAAACAATTCCTAAAAGTTTTGCCAAACACAGCTAAAGTAATCTTTTCCTTAGGTAGAAAAGCCTTAGTATTAAAAATCTACGTTTTGGAAACAGTTTATTTATAATTATGACCATATCATTGATAATTCATGTCAACACAGAAGTGCTGTTTACTGGCTTGTGATACCCTCGGGGAATAAAAACTCCACGAGCTTTTTCAACACGAGACACCAATATAATTACGAAACACCAATATAATCACGAGAGCTATATATTTGTTGAGGTTTAATACGGTGTATAATGTTGAAATTCCAAATTATTGTATACACTTTTTTATATACATTTACCAGAAGCATAACTTATCTCTCTGTTGCATTTTTCACAACTCATGACATAATACTTATTAGGGGCTTGATAAAGGTTTTGTAACCGTGACTGATATCATTTCTGTGACGTCATACATTTTATGGGTTCGATAACGCCTTTGCCACCGTGACTGACATCGATATTATCACGGATGGCTGGTAAAGCTTGATTGAAATCATGTGTATTACACATACAATTTATCTGTATAAACTACTAAGTATATAATAGATAATATTATTAAACCATTATTTGTATAATGTACGATGAATGTATCAAATTAGAATATGAGAGTTGTATAGATATTTGTATTTTCGGGTCCACAATGATGGCCTTTATGTATTAACTGTGTATGTACCGAATAAGAATGGACAATAACAGTATGCACCTAAATTCATTGGTCTGAATATTTTATTTTGTTGGCAATGAGCTGTCAGTACCTTACCGAATAACATGTGTAAGTGTGAGACAAAATTTATAATGTAATATACAGAGGAAGCCAAGGTTAAGGACTGTAAATTAATTGTAAATATAAAATTGTATTCAATTAATAATTTAAATAAAAGTTTTCTCTTGTCAACCAACAAGAACGAATGTAATCACCTTCTCGCAATTAATTTTATTAAAACAAAACCCACACTTATCCACTTCTTAACTGGTTTTATTCGAGCGTCACTGACGAGTCTTTTGTAGACGAAATGCACGTCTGGCGCAAAAACAAAATTTCAATCTTGGTTTCATTGATGAGTTTATTTTGTCCATTTTAAATATTATCGATTAAGTTTTACTTCTATTTTTTGTGAAATGCTTGATGCGTGAAATCTAGTTATATCTAGCTATGATGGTATACTTTTATAAATTGTGAATTGGATGGAGAGTTGTCTCATTGGCACTCATACCACATCTTTATATATATATTTGCCCTTAGAATTATATGAGGATTAACAACGGTAAACTATCTTAATGTTACCAAGAAATGTCCGAATAGCTTTTCTGGTTTTAATATACAATCATATTATTTTTTCTGTATTTTTCTGTCCTGATGGTTCTTACATTTATTTGTACTGTATTCCTGTCATATACTAAGTAATGTTGTCATGTTAGCAGTATATTCAACATTGCAATAAAGCGCTAGTTTTCGCTAGCCACAAAACCAGATTCAGACCACCATAGTTCTGGTTTTATCACACATATATTCATTTTCTATTGCTCCAAGGTGTAACAAATTAAATAAACGACCTTTAATTATGTAGATAAATTATCTCGTTTGATCTTTTTACATATGTGTAACGATTTACAACGAATCTTTTTGTTCGAGACTAACTAGTGGACTTTATCTGTTGACACTGGATGGGAACACTAACCCAATCTGAACATCTAATTTTACTCCGAATGACGTTAGATTTGATGAATCCCTCAAGAGTAATGTCGTTTTGTGTTACTTTCCTTGTTACTACTACCAGTGGGTCAATACCTCTTCTAGAGGGTTTTTAGTCTCCGAGGATATCACCAGGCTAGTAGTTACTAGAAGGCAAGCAATTGGGTCAGTTTCTATCATTTATTAGTACCAAGGACAACAAAAACTACAAAAATATATTTTATAGGAAATTTTATATTACTTTTTCAATATATAATAACTCATCATAGATACCAGTATTAAAATTTTGTATTTGCGCCAGACGCGCGTTTTATCTACAAAAGACTCAACAGTGACGCTTAAATCAAAACGAGTTTAAAAAAAGATCAAATAAAGTACGAAGTTAAAGAGAATTGAGGACCAAAAAATTCCTAAAAGTTTTGCCAAACACAGCTAGAGTAATCTTTTCCTGGTAGAAAAGCCTTAGTATTAAAAAAATCTACGTTTTGGAAACAGTTAATTTATAATTATGACCATATCATTGATAATTCATGTCAACACAGAAGTGCTGTTTACTGGCTTGTGATACCCTCGGGGAATAAAAACTCCACGACCTTTTTCAACACGAGACACCAATATAATTACGAAACACCAATATAATCACGAGAGCTATATATTTGTTGAGGTTTAATACGGTGTATAATGTTGAAATTCCAAATTATTGTATACACTTTTTTATATACATTTACCTGAAGCATAACTTATCTCTCTGTTGCATTTTTCACAACTCATGACATAATACTTATTAGGGGCTTGATAAAGGTTTTGTAACCGTGACTGATATCATTTCTGTGACGTCATACATTTTATGGGTTCGATAACGCCTTTGCCACCGTGACTGACATCGATATTATCACGGATGGCTGGTAAAGCTTGATTGAAATCATGTGTATTACACATACAATTTATCTGTATAAACTACTAAGTATATAATAGATAATATTATTAAACCATTATTTGTATAATGTACGATGAATGTATCAAATTAGAATATGAGAGTTGTATAGATATTTGTATTTTCGGGTCCACAATGATGGCCTTTATGTATTAACTGTGTATGTACCGAATAAGAATGGACAATAACAGTATGCACCTAAATTCATTGGTCTGAATATTTTATTTTGTTGGCAATGAGCTGTCAGTACCTTACCGAATAACATGTGTGTGAGACAAAATTTATAATGTAATATACAGAGGAAGCCAAGGTTAAGGACTGTAAATTAATTGTAAATATAAAATTGTATTCAATTAATAATTTAAATAAAAGTTTTCTCTTGTCAACCAACAAGAACGAATGTAATCACCTTCTCGCAATTAATTTTATTAAAACAAAACCCACACTTATCCACTTCTTAACTGGTTTTATTCGAGCGTCACTGACGAGTCTTTTGTAGACGAAATGCACGTCTGGCGCAAAAACAAAATTTCAATCTTGGTTTCATTGATGAGTTTATTTTGTCCATTTTAAATATTATCGATTAAGTTTTACTTCTATTTTTTGTGAAATGCTTGATGCGTGAAATCTAGTTATATCTAGCTATGATGGTATACTTTTATAAATTGTGAATTGGATGGAGAGTTGTCTCATTGGCACTCATACCACATCTTTATATATATATTTGCCCTTAGAATTATATGAGGATTAACAACGGTAAACTATCTTAATGTTACCAAGAAATGTCCGAATAGCTTTTCTGGTTTTAATATACAATCATATTATTTTTTCTGTATTTTTCTGTCCTGATGGTTCTTACATTTATTTGTACTGTATTCCTGTCATATACTAAGTAATGTTGTCATGTTAGCAGTATATTCAACATTGCAATAAAGCGCTAGTTTTTGCTAGCCACAAAACCAGATTCAGACCACCATAGTTCTGGTTTTATCACACATATATTCATTTTCTATTGCTCCAAGGTGTAACAAATTAAATAAACGACCTTTAATTATGTAGATAAATTATCTCGTTTATTCTTTTTACATATGTGTAACGATTTACAACGAATCTTTTTGTTCGAGACTAACTAGTGGACTTTATCTGTTGACACTGGTTGGGAACACTAACCCAATCTGAACATCTAATTTTACTCCGAATGACGTTAGATTTGATGAATCCTTCAAGAGTAATGTCGTTTTGTGTTACTTTCCTTGTTACCACTACCAATAGGTCAATACCTCTTCTAGAGGATTTTTAGTCTCCGAGGATATCACCAGGCTAGTAGTCAAAAATGTGATTCTTTTATGAATACATGCACACAATCTCTTATTTTTACAAAAAATATCTTCAATTTCAGAAGGATGGTTAAACTCCTATCACACATTGGCTGTGTATTGGTTTTTTTTACATGGTATTATAATCTGAATGAAATAACTTTAATTTTCTAAGGAAATTATTTATAGTCAATGTTAAAAATATTGGTACAATTTCAAAATTAATCAATTTTATGAATCAAAAGTCAAAGACCACAAGAACACAGATCTTTTCAATGAATGACTACTTTAATTCGATCTACTCCATAAGGGTAAAAGTAGGCGTTTGAAGCATCAGCAGTAAAACAAAGAAATTAAAAGCAATTAAATCAGAAAAGTATGTAGAAAGCCATGCGGTGACCTATTGTTTCTAATTTCTGCGTCATTTGGTCTAAGGCCAATTAAAATTAATTGCTAGATTTTCATCCCCGCCCGCCCCTCTGAAATTGTCCCGCCCCGATTTTTTTTATTTAACAAAAATACGATTTCCGGATTTTATCATGTCCGTTACCGGGAACCATCGATAATTTCGTTTCTTTCAACACTTCCTGTTTCGTTTTTGTATTTCTCCGCGTAATCTAATAACGATATGATTGAGACGACATATTCTGCTGCTCTATTATGACGACATCTACCGAGAATAGAGATTGATAACGAGAAGGGCATGAAATATTCGAGTAACAAGTAAAACGCCTTGTCATTTAACGCAAATTGCGGTAGTCACAAGTGAATCGAAAACCGTGTTTTTTCTTTATTTATACGATGACTTTGTGTCAGGAAATTTGGACTGTAATTGATATCCAAAGCGCAAGAATCGTAGAACAAATTGGTACAAAAAACATGACTGGATTAAAGAAATTGACACAAGCACGAATTTGTTTGATTTATGACCGTATATTGAGAAAAAAAAGTCGACAAACACGCATTTCAATTCCCTTATATTTACCCATGTCTGTTGTTTTTGTTGACAAACAGCAAACACCCTCTGTAACTGTCCAAATACCCTCAATTTGGTCATTAAAAAACTACTTTTTGGTTAAGTTCATGTTTTACATCACATAATTACTTTCCACACTGAGTTTACATTTTATTTTGTACTCATAATACTTGTGTTGCATACAATTGTACCAATACATTTTATTGATTTTATGTGGACTACAAACCATTGCTTAAAAAGCAAAATAAATTTGGTGTAGGTCTAGTCCAACTGAAGAGAGCATTTCTCTTCCCTTTGATGTATACTATAAATAGGTTTCTAAAGCGGCAATTACATGTATAACAGTGGTTGCCAATCATGGATTTCTTTTAAGAGTTTAAAAAATAGTGTCAGATTCCTTATACAACATGTATATACATTATACAAGCTTGTTTTCCACTAGCATATACCCCGCGGTATGAAGAACTTGTGACAAGGGTTTCATATGAAATAAAATTTAAAAAATAAAATCCTCCCACCCGCCCCATGTTTTTCGAAAATTTGGATGAAAATCTACTAATTAATTTTAGTTGGCCTAAGTTGGAGAGTTGTCTCATTGACAATCATACCGCATCGTCTTTTTTTATATTATAACAAAAACAAGAACACAATTTTCCTTTTTTTAACAATACATTGATCTGAAAAAAGAAACTTTATTGAGCTGCACATTTAAAAATTAGTCACCCAAAGTTGATACGATACTTCTCAACGTTTTTTTTTAATAATAAGTCTTTAGAATGACTGCTGCTGCTACCAATGTCTCTTCTTCTTTGCAAGTGATTTTTGAGTTTTGATTAACCCTTTGGTATAGTCTCTTTTTAAACATACTCGTGGAGAGTTGACACATCAGCAATCATACAACAACTTCTTATTTTATATAGGACGTGTACTTACTTTTGGATCATTTTGTGTTTGTTCTAACTGAGATTGTGACACTGTGATGACTGCTGTACCCCTATTTGTACATTTGTACACAAATTGTTGTAAATGTAATGGATTTTGATGCGATTGTCACACAAGGGAGAGGTTAAGCGCGACAAAACCAAGTTCAATCAACCATTTTCTACATTTGAAAAAGTCAGGAATATGACAGTTGTTGTCCATTCGTTTGATTTATTATATCATTTGATTTTGCCATTTGATGAGGGATTTTCTGTTTTGAATTTTCCTCGGAGTTCACTATTTTTGTGATTTTTACTTTTGATTAGATTAAGTTTTAAATAAAGAGTAAGTTTTATTGAATCTTTCAATGAAACTTCGTTTTGGATTATTTGCCCTTACTACTATTATCACTACGTTAATACCTCTGCTACTGGACTGATGTGTCCGAGGGATTCACCTGATTAGTAGTTAAAAATGTGGTTCTTGTATGAATATGTAGATACAATTTGAAAATAATTAATGAAAAAGGTGAAATTCATTTTCAAAAGGATGGGTAAACACCCATAACACATTGGCTGTGTAATACTATAATTATTATTATTTACATGACATCAGACACTGAAAAATAAAATTAGATATTTATAGTAAATGTTATAAATATTTGTACGATTCTAAAATTAATTATTTTTGTGAATCAAAAGTCAAATACCACAAGAACACAGATATTTTCAATGAATGATTTATTTGATCTGATCTACGCCATAAAGGTAAACATAGGCGTTTGCCACATCAGCTGCAAAACAAAGAAATGATTATCAATTAAATCAGAAAACCATGTTGAAGGCCGTGCGGTGACCTATTGTTTCTAGTTAATGCGTCATTTAGTATAATGGGGAGAGTTGTCCCATTGACAATCATACTACATCTTCTTTTTTAAATTGTGAGATTTTTCTTAATGAAAAAGGTGAAATTCATTTTCAAAAGGATGGGTAAACTCCTATCACACATTGGCTGTGTATTACTATAATTATTATTTGCATGGCATCAGAAACTGAATGAACTAACTTTTTTTTTAAGGAAAATCAGATATTTATAGTAAATATTTGCATACTTCTAAATTTAATTCTTTTTTTGAATCAAAAGTCAAAGACCACTAAAACACCGATCTTTTCAATTAATTACTAATTTGAGTCGATCTACTTCATATAAAAGGGTAAACGTAGGTGTGTGCCATACTAGCAGAAAAACAAAAAACTGATTAGCAATTAAATCAGAAAATTATGTGGAAGGCCGTGCGGTGACCTATTATTTCTAATTTCTGGATCATTTTGGCTCTAGTAGAGATGTTGTCTCATTGAAAATCATACCACATCTTCTTTTTTAAATTGTGAGATTTTTTTAATGAAAAAGGTGAAATTCTTTTTCAAAAGGATGGGTAAACTCCTATCACACATTGGCTGTGTATTACTATAATTATTATTTGCATGGCATTAGAAACTGAATGAACTAACTTTTTGTAAGGAAAATCAGATTGGTCGGGTTGTTGTCTCTTTGACACATTCCCCATTTCCATTCTCAATTTTATAGTAAATATTTGCAGAATTCTAAATTTAATTATTTTTTTGAATCAAAAGTCAAAAGTCAAAGACCACGAGAACACCGATGTTTTCAATTAATATCTAATTTGATTCGATCTTCTTCATATAAAGGGTAAACGTAGGTGTGTGCCATACTAGCAGAAAAACAAAAAAACTGTTTAGAAATTAAATCAGAAAATTATGTTGAAGGCCGTGCGGTGACCTATTATTTATAATTTCTGCGTCATTTGGGCTCTAGTAGAGAGGTTGCCTCATTGACAATCATACCACATCTTCTATTCTATATTGTGACAAAACCAAGAATACAATTTTTCTTTTTGAACAATACATTGATATGAAACAGGAAACTGCACATATAAAAATTAGTCACTCAAGTTGATACGATTCTCTATAACGTATCTTTAAATTAGAAGTCTTTAGCCTGACAGCTGCTGCTGCCAATGAAGTTTCTTCTTCTATGACTTATGACTGTTGATTCTCTGCTTGGTATATTCCGTCTCTCATTAAATGTATTAGTTGAGAGTTTACGCATCGGCAATTATACCTCATTTTCGAATTATCATTTAGCGATATTATAGAATCCAAATTTTTAATAATGTTTTACAATTTAAATTTAGAAATTTTATTTCAATTTTTACATAACATAATGATAATTTTTAATATTTAAATATTTGATTATTTTATTAGTTATTTTGAATATAAAATAACCATTTTGATAAATGCCTATAACCAATTATGACAATTTGTAATCATTTAAACTAAATAATTTTTTAAAAACATTTTGATGTCTTTACTTAGTCAATTGATCAAAAATGACCATTTATATACCTTTTAAAATGATTTCATAAATACCATTTTTTATACGATTATGATAAATTAACAATTGAATTGCAAAATTTAATGATAGAAATTTAAATGATAATTAAATGATAAAAATATAATTGTGAAAGTGAGTTTGTTGTGTCAGTCATTCAAAATAAAAAAAACCTTATCATGGACCTGCCAAAAAAAAAGGAAGATGCCCTTTGGGTATCAGTCTATCCGTAAGTACATCTGTTCAGATCAGGTTCTGGTTGTAACATGTTTGTCTTTTTATGTAGGCTATTCATATATGGTATAAGGGTAGCACAGCTCAAAAGGTTGTGTTACTACCATGAATAGTGACTTTTGACCTTGAAATTTGACCTCAAGTTTAATTTAATGATTCTTTTTTTCTAGAACTGTAACTTTTGTCTTTTGATGTAGCCTTAACTTGCCGCTTTTGATATTTTGTATGAATTTGTACTTATCTATAATTATAGACGTTCAGATTTACAACTTTTTTAAATGGCGTTCAAGTCATATCTTTCAAGTGCATTGACTTTAATAGTGTTTTAAATTGACTTAAGTATCTGAAGTATTACGTAATTTTTTCACCAATTTCATTATTATTACTGTTTTTTTCTCAGTAATTTTCGTTGTTCATTTGCACTGTGAGTATTCTGATTTTCGTAATCTCGTCAAGAACTCATTTGTTTTTATATAAACTTGACATGAAAAGAAATTATATGATATATAACCAATATTTAGAAAATAAATGGATGACAAAATTGCTGTTCTAGCGGAGCACCAATCAGATTCTAGAGTAAACAGATGAAACCTAAATGTATTCCGATTTGCTACTGAATTTTCCTATACACACAAACAATTTTGTGCAATTAACACCTTAATAGTTTAAAAGAGCAGGAGAAAATCAGGAATATCATAACGCTGATATCATTGTTGTGGTATTTGGTTTAAGGTGAAATCACGCTTTCCCCCCTGAAGTATTGAAACGTAAAAGGATTGGAACTGACTATATCTCATCAGATATATATTGTATTGTGAATGTGAATACAATCTCTGTGTGTGACTTTGGAACCTTTTGATAGAAATATGTCTATTGTTTTACCATTTGATCACCTTGTTACTAGAATGGCTATAGATGAGATCCTTATACCAGCTAAACCTGTTGATATGAAAAACCTTGCATTATGTGGAAGGCAGTCCATAACATGTGGTTTATTGTTTCATGAACGATCGTCTACAAATTTTGTCATGCAGATTGCAAGACAGGATATGTGTTATTGAACTAAACAGATAAAATTGAGGATGGAAATTGGGACTGTCTTAAAGAGACAACAATCCGACCAAAGAGCGGAAAGAAGACAAAAGCCACCTATGGTGAAACTGTATGTGGAAAAGAAAAACCAAACGCAAAATGCGGTGGCGTGTAGCTCCATGTGTACTTTTATTTATTGCAAGCACTAACATTTTATTTACATTATACATGTTATATATCGTTTAAGTTTGATACAATAAAAATTTAAAACCCATTTTCGTCTTAATATGTCATCATATATAAAAAATATATATATATATATGAATATATTTACAACATTCATCGACAAGAAAAAACGATGTCAAAGTATGGCGAAGCATATGAGATTTGCAATATTCTTCAATCATGTAGAAAATAGTCAATCTGAGGTTCTAAATAGAATTTTGACGTCTTTATTAACATCGATTTCAGAAACACTTTGGGTGAACTGAGGTGCTGTGAAATTGTGTTCCCTAACAACATCGATAGGTTGGCAATAACCTGTACCATAAGGTCAGTCTCAAATGTGCATTATCATATAAAGAGACATAACTCTCATGGTTTTACCACAACACACATACGTCCATACATAAAGTGATATCAAAATTGCACCGAATACCCATAAAATGTAGATTTTGGCTTATATCTCTGAAACCAAAGCATTTAGAGCAAATCTGACAGATATGAAATTGTTTATCAGGTCAAGATCTATCTGCTCTGAAATTTTTAGATAAATCGGAGAACCCGTTGTTGGGTTGCTGCCCCTAAATTGGCAATTTTAAGGAAATTTTGCTGTTTTTGGTTATTATCTTGAATATTATTATAGATATAGATAAACTGTGAACAGCAATAATGTTCAGCAAAGTAAGATCTACAAATAAGTTAACATGATCAAAATGGTCAATTGACCCTTATATAAGGAGTTATTGCCCTTTATAGTCAATTTTTAATAATTTTTCTTAAATTTTTGTAATCTTTTACAAAAATCTTCTCCTCTAAAACTACTAATGCAAATTTAACCAAACTTGTCCACAAACATCATTAGGGTATGTAGTTTAAAAAATGTGTCCGTTGACCCGGCCAGCCAACCAAGATGGCCGCCATGGCTAAACATAGAACATAGGGTTAAAATATAGATTTTGGCTTATAACTCTGAAACCATCATATCTGAAACGGATTAAAATTGTTTATCAAGTCAATTTCTATCTGCCCTGAAATTTTCAGATGAATCGGACATCTGCTTGTTTGGTTGCTACCCCTTAATTGGTAATTTTAAGGACATTTTGCCGTTTTTGGTTATTACATTGTATCTTGAATATTATTATAGATAGAGATAAACTGTAAACAGCAATAATGTTCAGCAAAGTAAGATCTACAAATAAGTTAAATGACATAAATGGTCAGTTGACCCCTTCAGAAGTTACTGCCCTTTATAGTCAATTTTACCAATTTTTCTTAAATTTTTGTAATCTTTTACAAAAATCTTCTCCTCTGAAACTACTAAGACAAAATGTAAGCAAACTTGTCCACAATGATCATAAATGTATCTAGTTTAAAAAATGTGTCCGATGACCCTGCCCGTGAACCAAGATGGCAGACATGGCTAAAAATAGTACATAGGGTAAAATGCAGTTTTTGGTTTATATCTCTGAAACTGAAGCATTTAGAGCAAATCTGACTGGTGGCAAAAATATTCATCAGATTTAGATATATCTGCCCTGAAATTTTCATACAAATCCGACAACCAGTTGTTGGGTTGCTGCCCCTCAGTTAGTAATTTTATGGAAATTTTGCAGTTTTTTGCTATTATCTTAGATATTATTATAGTATTAATGATATCTTATACTATAAATTATGATTTTAACCTTATTTTACATGATTTCCAAAGCATCAGTAAATACAGGTGAGCGACACAGGCTCTTTAGAGCCTCTAGTTTAATTGCTACAAAGAGTAAAAAACTGAATGAACGACCTTTCATCGTGTAGGAAGATCTCATATCTATAACAAGTGTTATAACTTTCGTACAATTGTAAAATACAATAAATTAATGAAACAAAGACTAAAGATCACAAGATCACAGAACTTTTCAATTAATGTTTATTTTAATTCTATTTACTCTATCAGGGTAAAATTTTTGTGTGTCACACATACAGCAAAACAAATACACGAAGTAGCAGTTGAAAAAAAATACCTTATGAGAAAACAATAACAATCGTTTCCTTTTTAACATTACATTGATTTTGCCTTTTGATTAGGGACTTTCCGTTTTGAATATTCTGGAGTTCAGTATTTTTGTGATTGAACTTTTTTTTAATCTGAAGCAACAAATCTTACTGAGCTGCACATAACTCAAGTTAGTATAATACTGCGTTTTTTTTCTCTCTCAATAAGATGGCTCTAGCTTGACGGCTTTGAATGAAGTTTTTCTTGGACTCAATAAAATTGTAACTTGATTCTAGCTACCCTATCATGGTACGGAAGCCTTTTAGGGCCATGCTAGTCTACTGTTTACAATTTGATATAACAAATTATTAATTTGATATAACAAATTATTAATTTGATATAACACATTATCAATTTGATATAACAGATTTTCGATTTTGATATAACAAAATATTTATTTGATATAACAGATTATTAATTTGATATAACAGATTATTAATTTGATATAACAAATTGTCAATTTGATATAACAAATTGTCAATTTGATATAACAAATTGTCAATTTGATATAACAAATTGTCAATTTGATATAACAAATTATCAATTTGATATAACAAATTATCAATTTGATATAACAAATTATCAATTTGATATAACAAATTGTAAATTTCTCTACACATAGTGTGATTTTATCTTAATAATGATTAATTAAAAGTTGCATAACCCGCATGGTGTATTAATTGATTGTTCATCTGACGTCCAGTAACAAATATATAATGCATTTTCAAAACTCAATTTACAGGTTTAATGTTTCTATAACCAACCCTCCTCCCCTTTCCCTTATATTTGAGACAATTTTTGGGACTTGTTTCTCAATTTCGCTTATGGGACCTGATGCCTTAGAACGAACAAATATAAGAGAGAAAATGGGGGTCTATTTCATCAATTTATATTGCATATTTACAAGTCAAAGCGAAACGAAGAGTTCTATTGAGATGTTGGTGTTTTAAGAAACATAGGAACATGCAAGGATAAAAAAAAAATGCTTTTCCTTCTTACAAAAACCCTGGCATGTTGCTTAATTAATTTCAATAGGAACATGTTTATTCCCGCTGCAAATGTTACTTGGATGGAGAGTTGCCTCATTGGCACTCATACCACATCTTCCTATATCTATGAAAGGATTTATTTAACATCCTTCAATTCATCACTGCATTTGTCTTAAATAAATTTGTTCCAACATATGTTTTTGATTTTGATTTTTTTAAAATTAAAAATAAAGAAACATGCGTGAGATTTTGAATGATTGTGGACTTTAAATTTCTGTTAAAAAAGACCACACGAGTATAATCTGAGCACCTTAATAACGTTGTATATATAGAATAAGGATTTCAGATCACGAGCAATGCAAATGCATTAACTCTCTCCCTTTCACACCGGTACAGCTTACCGGTGAAACCAATTTCAAGATTTTTTGGGGACATTTAGACTTATTTAATCGTCATTTGCTGACGTACAGATGTGGTTAAGGGCTCAAATTAATCCTCAGATAACCAGCAATGCGATTTAATGTGCATCAAACCTCTATCATTATTAGTTAATAAACAAGTCGCCCCTTACTGATGTGTAATTTTTCTGTAAAAACCATTTATTTTTCTTCGAATTTTGAGGGATATTCTCAAAAAGAAGTGCACAGAAAACTGCTCTTTTAAGAGGATTTATGTCTTTTTTCAATAACTGTGCAGTGAGGTTTTGAAGAATAGTATTAAACTAATAGTTCTAACTTGAACACTAGTTGCAAATGTAATTTTTAGTGTAGCAGCGCAATCATAAACTTGAACTACGCTAAAAATCTGAAGTCATTTCTTAAAGATATTATGAGACAAGAGACAAAAACCGCTAAAATATTCTGAATTTTTTTGCAAAGTTGAAATAGATGTAACAAAACATGGTTTCGTAAGTGTTGCGGTATAGTAAAGTTGAAAACACTTTTGTTTGAATAAAGGAACATGTATATTTCAATGAAAAAAATGACAGTTTAAAGAGTGGATTCCTCCATGATTTGCGTAAAAATCATGCATTTGGCAACAAAAAATTATCATCTGAACACATAATTCCAAAGTTACTTTCAATTTCAAAAAGGAAACCTACGAATTTTTTTTTTTTAAATCTGTGTGCAAAATTGCCCCCCCCCCCCATTTTACCCCCTTTGCTCCATCGGGCTCGGTCAAGGGTGTCCCAGATCAAGCTAACATTGGTAATTCAATGAATTTTCCCTTGTAAAAACAAAGTTTATGTTGCTGATTGATTGAAAACGAATTAGACAAATAACTAGGGTCCAAGTTTGAAATCGGACAAAAAGAGCGTCTAAAATCAATTATTTTGAATGTACGGACATCGATATTTCAAGGCCAATAGCACGTTATGCGTCTATTTATACCACTATGATAACTTATATGGCTTCAACAGACTCGAGGCATTGTGTTTCCACCAAAACCTGACCCTATTAGCCCACCAATATGTCTCTGCACGAATTTTTGCCGAAGGATTTCGTATTTTTTTCACTTTTTCTCCAACAGTCACTTGACTTTTGGAAATATACCACGTGACTAAAAAATTACGAATTATCTTCAAACTTAATTTTTTGAAATATTTTACCAATTATCTTTCATTTGAGCCCAACATGGCATGTGTATGACCATTGATGCGAATTCTGTTTTCATTTAAACTTTGATAATGTATTTTCGATAAGTAAAGGTCTAAAATGCATGAAAGGGAAAGGGTTAAGGTCTATATCTCTAAACAGTTTAAATGTTTCACTTACATATTCCCTATTTCAAATAGAGAAGGGAGATAACCCTAGTCCATGCAAAAGTTGTTTGACATATCAAATTTCCTTTTTTGTTATATCAAATTCATAAATTGTTATATCAAATAATTATAATCTGTTATATACACTAAGTAGGAATTAAAAACTCTCTTTAATTAAAAGGGCTTGCTATTGTTAGATGTATACCTTGATTCGCATCATTATACTATAACTCGTTTTACCTTAATCATATTTGGGTCAATATTTACAACATATGCCTAAATTGACTGTCCTCTGGTATCTTTCATCCATCTTTTCATATTTTCCATCTCTCTTAAGTAAAAAGGTGTGTTATTGTTAGATTTATACTTTGATTCGCTACATGATACTATAACTTGTTTTACCTTAATCATATGTGTGAATATTTTCAACTTATATAGATATAGGAAGATGTGGTATGAGTGCCAATGAGACAACTCTACATCCAAGTAACAATTTATAAAAGTAAACCATTATTGGGTCACGGTACGACCTTCAACTCGGAGTCTTGACTCATACCGAACAGCAAGCTATAAAGGGCCCCAAAAATTATTAGTGTAAAAACATTAAAACGGGAAAACCAACGGTCTAATCTATATAAAAATAGATTGACTGTCCCTCTGGTATCTTTTGCGCCTCTTCTCCGATTTCTTGTCCTTGTTTGTCTAAAGTGTTCGGTTTGTTTTGAACTTATCTGCTATCTATTGTTACATTTGGTCTTTGATTTTCATATATTTGTACAGCTATCATCCTTAAAGAGACACTTATGGTCGAAATTCACATCTAATGTTGGAAATGGCTGAGAAAAGAAAAAAACCTACTAAAAGCTTGTACATCTTTTGTACTCAAGTTTTGAATGGCGTTAAGGTTATACATTTTTTTAAAGTGAAATCTTTATAGTAATTTCCCTTTGGTATTTCTTAAACTGGGTCAATATATCTGCTTTTTTCACTGAACTAGTACAGTTTTAAATCTAGGGGCCAGCTGAGGCCCTAGTACGGTTGCAAGATTTTATCGCTTTGTTGAAGACCCGTTTGTTGCCTTCGGCTGTTGTCTGCTCTTTGGTCGAGTTAGTGTCTCTTTGACACATTCCAATTTCCATTCTCAAATTTATTTTGAGGATCTAAGTTACCAAGGGTTATTACCAGCCAAATAGCAAATAATGTGAAATTTGCATCAAAACACTGATATTGTTATTAATTTTGCTGGTACAAAATGTTATGCAAAGCTCTGATTCCTTGTGAAATTTCGCCTAACATTGTTTTGTCCTTTTGGTGTTTTTTTTTTTATATCTTTAACGTTTGGTTTATGTTTATGGCTTTTATTGCTGTCATATTTGGGCCTCAGTAATCATTTGAGAGACAATAATCGTCAAACTTATTGCTGTCATATTTGGGCCTCAGTAATCATTTGAGAGACAATAATCGTCAAAATACACATCTTGCTGTACAGTTAAAAAAAATCGGATATACTTACATTCACATGTATCGATTGAGGAAGTGTGAGAAAAAGATATTCATTAACATTAAATTCATCGGTACCTATATTGGTGTACAATTAGGTGTAAATAAATTCCAGAATAACATTCAATTGTACCGAAAATAATTTAAGTATTAAGAGTGATTCTACTATTAATACGAATATAAATTTAAAACTAAGAAAACCTAGGTTAAGGACCGTACAACTATTATTATAAACATTTAATCTTTTAACAATTAACAAATTTCAATTTATGATGTATAAATAGTATTCTCCTTTTCAACAAATGTATCACCAGAAATAGAACAGTTTTCTCTTGTCCAACAACTGTATTTAATAGTTATCCCACAAGGACGCGGTGTGTCAGTGACAACACCAAGTCCGAGCGTGTTTTAGATTAGACGAAAAACCATTTACAATTCATAAAATCTAGTTTAGAACGCCACACAACCATTATAATATACTTTATATATTACTATATGATGTATACCATAAGACATAAGACATAAGACATAAGAATAAGACATTTATTTCACTAAAGCCCCCACATGGGGTATGTTAGTAGAACATTTTTTAACAAACCATAAAAGTGTGAACATATTTACATTAGAACAACATGGTTAACAAAGGTGCAATAATAGTATATATAATTAATGCAGATATTTGACAGGAAGTACACATTATAGTAACATGATTAAGCACATGTATTAAAAGGTTTTAATAACACTTTTGCAAAATTTTGCTATTCCAGTAAGTGTAAATAAATCTGATGTATTCATCAATTCTTTAAATTTTTAAACATTTGGGTTATTACATATATTTAAAGGTAAAAATTTAGCTCTTACATTGTTGAAAAAGGTACATTTGAATAAGTAATGAAACTCATCACCAAGTTCATTAGCATTACAAAGATTACAATGTCTTTCAGATCTATCTATATTAAAAAATCTGCGCGTTTCAATGGGCAATTTATTACTAAGGCAACGAAATTTACATAAATACATTCTTAGATCAGATGGTAACACCGATAAATATTTCTCAAAACAAAAATCAGATTTGTATATTCTGTAATAAGGCATTTTGCAGAATTCATAACATTATTACTCCAGTTCAACATAAATTTATCACTTAAACATTTCTTGACATTCTTACTAATATTATCAGATTTAGCAGTTATTTGATCATCCCACATCAAATTAAATCCACATTCATATAAAGTATTTTTAATTTCTAACAACCATTTAGAGTGATAGTTACCCCTTTTACTAAGCTGATACAATATAGAATACAGTGTATATGATTTTTTTTCTCTTTAACCACACATGATACGTTGCCAGAAACCAACCATTCTAGCTTTAATAAAAATATGTAATGGTATTCTACCCAATTCTCCATAAATCATACAATGAGCAGTACTTTTAAAATTATTTTACAAAATTGCATATGCAAGTTTTCTATAATATTACAATTTACCATTTATGACCCCCGAACACGATGAGTAGATATCAAACAATGTCAACTCGCCCCACTTGCCAATCGGCCTACACTATATCGCCACTTAATAAAAAAATCGCCAAACTCTTGTTTACCGACTCGCCCCACTTTTGAAAAAGTGTAAAATCAAATTGAACAATCAGTCTGACAACTCACTTATTAACGAAAAAGGTTTAAACTCCACTGAATAAAGTTCTGCCAACTCGCCCCACTTAAAAAGATCTTGCTTCCTTTAAGTATGTTAAATTACTGTCAGTTCGTATCCAGTCGTCCTGGTATAGTGGTATGTGTCGTGGCTTGATATGCTAAAGGTCTTGAGTTCGAATCCCAGCATATACACTGGATTTTTTCTACGTGAATTTTGATAGATAGTCTTTTCCGTATAACTAGTTATAAGTTTTATAGTGGATTTGACATTCCCGCCAAAATGTTACAGAACAAAGGAAAGCATGCTTAACAAAGAAACTCAAACTGGGGTGAGCTGGTACGGGTGATCTGAGCCGGATCACCCCTACCAGATCACCCCAGAACGAAGGAGCTGGGATGTAACAACAGAAATAGAACAGTTTACTCTTGTCCAACAACTGTATCAACAGAAATAGAACAGTTTTCTCTTGTCCAACAACTGTATCAACAGAAATAGAACAGTTTTCTCTTGTCCAACAACTGTATCAACAGAAATAGAACAGTTTTCTCTTGTCCAACAACTGTATCAACAGGAATCAGAGGAAGGAAGATTGTAATCACATGCTCATAAATTGTGTTGCTACATGGGTGATAAATACTATAGAGACATGTTTACTTTTGCGACGAAATCACATATGATCGTACTCTAATTTGAATTATTATCGATTTTGTTTTATTTTTATTAGATTGGAATCGCATGTAAAGGGGGGGGGGGTCCGATTATATGATCCTAGAATTATATTTTGACTCTAAATATGTAAACTGTCGTTATATCTATAATGTTACGTTGGTGTGTTTCTCTCGGTTTTGTTTTTTGACCCGGATTCGTTTCAGTTAATCCAATTTATGACTATTGAACAGAGGTATACCACTGTTGTCTTTATTTAAAAAAAAAATGTGTATAAACGGTTAACCGGTTAACTGTAGGAAGGGACGATTATCGAATACCAAAAAAAATAAAAATCCGAACCACAAAAAGGTTAACCGAACCTTTTTTTCAATTATGAAATATTTGATATAAATGTGTATCGAAATCGTTAATAAAGGAGTAGGTCCGGTAAGGACCGATTTTGGCCTCAAATTTCAGGTTCATCCGACGAAAGATTTTGACCACTTTTTAAACACTTAAGTGTCTATTTTATTTGAATTAATTAGTTGATGTGAAAGATTTTAACAGATTTAGTCATTAAAAACGATCCGATTCAAGCTCAAATATGAAAAATCTACCTAATATGCCGAAAAATGTCACTTTTCAGATGGTTTTTGGTAAAAATGAAAGTGGCCGCATCCGTGTTCATCCTCAACCTTTATATATGTTATGCATTATCATAAAATACAACTTACATTTCAATATTAAGGATGAACACGAATGCGGCCACTTTCGTTTTACACGAAAACCGTCTAAAATTTAACTAAAATGCTAGAATTATGAGGATTTCAGTAATTTAGCATGACTTAATGGTGCTAGTACCGGATATATTTGCATTGTATTGTCAAAAAACAGCCCATATGTATGTAGTAGAAGCATTCTACTGTTCAATAAATAACTAAAGGTTTACATTTTAACAATTTTGTAAAACTGCTATATTTTGGGGCCAAAAAGGGGTCTTACTGAACCTACTCCTTTTGTTCAATCTTAAGTCTTCTTTGTGGTAATTTATTTGACAGATCAATTGTCCAGTATATTGATTTCTATTGTTCAAGATGCATTAGCTACAAGATATAAAAAAAAGTACAAAATATACGGTTTCTTTTTGGTTTAATTATTAAAAAGGTGAATAGTAAAATGATAATTCGCTTTCAGCATCCAGTTTGTTGCAGTTTTGTAAAAATAAGCTTAGAAACAACGTCGATAAAATATTCAATTGCAAGTGGATAATTCGCCCTTCAATTTAACCCCTTCGCTAGAGATGGGATACGTATGAATAACTTCAACGTGTTCAGTTATTTCAAGGAAAAGAATGTCAACATTGAAAGTGACACAAGGGTAAACCATTTGATTGACTAGTTCAATCCATAAAAACTCATTCTTGTACAGGTAAAACTGATAAGTGACCTTTTTAACCTTCATTATAACATCAAACACACCTAGAAAGTTCCATGTTCACGGGTTCGCTGTCTATTTTTATCTATTTTTATCGATATTTATGTTTATATTAGGTTATGTAACCGTCGGCAGTCTTCGGCGATCACCTCGATATTCTGATAAGATGGCGTCTATACTAAATTACACAAGAAATGCTCACACATATTATCGAGACCAATCATTGTAAATGTTTTACTTATACTTTTTATGATTTGGATATACCTTTTAGTTTGTAATAACTCAAATATGGGAATTTGAGTTAAATCAGTGAACATGAATTTGACAGCTAATGCCCCTTTAACCCCGAAAACATAAAATTAATTAGCACAAAGGCAAATTGTCTATCACATCGGGATAAGATATTGAGTAAACATATTTAGCATGCATGTATCAGTTCGGTGCAAACCAAAGTTATCTAAAGATGTATGTATGTCGTACATTTTGTCACATTTGTAGACGAATAAAAATAACCCATATTGACAGGACAGCAAGATAGAAATAATCACCTAAACGACATTCTGCAAGCAAGTCATTCAATATTCATGCCACCTTTCCAATTTCAAAGCACAGTTTCATAAGCACATAATCTCAGCATTCAAACGCAGAAAAGTTCACAGAGCCGTGGAAGTTGGCTACCATAGATCATTTTCTCTGTTACAACACTAGATAAGGGATGCATGGCAAAGTATTAAATGACTCGCTAACGTTTATATCTACTTAGAAATAATTCAAACGCATGTTATAATGTACACGGTATCTAGAATTCCAAAGAACTGTAGAATCAAATGCATACCAATAACATTTTTTTTTAAATAATTGTGTTTTTCAAACAAACATGTGTCACATCTTCTTACCTATCACTGCAACCATTTATATATTACTTGAATGATTCTGCAGAGTAAAAACAAGAGTAAAGTAGATGTTATTCATTTGAAAATACAAATATGTTTCCGTTTTTTTTTTAAATTACGGTCATGAAATTAAATTTGCATACCTATCTGCGTACCATAAGTTTTTCAGCTTAAGCATACATTAAAATAACTTTAAGAAATAAAATTGAGAATGGAAATGGGGAATGTGTCAAAGAGACAACAACCCGACCAAAATAAAAAAACACAACAGCAGAAGGTCACCAACAGGTCTTCAATGTAGCGAGAAATTACCGCACCCGGAGGCGTCCTTCAGCTGGCCCCTAAACAAATATATACTAGTTCAGTGATAATGAACGCCATACTAATTTCCAAATTGTACACAAGAAACTAAAATTTAAATAATACAAGACTAACAAAGGCCAGAGGCTCCTGACTTGGGACAGGCGCAAAAAATGCGGCGGGGTTAAACATGTTTGTGAGATCTCAACCCTCCCCTATACCTCTAACCAGTGTAGAAAAGTAAAAGCATAACAATACGCACATTAAAATTCAGTTCAAGAGAAGTCCGAGTCTGATGTCAGAAGATGTAACCAAAGAAAATAAACAAAATGACAATAATACATAAATAACAACAGACTACTAGCAGTTAACTGACATGCCAGCTCCAGACTTCAATTAAACTGACTGAAAGATTATGATTTCATCATATGAACATCAGGCACAATCCTTCCCGTAAGGGGTTTAGTATCATACCATCATAACATATATGAGAAGAACATAACCCGTGTCATGCCAACAACTGTTTTTAGAATAAATGTGTTTAGTTCCGACGCAAAGACCTTATCAGTGACTCAATATTAACGCCAAAATATGCAATCTTTAATGACTTGACAACAGTATCGTAATTATATCCCTTCTTAATAAGTCTATTCAAAGGTTTTGTAAGTTTATGAGGTGAATACTGACACCTTTGTGCTTTATAAAGAATATTTCCATAAAAAATTGGATGTGAAATACCTGAACGTATAAAAAGTCTGCATGTTGAGCTATATTTACGAATGATGTCTTTATTACCGATGATAAAATTTAGTAAATGTTTTGACTAGTTTGTGATATCGAAAACCCTGGTGTAATAATTTTTCAGTAATACATAAATTTCTCTCGTTAAAATCTAAAACATTGTTACATACACGAGCGAATCGTACAAGTTGAGATATATAAACACCGTAAGATGGTGACAATGGAACGTCACCATCTAAAAACGGATAATTAACGATAGGAAATGAAAAATCATCCCTTTTATCATAAATTTTAGTATTCAGCTTTCCGTTAGTGATATAGATATCAAGATCGAGGAAAGGGCAGTGGTCATTGTTAGTATTAGCTTTATTTAAAGTAAGTTCACCAGGATAAATTTCATTAATATACATACTGAAGTCGTCATTATTGAGAGCCAAAATATCATCCAAATATCTAAAAGTATTATTAAATTTGATGTTGTTTTGATGGGTCTTTGCTTATTTTTGTCATAAATTGTAACTCGTAACAATACAAAAAGAGGTCCGCAATAAGTGGTGCACAGTTAGTCCCCATTGGAATTCCGATAATCTGACGATATACGGAATCCCCAAAGCGAACAAAAATGTTATCTAGTAAAAATTCAAGGGCATATATAGTATCAAAGCATGTCCAATTAACATAGTTTTTTTTGTTTATTGCTACTAAAAAATGACCTAAAAGAGTTTGAACATATATATTCACATTCTGATTTTTTGAATGCCCATTTAATTAGGTGTGTGAATTTTTTCTTAATGAGAATGTGAGGCAATGTAGTATACAGGGTAGAAAAATCAAAACTTTGAACAGATTCAAAATCACCAATATAAGCATGCAATTTATCAAGTACTTCCAACGAGTTCTTGACACTCCAAAAGTAATTTATTCCACTATTTTCGAAGGCCTTATTTGAACAATTTATTATAAGGTTTTTAATTGTACCAAGTGTGCTGGTAAGAATAATAGACAATTTTGTAGTTGAACAATGGCTTGAAGACGAAATAAATCTATATTTGTAAGGGGTTTTGTGTAGCTTCGGAAGCCAATACATAGTTGGGACTTTCATTGTATTTGGCTCTGCTTGTAAAGCGGTGGCTAAAAGTTTATGTTTGTTACAGATTTCGTTTTCTGAAAATGGAGTCAGTTGGAATGTTGGTGAATTGGTGATTTCCTTTTTCAGAACCTCAATGTAAAATTTACGTCAAACAATAATAATATTATTAGCAGCTTTATCGGCCGGGACAAAAACAAATTCCTTGGCTAGTTCTTTTAGTTTATGTTTGATACGAGAAATAGGTTTATTGTGGTTATTGTTAATAGTAAAATGTTCTTTAAAATGTTGAATACGTATATCAACTATCTTCATTACTGCATTAAAAAAAGAGTCCAAAGATTTTTTGTCAGCTTTTTCCCGTTTTATCCATTTCATACAGTAAGTATGGAGTGAGTCGTGGATGATATTACGACACTCATTCCAATTAATAATTGACGGGGGACGATATTTAGGTCCTTTACTGAGAAATGATTTTAACTCTCGGTCTTGAACGATGTTAAGATCTCCTGTTATAACATGGGAAATGGGTCCATAAATATATTCGGAATTACTGCAATTACATGAAGTAGGTGTATTTTCACTGATATTAACATCTTTACACAATTGAATATAATTAAACACAAATTTCCGGGTAGATTTCTTGTAAATATAACAAATAAGAGGTAGCTCAGTATTGTCAAAATATCCAGGAATTTGTTCTTTAACAGAATGGTCGTTAAATATACCGGCAATATTTACGAAATCAAAGCCTTTATTGACATACTTAATTTTAATAAAATGTTTTTTATGATCTTCAGGGCGATCAATTTTGGGAAATAATTTAGAATAACAATATGCCATAATAATTTGAACAATTTCATACTTAGGACTGCTATATGAAATTGTGTTGCAATCCTCCAAAATTTTATTTAACTTATTAACCGGTAACGAACAGAGTTTTGTTAACAGATAATGTCTGCCGTTGTTTTTTGAAATAGAAATTAGGTCCGAAATATTGGTATGATTGGCCCGAAATTTTCTTTGATTGCGATTTGTTCTACAACCGTGAGAACGGTTTTTACGAACAGTTTTAGAAACAATATCCAAAATGTTAACGGAATTGGTTCTAGATATATTACCAATTCCCATGATATTATCATTTAGACCGAGAGGGTAAACTGTCTGTAATTTTTTAATCCAATTTAATTCAATTATTTTCCGTGATCGTACAAACTTTGAATGCGATTCACCAGGCTGCTTATTTACTACTTCTAAAGGTTGAACTGCTAAATATTTAAAAGGATGGTTGTGCTTCTTAAGGTGTTGGTAAATGATACTTTTGAATTTATTAGGTCTTTTAAAACGGTACAGATGTTCTTGAGTGCGTTTTGATAAATATCTTCCAGTTTCTCCTACGTACTGAATACCACATCCCGGTTTGTTTCATGTGAGTAAATAAATACTACTGTTTGTTTTTCAAGTAAGATCAGTTTCAAAATTTAAAGAAAATGTGCGAGCATTAAACGTGGACCTTACCGTATTGTTGGTGGAAAGACGGGGACATGTAAGTCATTTTTTGGCATGACACTTATCGATAGAAGGGTAACCACGATTTTTATTGTTAAAAATGTTAGCGATGGTAGTATTTTTAGATAACCGATTTTGAAGATTGAGACGTGTAGATACCCTTTGAACAAGTTTAGTATTTAGTATTTTTCCGTTTCTTAGCTTCATAATTGTTTTGTTAGTGAATTACATAATAAAGGAGCAAAGATTGGCGTCCAGAATATGAACCAGCATACAATAATTAAGTTAAGTAAAAGTGATAAATTTGTTCGGCTGAAAATGTCAAACGCTATCAGTATTAATTACCCGAAAAAGATAGTGTATATCAGGGTAGGACTGATGGCTGACCAATTAGTAGAATGGGGCTGAATATTGATTTTGATAAACATTCCTAAAGTAATGAACTAGAGCAGTTCTCGCTCGGACACACACTCCATAATCTAGTATATTATAAGAGCATAAACCTGAAGCACGGGGAGGCACTCTACTGCCTCCACACGGCACTAAAGACAAACTCTGTAAAAAATAAAATTGAGAATGGAAATGGGGAATGTGTCAAAGAGACAACAACCCGACCAAAATAAAAAAACACAACAGCAGAAGGTCACCAACAGGTCTTCAATGTAGCGAGAAATTCCCGCACCCGGAGGCGTCCTTCAGCTGGCCCCTAAACAAATATATACTAGTTCAGTGATAATGAACGCCATACTAATTTCCAAATTGTACACAAGAAACTAAAATTTAAATAATACAAGACTAACAAAGGCCAGAGGCTCCTGACTTGGGACAGGCGCAAAAAATGCGGCGGGGTTAAACATATTTGTGAGATCTCAACCCTCCCCCTATACCTCTAACCAGTGTAGAAAAGTAAAAGCATAACAATACGCACATTAAAATTCAGTTCAAGAGAAGTCCGAGTCTGATGTCAGAAGATGTAACCAAAGAAAATAAACAAAATGACAATAATACATAAATAACAACAGACTACTAGCAGTTAACTGACATGCCAGCTCCAGACTTCAATTAAACTGACTGAAAGATTATGATTTCATCATATGAACATCAGGCACAATCCTTCCCGTAAGGGGTTTAGTATCATACCATCATAACATATATGAGAAGAACATAACCCGTGTCATGCCAACAACTGTTTTTAGAATAAATGTGTTTAGTTCCGACGCAAAGACCTTATCAGTGACTCAATATTAACGCCAAAATATGCAATCTTTAATGACTTGACAACAGTATCGTAATTATATCCCTTCTTAATAAGTCTATTCAAAGGTTTTGTAAGTTTATGAGGTGAATACTGACACCTTTGTGCTTTATAAAGAATATTTCCATAAAAAATTGGATGTGAAATGCATTTTCCAAAACTTTAAAATTTGCATAAAAAATCCTTGATTTTCACATGACGTTAGCAAATAGGTTCTGAAGTTGTAACCGATATGTGATAAATGTATGATTCAACTCTACATAATTCATTGACCTTAATACTCCTTTTTTATACGAGGTGTAAATAACATTCAGAGTGATCTTTTAGCTGAGTGGGAAGCGACATTAACTAAAGTAAGTGTAATTGCTATAATTACGTAGCCGCTACTATATTGAACGCAACCCAGATGAAAAAATGTTAGGTTGAATCACTGATTAATCGTATCGTCAACCAATTTGAGATAGTGACCATAAAACTAGTGTTACGTCGATTTCAGCGTTCTATTATAGAAAAGTTTATTCGTAAGGAGCACACCCTTGTTAGTAAATATAAAAATAAGAAGATTTGAAATGATTGCCTGAGTGGGATAACTATTTTACATGCCAGCTGTTTTAGTTTAGACGAAAAACCATTTACAATTCAAAAAATCTAGTTTAGAACGCCACACAACCATTATAATATACTTTATATATTACTATATGATGTATACCATAAGACATAAGACATAAGACATTTATTTCACTAAAGCCCCCACATGGGGTATGTTAGTACAACATTTTTTAACGAACAATAAAAGTGTAAACATATTTACATTAGAACAACATGGTTAACAAAGGTGCAATAGTAGTATATATAATTAATGCAGATATTTGACAGGAAGTACAAATTATAGTAACATGATTAAGCACATGTATGAAAAGGTTTTAATAACACTTTTGCAAAATTTTGCTATTCCAGTAAGTGTAAATAAATCTGATGTATTCATCAATTCTTTAAATTTTAAAACATTTGGGTTATTACATATATTTAAAGGTAAAAATTTAGCTCTTACATTGTTGAAAAAGGTACATTTGAATAAGTAATGAAACTCGTCACCAAGTTCATTAGCATTACAAAGATTACAATGTCTTTCAGATCTATCTATATTAAAAATTCTGCCCGTTTCAATTGGCAATTTATTACTAAGGCAACGAAATTTACATAAATACATTCTTAGATCAGATGGTAACACCGATAAATATTTCTCAAAACAAAAATCAGATTTGTATATTCTGTAATTAAGACATTTTGCAGAATTCATAACATTATTACTCCAGTTCAACATAAATTTATCACTTAAACATTTCTTGACATTCTTACTAATATTATCAGATTTAGCAGTTATTTGATCATCCCACATCAAATTAAATCCACATTCATATAAAGTATTTTTAATTTCTAACAACTATTTAGAGTGATAGTTACCCCTTTTACTAAGCTGATACAATATAGAATACAGTGTATATGAATTTTTTTTCTCTTTTACCACACATGATACGTTGCCAGAAACCAACCATTCTAGCTTTAATAAGAATATGTAATGGTATTCTACCCAATTCTCCATAAATCATACAATGAGCAGTACTTTTTTTAACCTTCAAAATTATTTTACAAAATTGCATATGCAAGTTTTCTATAATATTACAATTTACCATTTATGACCCCCGAACACGATGAGTAGATATCAAACAATGTCAACTCGCCCCACTTGCCAATCGGCCTACACTATATCGCCACTTTATAAAAAAAATCGCCAAACTCTTGTTTACCGACTCGCCCCACTTTTGAAAAAGTGTAAAATCAAATTGAACAATCAGTCTGACAACTCACTTATTAACGAAAAAGGTTTAAACCCCACTGAATAAAGGTCTGCCAACTCGCCCCACTTATAAAAAGATCTTGCTTCCTTTAAGTATGTTAAATTACTGTCAGTTCGTATCCAGTCGTCCTGGTATAGTGGTATGTGTCGTGGCTTGATATGCTTAAGGTCTTGAGTTCGAATCCCAGCATATACACTGGATTTTTTCTACGTGAATTTTGATAGATAGTCTTTTCCGTATAATTAATTATAAGTTTTATAGTGGATTTGACATTCCCGCCAAAATGTTACAGAACAAAGGAAAGCATGCATAACAAAGAAAATCAAACTGGGGTGATCTGGTAGGGGTGATCTGAGCCGGATCACCCCTACC
This sequence comes from Mytilus edulis, assembly GCA_019925275.1. Lineage (NCBI taxonomy): Eukaryota > Metazoa > Mollusca > Bivalvia > Mytilida > Mytilidae > Mytilus > Mytilus edulis. The sequence continues at coordinate 93,437,040 of CM034353.1, forward strand.
AGATCACCCCAGAACGAAGGAGATGGGATGTAACAACAGAAATAGAACAGTTTTCTCTTGTCCAACAACTGTATCAACAGAAATAGAACAGTTTTCTCTTGTCCAACAACTGTATCAACAGAAATAGAACAGTTTTCTCTTGTCCAACAACTGTATCAACAGGAATCAGAGGAAGGAAGATTGTAATCACATGCTCATAAATTGTGTTGCTACATGGGTGATAAATACTATAGAGACATGTTTACTTTTGCGACGAAATCACATATGATCGTACTCTAATTTGAATTATTATCGATTTTGTTTTATTTTTATTAGATTGGAATCGCATGTAAAGGGGGGGGGGGTCCGATTATATGATCCAAGATTTATATTTTGACTCTAAATATGTAAACTGTCGTTATATCTATAATGTTACGTTGGTGTGTTTCTCTCGGTTTTGTTTTTTTGACCCGGATTCGTTTCAGTTAATCCAATTTATGGCTATTGAACAGAGGTATACCACTGTTGTCTTTATTTAAACAAAATGTGTATAAACGGTTAACCGGTTAACTGTAGGAAGGGACGATTATCGAATACCAAAAAAAAAAAGTTATCCGAACCACAAAAAGATTAACCGAACCTTTTTTTCAATTATGAAATATTTGATATAAATGTGTATCGAAATCGTTAATAAATTTTGTTCAATCTTAAGTCTTCTTCGTGGTAATTTATTTGACAAATCAATTGTCCAGTATATTGATTTCTATTGTTCAAGATGCATTAGCTACAAAATATAAAAAAAGTACAAAATATACGATTTCTTTTTGGTTTAATTATTAATAAAAGTGAATAGTAAAATGATAATTCGCTTTCAGCATCCAGTTTGTTGCAGTTTTGTAAAAATAAGCTTAGAAACAACGTCGAAAAAATATTCAATTGCAAGTGGATAATTCGCCCTTCAATGTAACCCCTTCGCTAGAGATGGGATACGTATGAATAACTTCAACGTGTTCAGTTATTTCAAGGAAAAGAATGTCAACATTGAAAGTGACACAAGGGTAAACCATTTGATTGACTAGTTCAATCCATAAAAACTCATTCTTGTACAGGTAAAAATGATAATTGACCTTTTTAACCTTCATTATAACATCAAACACACCTATAAAGTTCTATGTTCACGGGTTCGCTGTCTATTTTTATCTATTTTTATCGATATTTATGTTTATATTAGGTTATGTAACCGTCGGCAGTCTTCGGGGATCACCTCGATATTCTGATAAGATGGCGTCTATACTAAATTGCACACGAAATGCTCACACATATTATCGAGACCAATCATTGTAAATGTTTTACTTAGACTTTTTATGATTTGGATATACCTTTTAGTTTGTAATAACTCAAATATGGGAATTTGAGTTAAATCAGTGAACATGAATTTGACAGCTAATGCCCCTTTAACCCCGAAAACATAAAATTAATTAGCACAAAGGCAAATTGTCTATCACATCGGGATAAGATATTGAGTAAACATATTTAGCATGCATGTATCAGTTCGGTGCAAACCAAAGTTATCTAAAGATGTATGTATGTCGTACATTTTGTCACATTTGTAGACGAATAAAAAAAACCATATTGACAGGACAGCAAGATAGAAATAATCACCTAAACGACTTTCTGCAAGCAAGTCATTCAATATTCATGCCACCTTTCCAATTTCAAAGCACAGTTTCATAAGCACATAATCTCAGCATTCAAACGCAGAAAAGTTCACAGAGCCGTGGAAGTTGGCTACCATAGATCATTTTCTCTGTTACAACACTAGATAAGGGATGCATGGCAAAGTATTAAATGACTCGCTAACGTTTATATCTACTTAGAAATAATTCAAACGCATGTTATAATGTACACGGTATCTAGAATTCCAAAGAACTATAGAATCAAATGCATACCAATAACATTTTTTTTAAATAATTGTGTTTTTCCAAAAAACATGTGTCACATCTTCTTACCTATCACTGCAACCATTTATATATTACTTGAATGATTCTGCAGAGTAAAAAAAAGAGTAAAGTAGATGTTATTCATTTGAAAATACAAATATGTTTCCGGTTTTTTTTTTTAATTACTGTCATGAAATTAAATTTGCATGCCTATCTGCGTACCATAAGTTTTTCAGCTTAAGCATACATTAAAATAACTTTAAGAAATGCATTTTCCAAAACTTTAAAATTTGCATAAAAAAATCCTTGATTTTCACATGAAGTTAGCAAATAGGTTCTGAAGTTGTAACCGATATGTGATAAATGTATGATTCAACTCTACATAATTCATTGACCTTAATACTCCTTTTTTATACGAAGCGACATTAACTAAAGTAAGTGTAATTGCTATAATAACGTAGCCGCTACGATATTGAACGCAACCCAGATGAAAAAATGTTAGGTTGAATCACTGATTAATCGTATCGGTCAACCAATTTGAGATAGTGACCATAAAACTAGTGTTACGTCGATTTCAGCGTTCTATTATAGAAAAGTTTATTCGTAAGGAACACACCCTTGTTAGTTAATTAAATATAAGAAGATTTGAAATGATTGCCCGAGTGGGATAACTATTTTACATCCCAGCTGTTTTAGATTAGACGAAAAACCATTTACAATTCATAAAATCTAGTTTAGAACGCCACACAACCAGTATAATATACTTTATATATTACTATATGATGTATACCATTTATGACCCCCGAACACGATGAGTAGATATCAAACAATGTCAACTCGCCCCACTTGCCAATCGGCACACACTATATCGCCTCTTTATAAAAAAATCGCCAAACTCTTGTTTACCGACTCGCCCCACTTTTGAAAAAGTGTAAAATCAAATTGAACAATCAGTCTGACAACTCACTTATTAACAAAAAAGGTTTAAACCCATCTGAATAAAGGTCTGCCAACTCGCCCCACTTATAAAAAGATCTTGCTTCCTTTAAGTATGTTAAATTACTGTCAGTTCCGTATCTAGTCGTCCTGGTATAGGGGTATGTGTCGTGGCATGATATTCTAAAGGTCTTGAGTTCGAATCCCAGCATATACACTGGATTTTTCTACGTGAATTTTGATAGATAGTCTTTTCCGTATAATTAATTATATGTTTTATAATGGATTTGACATTCCCGCCAAAATGTCAAAGAACAAAGGAAAGCATGAATAACAAAGAAACTCAAACTGGGGTGATCTGGTAGGGGTGATCCGGCTCAGATCGAAGAAGCTGGGATGTAACAACAGAAATAGAACAGTTTTCTCTTGTCCAACAACTGTATCAACAGGAATAGAACAGTTTTCTCTTGTCCAACAACTGTATCAACAGAAATAGAACAGTTTTCTCTTGTCCAACAACTGTATCAACAGGAATAGAACAGTTTTCTCTTGTCCTACAACTGTATCAACAGAAATAGAACAGTTTTCTCTTGTCCAACAACTGTATCAACAGGAATAGAACAGTTTTCTCTTGTCCAACAACTGTATCAACAGAAATAGAACAGTTTTCTCTTGTCCAACAACTGTATCAACAGAAATAGAACAGTTTTCTCTTGTCCAACAACTGTATCAACAGAAATAGAACAGTTTTCTCTTGTCCAACAACTGTATCAACAGAAATAGAACAGTTTTCTCTTGTCCAAAAACTGTATCAACAGGAATAGAACAGTTTTCTCTTGTCCAACAACTGTATCAACAGGAATAGAACAGTTTTCTCTTGTCCAACAACTGTATCAACAGGAATAGAACAGTTTTCTCTTGTCCAACAACTGTTTCAACAGGAATAGAACAGTTTTCTCTTGTCCAACAACTGTTTCAACAGAAATAGAACAGTTTTCTCTTGTCCAACAACTGTATCAACAGAAATAGAACAGTTTTCTCTTGTCCAACAACTGTATCAACAGGAATAGAACAGTTTTCTCTTGTCCAACAACTGTATCAACAGAAATAGAACAGTTTTCTCTTGGTCCAACAATACGTGTCAATCAACAGGAATCAGAGGAAGGAAGATTGTAATCACATGCTCATAAATTGTGTTGCTACATGGGTGATAAATACTATAGAGACATGTTTACTTTTGCGACGAAATCACATATGATCGTACTCTAATTTGAATTATTATCGATTTTGTTTTATTTTTATTAGATTGGAATCGCATGTAAAGGGGGGGGGGGGGGTCCGATTATATGATCCTAGATTTATATTTTGACTCTAAATATGTAAACTGGCGTTATATCTATAATGTTACGTTGGTGTGTTTCTCTCGGTTTTGTTTTTTGACTCGGATTCGTTTCAGTTAATCCAATTTATGGCTATTGAACAGAGGTATACCACTGTTGTCTTTATTTAAACAAAATGTGTATAAACGATTAACCGGTTACTGTAGGAAGGGACGATTATCGAATACCAAAAAAAAAGGTTATCCGAACCACAAAAAGGTTAACCGAACCTTTTTTTCAAATATGAAAATTTGATATAAATGTGTATCGAAATCGTTAATAAATTTTGTTCAATCTTAAGTCTTCTTCATGGTAATTTATTTGACAGATCAATTGTCCAGTATATTGATTTCTATTGTTCAAGATGCATTAGCTACAAGATATAAAAAAGTACAAAATATACGGTTTCTTTTTGGTTTAATTATTAATAAAAGTGAATAGTAAAATGATAATTCGCTTTCAGCATCCAGTTTGTTGCAGTTTTGTAAAAATAAGCTTAGAAACAACGTCGATAAAATATTCAATTGCAAGTGGATAATTTGCCCTTCAATTTAACCCCTTCGCTAGAGATGGGATACGTATGAATTACTTCAACGTGTTCAGTTATTTCAAGTAAAAGAATGTCAACATTGAAAGTGACACAAGGGTAAACCATTTGATTGACTAGTTCAATCCATAAAAACTCATTCTTGTACAGGTAAAAATGATAATTGACCTTTTTAACCTTCATTATAACATCAAACACACCTAGAAAGTTCCATGTTCACGGGTTCGCTGTCTATTTTTATCTATTTTTATCGATATTTATGTTTATATTAGGTTATGTAACCGTCGGCAGTCTTCGGGGATCACCTCGATATTCTGATAAGATGGCGTCTATACTAAATTACACACGAAATGCTCACACATATTATCGAGACCAATCATTGTAAATGTTTTACTTAGACTTTTTATGATTTGGATATACCTTTTAGTTTGTAATAACTCAAATATGGGAATTTGAGTTAAATCAGTGAACATGAATTTGACAGCTAATGCCCCTTTAACCCCGAAAACATAAAATTAATTAGCACAAAGGCAAATTGTCTATCGCATCGGGATAAGATATTGAGTAAACATATTTAGCATGCATGTATCAGTTCGGTGCAAACCAAAGTTATCTAAAGATGTATGTATGTCGTACATTTTGTCACATTTGTAGACGAATAAAAAAAAACATATTGACAGGACAGCAAGATAGAAATAATCACCTAAACGACATTCTGCAAGCAAGTCATTCAATATTCATGCCACCTTTCCAATTTCAAAGCACAGTTTCATAAGCACATAATCTCAGCATTCAAACGCAGAAAAGTTCACAGAGCCGTGGAAGTTGGCTACCATAGATCATTTGCTCTGTTACAACACTAGATAAGGGATGCATGGCAAAGTATTAACTGACTCGCTAACATTTATATCTACTTAGAAATAATTCAAACGCATGTTATAATGTACACGGTATCTAGAATTCCAAAGAACTGTAGAATCAAATGCATACCAATAACATTTTTTTTAAATAATTGTGTTTTTCAAAACAAACATGTGTCACATCTTCTTACCTATCACTGCAATCATTTATATGTTACTTGAATGATTCTGCAGAGTAAAAAAAGAGTAAAGTAGATGTTATTCATTTGAAAATACAAATATGTTTCCGTTTTAAAAAAAAAAAATTACGGTCATGAAATTAAATTTGCATGCCTATCTGCGTACCATAAGTTTTTCAGCTTAAGCATACATTAAGTTATCTTTAAAAAATGCATTTTCCAAAACTTTAAAATTTGCATAAAAAAATCCTTGATTTTCACATGACGTTAGCAAATAGGTTCTGAAAGTTATAACCGATATGTGATAAATGTATGATTCAACTCTACATAATTCATTGACCTTAATACTCCTTTTTTATACGAGGTGTAAATAACCTTCAGAGTGATCTTTTAGTTGAGTGGGAAGCGACATTAACCAAAGTAAGTGTAATTGCTATTTAAAAATAACTAGAACACACCCGCGAAATCGCGGACATATAAAGCTTGTGAACTGTTGTAGAATATTTTTTTGTAAAATATATTATGTATGGAGAATTTCAGTATAATGTTTCAAAAGCTCTGTCCCTTTTTTCAAAGTCCGATATTTGTTTCCTTTCTGTAAAAAACTAAGACCGACTAAGGCTAATTTAATGGGGTGGTCGGAGGGGTCCTGATCCTGAGATCCCGGGCTTAAAACACGAAATCCCGAATTGCAGAATTTAAAGAAATTCATATCCCGAAATCGAAAAATATATTACCGGATCCCGTAAGGATCCCAAAAATCCCGAGCTTAAAAACACCCGTTCCCGACGTCCCGAAAAAATTCCTGCCTCCCTCTTATCTCTACCCTAATTTCATTTTTGCCAAATCATTACTTTTACTTTAAACAATAAATTTTTATGCCCCATTTATAGGCATTATGTTTTCTAGTCTGTGCATCCGTGCGTTCGTTTGTTCGTTCGTCCGTCCGTCCGTCTGTCCCGCTTCAGGTCAAAGTTTTTGGTCGAGATAGTTTTTGATTAAGTTGAAGTCCAATCAACTCGAAACTTAGTAAATATAGTGCCGATGTGGCATCCGTGTACTATGGACACATTCTTGTTTCCACATGTTTTACTTATTTTAATATATATGCAACTGGTATGACCCCTTAAATATTAAACATTTCAAAGAAAACAGTAGACAGAATACAGAGAGTCTCTGTATATTAAAGTTGTATAATCGTAGTTTACATGTAGGTAAACGTGAAAACTAATTGTCCTCTCTAAGGAGGTATAATAGTTGTGGTTATTGCGATCTAAACACCATGATATGGAGAACGCTCTGATTGGCTTATCTATTTTTTTCAGTTTTGTTATCAATCATACGATTGGTTGTACTTGTGCATGTTTCAAACCGGAAGTCTGATCAATGACTAAAAGTCAGTGTGATGACGGAATCAATATCCGGACTACTTTTTTGTCGTTTTTCTACAAAAATAGCTCAATCTGAATAATCATAAGAATGGATGACAAATGCGACTATGCATGTCACCTATAGAACACAGAGGCATGATTATTAATTCATCGTGGAAGGAAGAGAAGCGACACACAAAATGAGGTCTTCTCGTTTAATAGTATAGATAATATCACTAACTTTTTTGTTGATTTTTTTTCTTTCAAAAGTGCACATTTTGCACTCATGCCAGATGGTGGATTCGTGGGTTAAAATGCAATTTTAGATATAGTTTTAATTTTTGCTCTCTATATGTATTTTGTTTTTTGTGTCGTTAGTAGTTGTGTCTTGGCTTTTATCCTTTCACTACTTTTAATACCAGGAGGGAAGTTCTTTCTAATGCGATCTTTGTCAAATCGTTTCAAACTAAAAACAAATGCAAACAGTCACCGCTATAAAACAGTAGGTGACAATCCTATAAGACAGCATTATTGTATCCATTTATTTGATAGCTAAATAAAGACGACAGTATCTTACCGATGTTTCAATCTCGATAATCGAGATTAGAAAGACACAAATCAAGGGGAAAAACCAAGATGGAATGACAAAAGGTGCGAGACAGGGAATGTCGACCAGTGGTAAAAACAGTAATAATACAGATGAAACATTTAAAATCTAATATAAAGTTAATTAAACGTCAAATTCCAAAAAGGACTAACACAGTCAAACTATGACAAGAAATCCGACTTTCCCATGTGGGAGATTTTTGTTTAAAACGGTTGACTAACGTTTGCAGCAGAACAAAAATCATTACAAAATTATTCAATTATTTGCTATATTGACTACTAGCTGGTCATACCATTTGGTTCTAAGAGTCAACTATGACATGTACCAGTGTTGGTATAAATAAATGGAATAACTTACAACAATGCACATGGAAGATATAATGACTTGAACGCCATTTAAAAAAGTTCAAAAGAATGTACAAGCAGATTAAGTTATTTTTTCTACCAGTCTGGTCAGATGCATTGTATTTGAATACGGTTGCGTACAAATAATACATAAGTTGTAAATCTGCACGTCTATAATTAAGTGCATGCGAATTATAGTCAAATGATGTGTAAGAAAGTGTAAATTTGACAAGTATACGGGCTAAATGATAATTCGAAAATGAGGTATAATTGCCGATGCGTAAACTCTCAACTAATACATTAAATGAGGGACGAAATATACCAAGCGGAGAATAAACAGTCATAAGTCATAGAAGAAGAAACTTCATTGGCAGCAGTAGCTGTCAGGCTAAAGACTTCTTATATAAAGATACGTTATGGAGAATCGTATCAACTTCGAGTGACTAATTTTTATATGCGCAGTTTCCTGTTTCATATCAATGTATTGTTCAAAAAGAAAAATTGTATTCTTGGTTTTGTCACAATATAGAATAGAAGATGTGGTATGATTGTCAATGAGACAACCTCTCTACTAGAGCCCAAATGACGCAGAAATTAGAAACAATAGGTCATCGCACAGCCTTCAACATTATTTTCTGATTTAATTGCTTATCAGGTTTTTGTTTTTCTGCTAGTATGAGACACACCTACGTTTACCCTTTTATATGAAGTAGATCGAATCAAATTAGTAATTAATTGAAAAGATCGGTGTTCTCGTTGTCTTTGACTTTTGACTTTTGATTCAAAAAAATAATAGAATTTAGAATTGTGCAAATATTTACTATACATATCTGATTTTCCTTACAAAAATTTAGTTCATTCAGTTTCTGATGCCATGCAAATAATAATTATAGCAATACACAGCCAATGTGTGTTGGGAGTTTACCCATCCTTTTGAAAATGAATTTCACCTTTTTCATTACAAAAAAATCACACAATTTAAAAAAGAAGATGTGGTATGATTGTCAATGAGACAACATCTCTACAAGAGCCAAAATGATCCAGAAATTAAAAACAATAGGTCACCGCACGGCCTTCAACATGGTTTTCTGATTTAATTGATACTCATTTCTTTGCAGCTGATGTGGCAAACTCCTATGTTTACCTTTATGGGGTAGCTCAGATAAAATAAATCATTCATTGAAAATATCTGTGTTCTTGTGGTCTTTGACTTTTGATTCACAAAAATAATTAATTTTAGAATATTACAAATATTTATAACATTTACTATAAATATCTGATTTTATTTTTCAGTGTCTGATGTCATGTAAATAATAACAATTATAGTAAAACACAGCCAATGTGTTATGGGAGTTTACCCATCCTTTTGAAAATGAATTTTACCTTTTTCATTAATTATTTTCAAATTGTATCTACATATTCATACAAGAACCACATTTTTAACTACTAATCAGGTGAATCCCTCGGATACATCAGTCCAGTAGCAGAGATATTAACGTAGTGATAATAGTAATAAGGGCAAATAATCCAAAACGAAGTTTCATTGAAAGATTCAATAAAACTTACTCTTTATTCAAAACTTACTCTAATCAAAAGTAAAATCACAAAAATAGTGAACTCCGAGGAAAATTCAAAACAGAAAATCCCTAATCAAATGGCAAAATCAAATGATATAATAAATCAAACGAATGGACAACAACTGTCATATTCCCGACTTTTTCAAATGTAGAAAATGGTTGATTGAACTTGGTTTTGTCGCGCTTAACCTCTCACTTGTGTGACAATCGCATCAAAATTCATTATATTTACAACAATTCATGAACAAAACAGACATAAAAGGTAAAAATGTAGAAATAGGGGTACAGCAGTCATCACAGTGTTACATTCTCAGTTAGAACAAACTCAAAATGATCCAAAATTTAGTACACGTCCTATATAAAATAAGAAGTTGTTGTATGATTGCTGATGTGTCAACTCTCCACGAGTATGTTTAAAAAGAGACAGACTATACCAAAGGGTTAATCACAACTCAAAAATCACTTGCGAAGAAGAAGAGCCATTAGTAGCAGAAGCAGTCAGTCTAAAGATTTATTATTGAAAAAAACGTTGAGAAGTATCGTATCAACTTTGGGTGACTAATTTTTAAATGTGCAGCTCAAAAAAGTTTCTTTTTTCAGATCAATGTATTGTTAAAAAAATGAAAATTGTGTTCTTGTTTTTGTCATAATATAAAAAAAAGACGATGAGGTATGATTGTCAATGAGACAACTCTCCACCTTAGACCAAATGACGCAGAAATTAGAAACAATAGGTCACCGCATGGCCTTCTACATACTTTTCTGATTTAATTGCTTTTAATTTCTTTGTTTTACTGCTGATGCGTCAAACTCCTACGTTTACCCTTATGGTGTAGATCGAATTAAAGTAGTCATTCATTTAAAAGATCTGTGTTCTTGTGGTCTTTGACTTTTGATTCATAAAATTGATTAATTTTGAAATTGTACCAATATTTTTAACATAGACTATAAATAATTTCCTTAGAAAATTAAAGTTATTTCATTCAGTTTATAATACCATGTAAAAAAAACCAATACTCAGCCAATTAGGCGAGTGACTTATTTCAAAAAGACGCTTAGTTAACGACTTTAATGCACCCACCTAACACACGGTTGTATTATATATCATTCGAAAGCTGTTAATCTGTACTTTCTGTTTTGCCCGGTCGTAAAAAAATTGTACGGTGCAATTTTTGTTAAATCAAGGTCAAAGGTCATGAAAAAAAATCAAATTTTTGCGATTACTGAATAAAACGCCATTTTCTAATTCTTGTACCATAAAATTTTCCAGAAGATCATATGAACTTTATGGAACATGATACATAATTTCCAAATCAAACAAAAAATAAGAGATTCGATGCGCAAAATTTCCCGAAAATTGAAATTTATCACAGATCCTAAAAAAAAAATGAAAAATTATTCAAAAAGCAAAATATATCTTGGGGAATCGATATTTGAATGCTAAAAAATATATATAAATGTATATGTTTTAGGTCAAGGAATATTTGTTTTGTAATTTTAAGATGCAATTATTAATTATTGTTCATGGAACAGCCTTCTATTGAAGTGTTTGCAGTTGCCCAAAAATCTGCCATCTGCAAATAGCGATCATTTTGTTAATCTATGTTAAAATAGCACATCGCTAATTGTGAATATCAGGGAGGAGAATGATTTTCTATAATAAAAGAAGGGGTATTTAAAGTAAGAAAAGAATATATGTGAGGTAATTGAGGTTAAAATATGTTTTTTACGAAGTCAAACTGTTTTACTTTTTGTAATCTTGTTTAAATGCAAACATTACTTTGCGACTAAATCGTAGACAACATTGAAATAAGTAACCTTGTTTAGAAACACTTGGTTGTCTAAAGCGGGATGTAAACGAACTAAATAAAATGCGGCTGCTTCTTATTTAGTTTAAAATCGTGTTATAGTAAGTCATATTAAATGTGTTTAGAAGTTTAATCGCTTTAATTATTTGAATAAAATATGCTTTGAGTATTTTCTACATAAGCTTTAAAAATACAAATGCATGTCATTGTGTATGTAAAACACTATAAGCAGTTGTGAAATAACAAAATGAAAAAGTTAAATACCCTTCCTGACCTCATAAGATTATTCGCTGTTTTAGGAGTGTTCGTTTTCATGTTATGCTGTGGTTTTTTTACTGTTGTTCATCTCTTGGACTTTAATCTTATGTTCATGGTTTTAATTAACTTTATTTGCTTCCCTGGGCAACTGAGGGTTGATGTAACAGGTGATTCTTCATTTATCATATTATTATAATAGTTTGTTTTCTTTAACGGTATATATAACACAAAGCATATATTTATAATAACATCAGAAATCGATGCAAGTTTAAAGTTGCAATGCGAAGAAATAAACTGATATGATCAAAAAATTTAAAAAAAAAACAAAAAAAAAAAACTTTATTTGATTCATGGTTTGAGCTGTTGATTGTCCCTTTGGTATTATTTTACTTTAAGCACATTAACTTGCAGTAATAAAAATCAGCCAAAAAATCACCTCAAAGTAAAGTGAAGAAGATTAACGCAATAAGACAAATATCCGCGAAAAATAACTTAATTTGCTCACGATGATATATATATAGAACCAAATCGTTATCATGATACATTTAGCTACACTGATCTACAATTTTAAACCTTTTACTACCTGAATAGTGACGAAATATATCAAAGGGACATCAAACTCATAATTAAAAACGAACTGACAAAGCCAGGCAAAAAACGAACAAGACAAGCAACAGTATACAAAACACAACATATAAAACTACAGATTGAGTAACACAAACCCCCAAAACATTTTTAGTGAACTATGGGGCTCCCGAAGGGTAGGCAGATCATGTTCCACAAGTGACACCCGTCTTAGTTTAAACATATTTATTTATAGTGGATTGGGAAACAAGTTTTGCAACTTAAATTAATCGCTTTCCACTTTGCGGGTGCGAGTGCTGCCTTGTAGCGGCATTAGCCTGCTCTTTTTCGAAATCTACAAAGGTGTGTTTAATGTGCAAGAGATATGACTCTCTCTTAACACGGGTCATCCATTTATCGTCCCCTTCCGACGGACTTTCATCTTTTCCTCAAAACCATACTCACAAATGGTGTCAAGGAAGAGCCGAAAATTCAGTCCCTGAAATTTTCATAACGGAACGGAAACGAACAAGGAACCTTTGTGTTAGTAGTCCGATGCACTAACCACTACACCACGACTCTCTGTTACCCGTCTTGTGGCTCATGTATTTCCTAACTCGGTGCCAAGCCTTATTCGGTTGGTGACATTCACGGCAGAAATGACGGCAATTTGGTTACGTCGATGGAACTTATCAGTCGTCATCTGGCGAAACAGATATCTCATAATTGCAATCAACTCGTAGTGGCGTCCATGAAATTTTCAAAGGGATGATTTCAACTTTGCATTTGAACTCTGGTTTAAAACATGTTTAAACCACCATTTTTCTTCAAATGTCCTGTACCAAGTCAGGCATATGGCAGTTGGTATCGAATAATCTGTTTCTTTGTATGTTGGCGTTTGTTTTTGTAGCAATTCTGTGTTTCTGTTATATCGTTGTGTTCCTCTTGTAGTTGATGCGTTTTCCTAGTTTTTGCTTTGTGACCCGGATTTATTTCAGTTACTAGTAAATCGATTGATGACTATTTAATAGCGGTATACTATAGTTGCCTTTATTTCAGAGGAGTTGAGGCTCATATCGGTCTCTCCTTTAGTAGTATAGATATGCAGGCGTTGCTATAATGTTGTTACATAGAAATGAAAAGTTTATAATTTGGTAGTAAGGGGTGTTTTTATGGGTTGTTTTATGCTCATCTCTTTTGTCGTAAAACTTGTTCTCAACAAACCCTCATCATCGATTTCAAGATACGTGATAAAGTAAACTGTATCTTTTGAGTCTTTTATTTTTATTGAAAATACGAGTCCAACATTGTCACAAATTTTGCGATATTCAGTGGAATGACATCATCTATATGATGGAACGTAAAGTTTCAAGATAATGATAGCTTCTTTTCAGTCGTCATCAGAAACTCTTGCATGAAGTCATCCTCGTATGAAAAATGAACTAGTCATTCAAGCTATTCAAGAAGTATAGTTGTAACTAGAATCGTTACGTATTGATGGATGTTTTTTCTTCAAAATTATTCTTATTTGACGAATTAATGCATGTAAACAATGAACAACGCAATTTAAGCAATCAAGTAGTCAAGTTTTATAATGTGTTTACTAGTTTTTGAAATTCTTTGACATTTCAATTTTCATCAATTTATTTTCTATTTATTTTGGTCTAAATTTTCTATTCACATTAAATAAATAAAAGGTCTTTTCACTACATCAATATTTATAATGAAGCTACAAATCAAACAATTAGAAAAGTCGAAATATGTTTATTTCAGTCTGGTAGTTACAATGCAGATTGCAACCTCTTAGTTTCACCCCCTTTAATTCAAGCAATAAGATGGTTCACGTACATATTTTTTCTACTCTAAATTTTTCAGATTCTTAAGAATTTGTTTATTAAATCTTATATTGACCACATACAATGTTTAAATAGGAAGAAATGCTTAAAAGCTGTTTTTTCGCAGATGGCGGTATTTTGGGCAACTGTATGAGTTGTTATGATTTGTGTTTGATTAGAAGTAAGCATAATTTTAGGAAATTTTATGATGTCAAAAACTTCTTTGATAGTCATTACAGGGTTTTACTTAGTTTTAATTGATTAGCATTTGCACCAGAAAGAAAAATTTGGGTTTTCACACATTTTGTTAACTTTTACTCGAATTTCAGGAAACATGTGGTATCTGTCAAAAACACGCTTTAAATATTAAAAAATGCATTTGAATAATGACTGTTAATCTCTCTGCTAAAAGTTTAAATTGTTTGCATATGTGAATTTAGTATATAAAAGTCATATTATGCAATCAGGCTGAAATCTTAGAAAATATGCACTTATTTGTCCTTGGCCTTTGATCTTGATTTGACGGAAATTGCACCGTACGATTTTTTTACGACCGGGCAAAACAGATAGTACAGATGTGTAGCTTTCAAATGATATATAATTTAGCCGTGTGTTAGGTAGGTGCATTAAAAATTTATTTTTATGGTTAAAGTCACTCGCCTAAATGTGTGATAGGAGTTTAACCATCCTTTTGAAATTTTTTGTAAAAATAAGAGATTGTATGCATGTATTCATAAAAGAATCACATTTTTGACTACTAGCCTGGTGATATCCTCGGAGACTAAAAATCCTCTAGAAGAGGTATTGACCTATTGGTAGTAGTAACAAGGAAAGTAACACAAAACGACATTACTCTTGAAGGATTCATCAAATCTAACGTCATTCGGAGTAAAATTAGATGTTCAGATTGGGTTAGTGTTCCCAACCAGCGTCAACAGATAAAGTCCACTAGTTAGTCTCGAACAAAAAGATTCGTTGTAAATCGTTACACATTAATTTAATGTTACACCTTGGAACAATAGAAAATGAATATATGTATGAGAAAACCAAAACTTTTCTCACTTTTTTCACAAATAATAGACTTGTAAGCTTATGAAAGAAAATTTTAAGGCTATAGTTGTAGACCGAAATATAACAATGTCTATAAATTTATTGTGCTTTTTAATCATACAAGACATTGAACTTTACGATTCGATTGGAAAAATATATATATTTTGTTTACATACATTTTTTTACTTGATTTTGGTCTTCGAATAACCGAGGTATGACTAGAACCAACTCTTACACCTTTACATTTTCAAAATGTGTTTCTTAATCTACAAACACTGTATTTGATCGTCTTAATGTAACATTTTTCAAAAATATATCTAAAAGTTGTCATAATTAAATACCAACGATTGTTTGCACTAACAAAAAATGAAGAAAAAATTGATGTAAAAAAAATGTGCATTATCATTCGCTGTTATGTCAATTCATATATTCTTTAAAAGTTAATCATTATCACTAAAATGATCAACGCACATATGCATGAAGGATAGTCATAAAAAAAAGTCATAAATCAATTGAGAGAAAATAAATCCCGGTTACAAACTAAAATCGAGAGAAACACATCAAGTATAAGAGCAAAACAACGAAACAATAGAAACACTGAAATGCAACAAAAAATAAACGACAATGCAACATACATAAAAACGAACTATAAGATAACAACTGCCATATTTTTGACTTCGTACAGTACATTTTTTAAGAAAATATGGTGGTCTGAATATGGTTTTGTGGCTAGCAAAAACCCGCGTTTTATTGCAATGTTGAATATACTGCTAACATGACAACATTACTTCGTTTATGACAGGAATACAGTACAAATAAATGCAAGAACACTCAGGACAGAAAAAATACAGAAAAAATAATATAATGATATATTAAAACAAGAAAAGTTATTCGGATTTGTCTTGGTGACATTATGATAGTTTACCGTTGTTAATCCTCATATAATTCTAAGGGCAAATATATATATGAAGATGTTGTATGAGTGCCAATGAGACAACTCTCCATCCAATTCACAATTTATAAAAAGTATACCATAATAGCTAGATATTACTAGATTTCACGCATCAAGCAGTTCACAAAAAGTAGAAGTAAAACTTAATCGATAATATTTAAAATGGACGAAATAAACTCATCAATGAAACCAAGATTGAAATTTTGTTTTTGCGCTAGACGCGCATTTCGTCTACAAAAGACTCGTCATTGACGCTCGAATAAAACCAGTTAAGAAGTGGATAAGTGTGGGTTTTGTTTTAATAAAATTAATTGCGAGCAGGTGATTATATTCGTTCTTGTTGGTTGACAAGAGAAAACTTTTATTTAAATTATTAATTGAATACAATTTTATATATACAATTAATTTACAGTCCTTAACCTTGGCTTCCTCTGTATATTACATTATAAATTTTGTCTCACACTTAAAAATGTTATTCGGTAAGGTACTGACATCTCATTGCCAACAAAATAAAATATGCAGACCAATGCATTTAGTGCATACTGTTATCGTCCATTCTTATTCGATACAGACACAGTTAATACATAAAGGACATTATTGTGGACCCAAAAATACAAATATCTATACAACTCTCATATTTGATATATTCATCAGATATCACACTTTATGATCTTATAGTATTATTTATTATATTCTTAGTAGTTAATACAGATAAATTGTATGTGTAATACACATGATTTCAATCGTGCTTTACCAGCCATCCGTGATAATATCGATGTCAGTCATTGTGGCAAAGGCGTTATCGAACCCATAATATGTATGACGTCACATAGATCATATCAGTCATGGTTACAAAACCTTTATCAAGCCCCTAATAAGTATTATGTCATATGTCGAAAAAAAATGCAACAGAGAGATAAGTTATGCTTCAGGTAAATGTATATAAAAAAGTGTATACAATAATTTGGAATTTCAATATTATACACCGTATTAAACCTCAACACATATATAGCTCTCGTGATTATATCGGTGTTTCGTAATTATATTGGTGTATCGTGTTGAAACAGGTCATAGAGTTTTTATTCCCCGAGGGTATCACCAGCCCAGTATACAGCACTTCTGTGTTGACATGAATTATCAATGATATGGTCATAATTATAAATTAACTGTTTCCAAAACGTAGAGTTTTTAAATACTAAGGCTTTTCTATCTCAGGAGAAGATTACTTTAGCTCAATTCTCTTTAACTTCGTACTTTATTTGGTCTTTTTTAAAATTCGTTTTGATTCGAGCGTCACTGTTGATTCTTTTATAGATAAAACGCGCGTCTGGCCCAAATACAGAATTTAAATACTGGTTACTATGATGAGTTTTTATATATTGAAAAAGCAATATCAAATTTCCTATAAAATGTATTTTTGTAGGTTTTTTTTTCCTTGGTACTAATAAATGATAGAAACTGACCCAATTGATTGTCTTCTATTAACTACTTAGGTAATCTACAGCCACTATGTTTTACCGGCCAAGTTTTGAGGTTCTAAAGAAAGTTATCGTGATTGAAACATTTGTTTTCTCTCACAATGAAATATTTTGTTATATGAGTTAAATCAATATAAGCTAACGTGTAACCACATACAAATAAAGAAACGTTTTTATGTATTGCATTACTAATGCTATAACAAATTTACAAAATAAAATTAATGTAAGGAACTCATAAAAGTTTATAAATTCTTGAAATGCAGTTTTTCTTTCGATGAAAAATCTTCACCATAAAAATGAAAGTAGTACAGGATTATTGATTAGCATGAACGCCATTGAAAAGTTGAAAAAAAATATTAGACACACAGGAAGGAGAGTTAGTTTTGTCTTCTAGTCTTAAGCCTAGTCTAACCGATAACAAGTCCCAAACAGAGAAAACAAATAGAACACGTTAGTTGTAATATTTGACCTATTACTTAAGATAATGCAATAAAATGTTACCCTTCCATTGTTTTCCGAATGACGGTTTAAGGTCAATAATGTTCATTTACCTGATTGACAGCTCCTGAAGTATGCCATAAGAAAAAAAGCTCTTTCAATAAAAACCTAAAACTTTGAGAGAAATACTTTAAGATAAAATGTGTTGTCAAATTAAAACATCCTGCTTATGATTTTACATTTGGAGAAACTAACAAATCAGAATTGAAATTTTTGTTTGCAATAAAAGTCATAGTTGCATTCCTGTATTTTAGATTGAGAGACTCCATACGTAACATAATGAGCATATCCAGATTAGGGAACCAGTTTATGCAGTCTAACAAACCATGGGTCTTAGTTAAAGGAAGCGCAGACGACAAGTAAGTTATTTACATGTGTCTACTTGTTATTATTACCTAGCTAATAAACGAGAAATTGTATAATTTGGAAATTTATAGATGGATTAATGTGGAAATGGACAGTAACTTGTGTTTGATTGTTATGTGTTATTTGTAAGATGACAAAACTGATAAAATATGTTAATGCTGCAATAACTATTACTTTATATAAAGAGGTTACATATAGATAACAAATTGAGAATGGAAATGGGGAATGTGTCAAAGAGACAACAACCAGACCAAAGAGCAGAAAACAGTGGAATGCCACCAATCAATCTTCAACACCGTGAGAAAAATCCTGCACCAGGAGGCGTACTTCAGCTGGCCCCTAAACAAAAATTGTACCAGTTCAGTAATAATGGACATCATACTAAACTCTGAAATATATAAATGAATAAGCTATGTTCCCTGATCCACCTTTAAGTTGTATACTCTTATCTTTAGGTCAAGATCGGGAACAGTTGTTAGTTTAGCTGTCAACATTGCCAATCTTTTGTCTGTGTTACTACAACCCTATATGCCAGAGACAAGTCAGACTATACAGACACAGTTAAACACCCCACCAGACTCTAATGTTGTGTATCGAGAGTTTGTATGCCACCTGCTACCGGGACATAAAATAGGAAAGGTAAGAAACTTTCACCTTACTTTGATATATATGTAGAGAGTTTGTATGCCACCTGCCACCGGGACATAAAATAGGAAAGGTAAGAAACTTTCACCTTACTTTGATATATATGTAGAGAGTTTGTATGCCACCTGCCACTGGGACATAAAATAGGAAAGGTAAGAAACTTTCACCTTACTTTGATATATATGTAGAGAGTTTGCATGCCACCTGCCACCGGGACATGAAATAGGAAAGGTAAGAAACTATCACCTTACTTATATATAGATATAGGAAGATGGGGTATGAGTGCCAATGAGACAACTCTCCATCCAAGTAGCAATTTATAAAAGTATATGTATATATTAAGTTGTAATGTCAGTTGTGGAGAACACGTCATCCAGCTGCTGTTGTGTTGATTTCAGTTACTTGTGAACAATGAGATCAAATGTAGATCTATTTGTACATAATTAGAGCAATTTTAAAAGTAGGTTATTTTATGCACCTACTCTAAGTCAGGAGCCTGTTGTTCAGTGGTTGTTTGTTAGTGTGGTTTATAGGTGTTTTATATAGATTAGACCAGGACTTGAGATTTTGTTCGGTTTTGGCATGTATTCGGTTTCATCAGGTTCACAATGCATAAAATGTGATATGATTAGTCTTCAGAACAAGTTTGGATTAGACAGGTTTCCGGTTTATTCAGGGTTCGGTTTAATCAGGTTTCACTGTATATAGATTTAGTATGAAACATGAAGTATTTTTTTTTGCAGCCAAGTCCATTGTTCCAGAAAATAGAAGCTTGTAAAATAGAGGAATTTAAAAAGATGTTTGCTGGGCAGCCAGCACCTGAGACAAAGCCAAAAAGGGTATGTTTTCTTAGATATCAGTAGGTTGTGTCTGTGGTAAATGAGTGGGCATTATTTTGTCCTGAAAAAAAAAATTAACTGCCCTCTTAAATTTTGTTACATTAAACAAAAATACATTGATTAAATTTTGAGAAAATTATTCAACAGTACAGAATGGCATAACCCTCTAACATGACATCATTGTATGCAAGCATTGCTTTGTCTACAAAATATAAGAAGAAAGCAGTAGCTTACAGTAGTTTAATATAATAATTTTCTTGAATTAACTTAATATAGAGATGTAGCTTCAAAGTGTATTTGTTAGACAGTGTTAAGTTAAGGTCAAATGGAAATATTTGCTTGCATTATTGGAGCAGTATATTTCTCTATAAAATAATAATAAAGTAAGGAATTTTTGTTTAAATAAGAATATTGTTATATTTCTGAAACTCTAAAACTCTTTAATGAGAAAATAATACTAGGATCTTAGAGAAATAAGAGATAAGATATTTAAGAATATACATGTATATATCATGAAAGTAGTTTCATAACAGGGGGGCGGGATATAGCAACCTTATGTCAGTACACCTTTCCTATATTGCCTATTAGATCTAGCAACCTTATGCCAGTACACCTTTCCTATATTGCCTATCAGATCTAGCAACCTCCTCTGTGCCAAATCGGAGGTCACTCTTACATATATTTATTACATCATTATCATCATTGACTTTGATTCAGTTTTTTCTCAAAGTTCAGAACTAAAGGGGTATTAGCTATGAAGTTGAGAAAAAATAAAAATATAACTTGTATTGTTTCAAATATTTATAATAGCCAAATTGTGAAATATTTTGCTAAAAGCAGTTAGGTTGGCACTCCTGCTAAATGTCATAACAGACATTAATGAAACTTGCAACATGAAAGAGAAAATTTGATTTCATGGTTTTTCCAAAGTCTGTATTCAAGTATATTTAAAATATGTATTTCTTTCAACTTTTGAATTTGTGGTTCACCTGTACCCAAAAAATCCACGAAAAATTGGTATCCAATGAATTATAATGTATCCATGCAGTATTGGGGATTTGTTTTTCTTTTGGTATTAAACCCATTTTTTTTACTGACCTTGGCTATATCATGTAGACCTGTTTTTATTAGTTGAGGGTGCCAGAGTACCTGAAGGGACAACCAACAACCTTTTCCAAGAACATATGTGCAGTTTGTTTATAAAGCAGAACATTGTCTCCTATTAAACATCAACAGTCTTTTAAAGTTGCAAGAATTATGCTTGATAAATTGTAAGGTTTTGCTATTTAAATATTCAGAAGAAATTCATTTGATGCAGTTTATAGAAAGGAGATTTGGATTGGAAATTTCATTGTGAAAAACAAAAACAATCAATTGAAAGAGACAGACATTTATAACAATCATAAATCATATCCCCACCATCATAATTAACTTTCATTACACAAATGAGATTCTCATGTCTTCAAGAAACTAAGGAACTAAATTTGAAATCAAATCAAATTTAGTGACAAGTGTTTGTCAAACTTCTCTATATCCAAAGGAATTTTTCTGATAAAGTGTGTGTTTTTTTTGTTAATTTCGATATTTTTGTTAAAGTGTCAGAGTAAATATTTTGTCAAAATTTTATGAAAATTAAACTAGTTAAAATAATTTTATTCAAGTAGTTTGGTACCACCTTAAAAGTGGGGAAGAAGATTTTTTTACCTGAGTAATTCTTTGAGTTGAAATTGAGGTTGTCATGGTTGTAGATGGAGCCACTAATTTGAATACAACTTTAAAGATCAGACAACACCTGTCTTGAAAATTTTAGTAAAGTTCAAATGACCCCAATTTGAAAATTATATAAAAGATCAAATCAATCCACTGTGAATACCATTTTAAAGATCAAAAGGCACCTTCTTAATTTCTTAAGATTCTGGACAGTTTGTTAGAACATTCGTACTGTGAATAAATGTGAATTAAATAAGATATGTTCAGTCATTTATAGAGAGAAGATTTAGATCAAAAAATTTATTGTGAAAAACAAAAATAAATAATAGAATTTTACAAACATCTATAACATCCATATATCATACCTAGTTAAATTTCAAAAATGAAATTCTCATGTCTTGAAGAAACAAAAGGAACTGAATTTGAAAATACAAATTTATAAATAAAGACATTTTGATTTGTTATTTTAATTCTATGAGTTGTGGGGCATAAGTCAAATAAACTCATCATAGATACCAGGATTAATTTTATTTGCCAAGGCCCTTATGCATAAAACAAGTTGAAGTTAAGATTTTGAGAATAGAATTAGTAGTTATACAGAAAATAGTAAACTGTTACATTTAAAAAAAAATTAAAGCCTAGTGTGGATAGAGAATACAACTTTAAAGATCAGACAACACCTGCATTGGAAACTTTAGGAAAGGTCAACTGACCCTAATTTGAAAATCATATGAAAGATTAAATGGTACCTACTTTGAATACCATTTTAAAGATTAAAAAAAAAAATCTACATTGGCGAACATATGAAAAATAAAAAACCACCCACCCACTTTGAATACAATTATAAAAGTTTATTTTGTTGATTCTGGGCAGTATGTTAGTAGGTTGAATAGAATTTGAATAAAGGGAGATGTGTCCAGCTTGAAATTGTCCAAAGTCATGGACACCAAACTCTCAAAATACATTGTATAGGAAAATATTCAGAAAGAAGACAACCTTCATGATTCAGGACAGACATGTGACAGGCTAAATCTAGATTTTTGAGAACTCTTCTCTCCCCTTTTTGATGCTCATCTGGCCAAAAGGCCTAGTGAACTTTTTTCATCACTTAATCATCCTCTGTCGTCTAATATTGTCTTCTGTTAACATTTACAAAAACTCCCCTCTGAAACTACTGGGCCAATTACAATCCTTCTGGAAATATGGTCATAATTAAGGGGTAAATCCAATAAAATCTCTCCTATTGACATTAATGCTAATATATGTTTATACCTGATTTACCTTTAGAAATTAGAAGCTTTCATATATCATTCATGAAAGTACAAATGTAGCCCTTTCGTTTGCAACAATAAAAACATAGGGTCATGAGGCATATTTCATTTTTTGGGCCTTGTTTACAAACACTAGATTCACACTTAATTCCTTTACTGATCCCCATTACTTTTCAACCCTGTAGTAATAAAAATTAGTACATTCAGCATTTTTTTTCTTCAATTTTTAACTCTAGTTTTGATTCATTTATCAAAAAATATTTTTGACAAACATTATCTACCAATCAGAAGAGCACAGAACTTCACTTTTATACAGAAAGCTCTCAATTTTCACAGAATGAAATATCTTTCATTCACTAAACACAACTAATAACGGCGTCACACATCAGCTTAAAGCACCGACGTACGCCAGGCGTGGTTAAAAACCATGTACACTGCCAATTGCGCCAGTAATTTTGGATACTTTCAACTTGTCAATCTCATCTGTATCGTGTGCATAATGAGTTTTGAGCGTGTTAAGGGCGTACCAGATGCATATATATGCCTTTATTGGGCGTTCAATTTACCTATGTTGGCGTATGTCTGGCGTTTGTTTAACGTTGATAAAATGCACGCTACAAAGGAAAAATGTCCCTTGAACGTGTTTGCGACGCATCCCTGTCGTTACTGGGACGATTATCTGCGCTTTTGGCGTGTCTGGGACATGTGATTATGGGGTGTTTGGGTAGCACTCCACAGATAGGTGTGTAGTTTGGCATTTTTGATTTTTCAAATATGAGAGCTAGTGTTCAATAAAATAGATTTTTTGATAGCTAAGGATTAATATAGCCTTCATAGAGTGTTTATAGGAAAATAAACTAATCATAGATAGGAACATCAAGATTGTGTTATTTATGTATTATGCACTGTTTTCTGTATGACAGTCGTTATTTTTAAATCTATAAAGTTTCATTCCAACTTTCGTCGCAAGAACTTTGTGATTAAATTGTACCAAAAAATGAAACGAAAGACATTTAATTTTTATTCGATCATTTAGTAGATAAATGTTTACAGTTTCGTAAAAGGTATCACTCAAGAACATTCAAATTCTACTTTAAACCAAATTGGGGAGGAATATGTGGAATTTTCATGCCCTTTTTTGCAATATTTTATGGTAAATAAATGCAGAATGTTAAAATGGATACACAAATAAGGAATTATTTTTCCCATCTTAATATTTGAAAAACTATGGAAGATATTGTTTACATGCATGTGCACATGTATGACACAAACAGTTGGGTAAGTGTATTAGAAAGTTAGGAAAAGAAGATTATCAAACATTTTGTGGTTCAATTTTAATTTACCTTTTAACTATGGGGTGCTATATTGTTGTACCTTGTACTATTCTTGAATTGACATGGTCTTGTAAATTCACAGACAAATATGCCAATGAAAATGCCAAAGCAAGTTTCGTTGAATGTCAAAACAGGTTTTGACATGCCAAGGGTGTGTTTTATACGTTCACGGAGCACTGAAACTACGCCATGAGTCTGTCAAAAACACGCCCCTCATACTTCCAAGTAAAAGTCGAACGATCTTGAGGTGTATACAACGTGCCTTAAACATGTCTTAAACTTATCTGTAGCGTTTTCAAACGTGCTTGTAGCGTATGTATTATGTGCGTGTAGCGTGTATACGCTTGACAAATGCTAGAGCTAGATGAAAATTTTTATGCTGCATAAAAATTTCCTGGAGTTATAGCGTTCACCAAGCGTATACGTTTGCATTTCTAGTACTTCAAACTTATGCAAAGTGCGTCTGACGATTGTTTAGCTCCCCTTGCGTGCACCTAACCTATACGGACTTAGTCAATTTTTTATGTACGTCTGTTGCACGTCTGTCTATATGCCAATGTGTGACGCTGGCATTAGTGGGGAAATGTCAGAATGTATTAAATGTTTTTAAGACCAATTTAAACATACATGTTTGACTATTTTGAAGATGTTAGCACAGTTTTCTATTATATCCTCTTTAGGAATTTGGCTTTTCCCTAAATGTGCACTTTCCCTGCCATGTCGAGTTCACTCCAAAAAAAAAAACATGTTGCAGAAGAATATATATGCTGAATTATTTCACCTTCTATTGTCTCTTTCAGGGGGAGAAGACAGCTGTCTCTGGTCCTGTGAACACTGCAGAAGTACAAAGGTTAACAGATGAAGTTACTAAACAGGTAAATACCTATAAATTAAATTTCAAAGAGGTGAAATAACTTTCTTTCATTGACCAAAAATGAGCTAAAATTATTTTTTTTAATAAATTTCAAAACAAAAAGAATAAATGGAAATGTAAGAATAATATTCAAGTGAGCAATATAAGATTTGATGAATTCCATTGACACTTTAATTTTGCTTTCAGGGTCTTGTTGTAAGAGATTTAAAATCTAAGAAAGCAGAAAAGTCTTTAATTGATTCTGAAGTGGCTAAATTACTGGATCTGAAAAAGAGTTTGGCAACTGTCTCTGTTCCAGCTTCCAATGGTCCTGGGAACAATGCAGAAGTAGAGAGGTTAACAGATGAAGTTACTAAACAGGTAAAACTTCCACACTGAATTCTGATAGAATTTTGTTTTTGCAACATTTACTGAATTAACTTATTAAATCAATATCCCAGTTTTATCAATTTTTCAAAAATAAAAATAATGAAAGGACACAAAAATATCTACGGTATATATTTACACTACTTAGATCATTGTCAAAAGACTTGTAAAGTGTTGCTTTATATAATTATATGGTTTTGGTTAAATAGATGAAACTGATATTATATGGAAGCATATCCTTGAGGAATAGAGTCGATAAACAGAATACATTTCTAGTATTCAACATTGCCCTTCGTGGGTTTTTTTTTTGGGGTCATATTTCACTAAAATACCAAATTACAAAGTATTCTGTTGATATTTTATAAAGTCATTGACTGATGTCATTTGTGTTCTAAAAAAACCCAGTAGGAGAACATAAACTTTAGCTGTTAATTACTAAGGATTAATGAAAGATTGTATATATCATTCACCCCACTTAATAGTTGTAGAAATAAAGATGTTTTTTCATATTTACTTTTATATAAAATAAAGCATGGGAATAAGCCTGATCAAGGTTTTGGTAGTATATAATGCATTGGTATAATGAATTGATCATTTATTGTGTGTTTATTGTCTTGATCTAAACTTTTTAGCTCACCTGGCCCAAAGGGCCAAGTGAGCTTTTCCCATCACTTGGCGTCCGTCGTCCGCGTCCGTCGTCCGTCGTCTGTCGTCCGTCGTCGTCTGGCGTCGTTAACTTTTACAAAAATCTTCTCCTCTGAAACTACTGGGCCAAATTACACCAAACTTGGCCATAACCATCATTGGGGTATCTAGTTTAAAAAATGTGTTCGGTGACCCGGCCAACCATCCAAGATGGCCACCATGGCTAAAAATAGAACATAGGGGTAAAATGCAGTTTTTGGCTTATAACTCAAAAATCAAAGCATTTAGAGCAAATCTGACAAGGGGTTAAATTGTTAAACAGGTCAAAATCTATCTGCCCTGAAATTTTCAGATAAATCGGATATCCTGTTGTTGGGTTGCTGCCCCTGAATTAGTAATTTTAAGGAAATTTTGCTGTTTTTGGTTATTATCTTGAATATTATTATAAATAGAGATAAACTGTAAACAGCAATAATGTTCAGCAAAGTAAGATTTACAAATAAGTCAACATGACCGAAATGGTCAGTTGACCCCTTTAGGAGTTATTGCCCTTTATAGTCAATTTTTAACCATTTTTCGTAAATCTTAGTTATCTTTTACAAAAATCTTCTCCTCTGAAACTACTTGGCCAAATCAATCCAAACTTGGCCACAACCATCTTTGGGGTATGTAGTTTCAAAAATGTGTCCGGTGACCCGGCCATCCAATCAATATGGCTGCCATGGCTAAAAATAGAATCGGGGGTAAAATGCAGTTTTTGGCTTATAACTCAAAAACCAAAGCATTTATAGTAAATCTGACAGGGGTAAAATTGTTTATCAGGTCAAGATCTACCTGCCGTGAAATTTTCTGATGAATCTGACAACCCAGTTTTGGGATGCCGCCCCAGAATTAGTAATTTTAATGAAATTTTGCTGTTTTTGGTTATTATCTTGAATATTATTATAGATAGAGATAAACTGTACACAGCAATAATGTTCAGCAAAATAAGATTTACAAATAAGTCAAAATGACCACAATGGTCAGTTGACCCGTTTAGGAGTTATTGCCCTTTATAGTCAATTTTTAACCATTTTTTCGTAAATCTTAGTAATTTTTTTACAAAAATCTTCTCCTCTGAAACTGCTTGGCCAAATCAATCCAAACTTGGCCACAACCATCTTTGGGGTATGTAGTTTCAAAAATGTGTGCGGTGACCCGGCCATCCAACCAAAATGAAAAAAAAAAAAATCTGGAGTAAAGGTGTTTATCAGGTCAAGATTTATCTGCTCTGAAATTTTCGGATAATTCAGACAACCCGTTGTTGGGTTGCTGATCCTGAATTGTTAGTTTTAAGGAAATTTTGCTGTATTTGGTTATTATCTTGAATACTATTATAGATAGAGATAAACTGTAAACAGCAATAATGTTCAGCAAAGTAAGATTTACAAATAAGTCAACGTGACTGAAATGGTCATTGACCCCCTATGGAGTTATTGTCCTTTATAGTCAATTTTTAACAATTTTCATAAAATTTGTAAATTTTTTCTAACATTTTTCACTGAAACTATTGGGCCAAGTTCATTATAGATAGAGATAATTTTCAGCAGCAAGAATGTTCAGTAAAGTAAGATGTACAAACACATCACCATCACCAAAACACAATTTTGTCATGAATCCATCCTCTTCCTTTGTTTAATATTCATAAAGACCAAGGTGAGCGACACAGGCTCTTTAGAGCCTCTAGTTTTGTTTTTTTAAACATAGGGTATACTGAATTGATCAGTTATTGTGTGTTAATTATCTTGACCAAAACTTTCTGTGGTATTTCGAACAAAGGGTATACTGAACTTATCAGTTTTTGTTTGTTAATTATCTTGACCAAAACTTTCTGTGGTATTTCGAACAAAGGGTATACTGAACTTATCAGTTTTTGTTTGTTAATTATCTTTACCAAAACTTTCTGTGGTATTTCAAACATAGGATATACTGAACTTGTCAGTTATTGTTTGTTAATTATCTTGACCCATGGAAGTATTATATTGACAGGAACTACAACGACCCGACTTCAAAAGTTTCATCTGTGATGCCGCGCCCAATTTAATGACATGTTAATTAGCTTGAAACATGGCACGTTATTTACATAGCAGCGTCTGGTGCCCTACAATATTGTCATTCTCGTTGATTTCGGGATTACGGAAATAAACGAAGAAATCGAAAGTTGTGATAAATTCTTAGGAAACAGCAATTGGCAAACTTCGTCAGATTCCCTTACCTAACTGTGCCGGTTGAGTGATTGATGGATTAATGCGAGTCATCATTAATTCTATAGAAAAACACGTTGACGATGGAAATGTGCACCAAATTTATTGAATAAATGACCCATTTTTATTGATTTATTTTTTCGATAGAAATTGCATTATATGTAATATATATCGCAAGTTGTGATTATATAATAACTACTGTTTACTCCATTGAGTGGCACACATTTCCTGCATATTTAAGACGATTGTAAATGATCATTCTGATAAAATCAAAAGATCAAAGAGATTTTAAATAAATGTAGGGTAAGATCATTGGTTGGTATATACAAATGTTCAGCTGAACCCCGATGTGTTGAATTTTTTTTAGTACTGCGACTCAAGTATTTGTATAGTGACATTGTACAAATTCTTGTGCGACTGTTCAATAATATTTACTAGTATCATTTGGACGGTTTCATTTGGCCGGATAGTGATAACATATTTTAGGGGACAGAAATGTATTATATAAATATCTATATAACGTAGTTTCTTCTGCTGTATTTTGTTGATTGGTACTTGCTCGATTAATTTTCGTATTGTAAACTGGAAATTTCTACTTTCCAGGATTATCCAGTAACTTAACCATATATATTACTCTAAACTTCACAGTTTTAATATTTATCAAATATATTTATTAGCATATTAATCTATTGCAATAAAAAATCATAATATCTAATAAAATTTGTAGATTTAGCTAACAAAGTCCTTATATTTGTATAAAGTAACATTCGTTTATAGTGGAAAATTGTTTTAACGTTGAATAAGCTACAATTAAAAATTGCTTGCTGGTCCCTCTCTGTGATTACCGTTATATTACGCTGGTTCATTTCCTAATCAATCTGTCACCAAGGGAAGATAAATAAATAGATTTTCGTTCATAGTCTTTTTCAAAAATGATGAACGGTTCTTTATATTGGTATGTAATCATTTTAAACGTTTCAAATTTATGAAATTATATTCGTACATCAATGTTTTTGATACACCAATAACAAAAATTAAAATATATTGAATTGATACATTTTGTAATTATTCAAAATTATATCAGAAACCTAAACTTAATTATAAAATAATGAACCTGTTAAGGGGAGAGAATACTCGCATAACTTTTTCGAATTGGCACATAATACAACGAAATGTCACTCTTGCATACAAATGGCACATCAATATAATTAATTATCTGCGAAATCGTCCCCCACCTTCAATGATGATTCTAAATTATAAATATAACCAAAAGTTGTTAATCTATAGATAGTTAAGACTAATGAAAGCTAACCCAAGGTAAAAATATTTCTTTGCAATTTTTTAAAACTTCCTCAGAAAAATACTCGAGCCACTTGACTTTCATAGCTCAAAATTAACGTTTTTACACAATATTTGAATAAGTAGTTGAAGATTATTCGCTTCTCAAAGTGTAAGACGCAATAAAAATCGTATGCTTGCACCATCCTACCGAAATACGGATTTAATTAAGTCCTGAACATTTCGACATTTCTTCGTATATTTTGAACAAAACCGGTTTAACCAAATCACAAGTACGTGTTAAGATCCGACTAAATACCTATTTTCCTATATGGTCAGGTAAAGTTACTATATTTATTGTTAACTGGTGGTTACCAGAACACACCTTAATCGCGATTTAAACTTCAACCACAAACTAATAAAATAATGTCACTCACTAATTCAAATTGCTGTAGAATAATTAATTCTGGGCCGATTTTCATTTTTTATGCATCAGTCGAATTGTTTAAATAAGTTGTTCTCGAATAAAGGTCTACCGGCGCGCTTGAAATAAGTAAAGGTGTTTTCCGACAGGTAATATTGTAAAGCTGTCTCGATTAAAACCACGTGATTGATAAGAAGTATCTCTGGTCAATTTATGACTGCGGCATCGCAGATAGTCACAAAAGAAATTAACGACAGCATACTAATTAGACAGTTTCCATATCTTTTCTACAGGGCTACCCGGGTTATAAATAAATGCTAATTAATCGTTGTAGTTCCTGTCAATATAATACTTCCATGCTTGACCAAAACTTTCTGTGGTATTTCAAACATAGGGTATACTGAATTTATAATTTTTTTTGTATCAATTTTAATTTTAAACTATGCAAGAAAGAAATTGTTGTTTGTTCTTGCTAAATGTGTTCATAAGAACATACACTATAACTTATTCTCAAGTTAATGTGTACTTTAAATATGCATTGCTTGTTTATTGTTAAAGCATGTAAATGTGTAAGGATAATATTCAAGTGAGCAAAACTTAATTTTGATTTCAGGGTCTTGTAAGAGATTTAAAATCTAAGAAAGCAGAAAAGTCTCTGATTGATTCTGAAGTGGCTAAACTGCTGGATCTGAAAAAGAGGTTGGCAGCTGTCTCTGTTCCCGCTTCCAATGGTCCTGGGAGCAATGCAGAAGTAGAGAGGTTAACAGATGATGTTACTAAACAGGTAAATATCTATTGTGGATTCAGTAATTTTGGTGGATTGAGGAAATGAGTATTTTTCTGGATATTTTATCTGGTGGTTTCGACAAAGTCTGCATAAATGTTTGAAACATATGTACCTTGCTGAACATTTCATGGTTAACATATACCCACAAACCCCCTCAATTGGTATCCTTCAAATGATGACAAAGACTGCATAAATGTCTTAGAGAAAATATGTACCTGGTTGAACATATACCCACAAACCCAAAATAAGTTAAGGATATATTGTATTTGCCTTGTTTTGGTCAGCAGCTTGACAGTGATCAGTTGTAAAGTGATAGCACTTTTCAGCTTTGTCTGACTTTTGCTTTGTATAATTTTATGGTTTCGGTAAAATAGATGAAACTGATATTCTATAGAAAGTAGGTGATAAACAGAATACTTTTCTAGTATTCGTCATTGCCCTTTGCTTTTTTTAGGTGTCAAATTTCACTGAAATACCTAATCTCAATGTAGTTTGTTGAGATATTTTATAAAGGTATTTACTGATGTCATTGGTGTTCTTAAAACAGGGTGGAGAGAACATAAACTTTAGCTGTTAATAAAGGATTATTGAAAGATTGTATATGTTTTACCCCACTCACGGTTCAAAGAAATAAAGATGCAGTTTTATGCCCCACCCACAATAGTAGAGGAGCATTATGTTTTCTGGTCTGTGCGTCCGTCTGTTCGTCCGTCCATCCGTCCATCCATCCGTCCGTCCATCCGTCCGTCCGTCCTGCTTCAGGTTAAAGTTTTTGGTCAAGATAGTTTTTGATGAAGTTGAAGTCCTATCAACTTGAAACTTAGTACACATGTTCCCTATGATATGATTTTTCTAATGCCAAATTAGAGTTATTACCCCAATTTCACGGTCCATTGAACATAGATAATTATAGTTTGAGTGGGGCATCCATGTACTTGGGACACATTCTTGTTTATATTTACTTTAAGGAGAAAATAACGAGTGTGAATAAGTGTGATCAATTTTTTTTGTGGTATTTTATGCATTGGTATACTGAATTGATCAGTTTTTGTGTAATTAAAATTACCTTGATCAAAACTTTCTGTGGTATTTTATACATAGGATATACTGAATTGATCTTTTTTCTTGTAACATTTTATTTTCCTTTTAAACTATGTAAAAGGGGGGGGGTGGTCAGAGGGGTCCTGAAACCCTGAAATCCGGGGCTTAAAAACATGAAATCCAGAGGTATCAAATTTTAAAGAAATTTAAATCCTGACATCCTGAAATTTGAAAAAAGAATTCCTTGTTCTCGTAAGGATCAATCCCGAAATCCAGGGCTTAAAAGCACCTGATCCCAACGTCCAAAAAAAGGTCCTGCCCCCCCCCCCTCTCATGTAAGACAGAAATTGTTGCTTGTAATTGTTAAATGTGTACATAAGAACATATCTACATTTGTATAACTGTATGAAAGAAACTTATTCTCAAGTAAATGTGTAATTTCATTGTCTTTTACATGGCTGGGTTATTGTCAAAGCATGTAAATGTATCCTGGACATTTGATTTTTTGAATATATATGCCACTACTTAACAGTATGTATTTTTTGTGTAACTTTAAGCCACACCAAATTAATTCCTAGTTGTTTTGACTCCTACTGGTTCCTATTTTGATAAATTTCAAATCAAAATGAGTGAAAGGAATTTTAATCAAGTAAGCAATTAAAGATTTGATGAATTTAATTGCAACTTCATTTTGCTTTCAGGGTCTTGTTGTAAGAGATTTGAAATCTAAGAAAGCAGAAAAGTCTCTGATTGATTCTGAAGTGGCTAAATTACTGGATCTGAAAAAGAGGTTGGCATTGGCTGGAGGTCAAAACCCTCAAGAAGCTGCTGGTAGCGGAAAGAAGAAAGGAAAAAAGAAGTGACAGACAGATTTTAAGTGATTGATTTATTTATTGGAACATAAGCCATCTGTGAATAAAAATGGCAAAAAAACAAAATGTTTATCTTATTATGCCATACTTAATTATGCATTATGTTTTTTGGTCTGTGCATCAGTTCATTTCTTTTGTGCCTTTGTCTGTTTATGGTCCGTCTGTTCATCACAAAAGAAAATATCTGTGACAAGGGAAAAATGATTGTTGTATGATGTCAATAGTTCAAGAGGTGCATATTCTCTTGTCAAGCCTGTGTAGATTTCCAAATAGAAATAAGGTATATAGTAACCACATAACAAATCTTCTTTCATCCTGATGACATTACTTTTGGTTGTCCGGATCCCTTATTGATGTTATCTTTTAATCACATTACAGAAGGTGCTTGACCAGCATATCATTTTACTCATTTTATAAATTAACCTCAAGATATAACAAGTGGTCTGTGTATGTTAATTAATTGCATCCATGAAGTCAGCATCTTTATCATAAAATTAATTACTTGTAAACTTAAATGGCTTTTCTGTTTGTATAAACAATACTTATATTACATATAAGTAAAATATTTATACAAACTTCAAAGGTGTTTGTATTCTGCTATCTCATATTGTATTTTCTTATAGTGTTCTATTGTATTTTCTTATAGTGTTCTATTGTATTTTCTTGTAGACTCATCAGACACGGGTTTATGTTCTTTTCATATATGTTATGATGGTATGATACTAAACCCCTAACGGGAAGGATTGTGTCTGATATTCATATGATGAAATCATAATCTTTCAATCAGTTTAATTGAAGTCTGGAGCTGGCATGTCAGTTAACTGCTAGTAGTCTGTTGTTATTTATGTATTATTGTAATTTTGTTTATTTTCTTTGGTTACATCTTCTGACATCAGACTCGGACTTCTCTTGAACTGAATTTTAAATGTGTGTATTGTTATGCATTTACTTTTCTACATTGGCTAGAGGTATAGGGGGAGGGTTGACATCTCATAAACATGTTTAACCCCGCCGCATTTTTGCCCCTGTCCCAAGTCAGGAGCCTCTGGCCTTTGTTAGTCTTGTATTTTTTAATTTTAGTTTCTTGTGTACAATTCGGAAATTAGTATGGCGTTCATTATCCCTGAACTAGTATATATTTGTTTAGGGGCCAGCTGAAGGACGCCTCCGGGTTCGGGAATGTCTCGCTACATTGAAGACCTGTAAGTGACCTTCTGCTGTTGTTTTTTCTATGGTCGGGTTGTTGTCTCTTTGACACATTCCCCATTTCCATTCTCAATTTTATCTTATTATATATTTCTTGTAGTCTCATAGTGGGAATATTATTTCTGTAGTTTCAGTAGGAGGTTGTGTAATCTTTGTTTGTGTAACTGTTGAGGGATCCTGATATAGCAAATCTCAATTAGTGTCAGCATGGCAATATGATAGCTAGCCCACATAAATGAGCATACAAGACCAAAAACTGCTCGAAAACAAACTACAACCAAGGCAAATATAAGGAGTTTCTGTGTGTAAACCAAAACATAGTCTCAGCAACTCATACTGGCTTATGAAGTTAGAATAAATAATAATATTTATTAAAAAATCATTTAATTTTGGCCCTTGAGAAACACTCAGCATACAAATGGAATTTTTGAGTTTCTGCCTGAGCAAGTCAGCTTGCAACCTTCAGTGTAAGGAAGAACCTGCATGCCCGACAATGCGCCAGCCGGGGAATGTGAAGCGAGGGTTCTCCACTTAGGTGATGAGACTAGGCGTCTCATCGGCAGCCAGGTAGTGCAAGGTCTGCCTGGGGGATAGCCCATGTACTAGTGAAGTAGCAGGGGTCTATCAAACTGGCACTAGAATAAATTTGATAAAATTTTTCCCCGCAATGCTTGGGGATGAATGAAATTTTAGAAAAGACCAGTGATAAAATTCCATTAAGGTCCAAAAAGTCGGATGGAAACAGATGAGTGCCCCCAAGGATTTAGGAGTTTTGATTTTTTCACCTTCAATGAAGTCATGAGAAAGAAAAAAATAAGGAAAATATATGTTTACATACTGATTCATAATAATGTTACTAAATGTATTACTAATGATATTTAGTATTTAAAGATTTGAAGTTAATGTTAAAATTTCTGAACAAAACTGCATACTTGTTAGGAAATAAACATGAGAATTTTATAACAATGGTATTCAGTATTCAAAACATTAAGTGATGCTATTAAAATAGAATTCAGTATCCCAATTTTGAAAATGCTGTAAAAAATAATATTCAGTATTCCAATTTTTAAAATGCTATATACAAAAAAGAGATATCCAGTATCCAAACAAAATTAATTCAAAATTTTGGACTTTCCTTTTTGAATTTTCCTCGGAGTTCAGTATTTTTGTCTTTTTACTTTTTACATGTTTAAAGATTAAAACATGAGAATACTATCATAGTCAGTAATGCAATGATGAGAATGATATAAAAAGGATATTAAGTATTCAATAATCAGAATTTATAAAAAAAAATAATGATATTCAGTATATTCAATGATGAGAAAATGCTATAAAAAAGATATTCAGTATATTCAATGATTAGAAAGCTATAAAAATGATATTCAGTATATTCAATGATGAGAATGCTATAAAATGATATTCAGTATATCAATGATAGAGTGTGTCAGTATCAGTTTCTGAAATGCGAAAGCTGCACCAGATTGGTTGATAATAGATTGAACATGGTAATAAATGCATTCAGTATGCAACTCAGAGTGGGGGAGAAACTGCCTGTATAACAATCTGCTAGTTTAGGGAATGTGGAGCGAGGATTCTCCACGAGTAGGTGAGACTTGGCATCTCATGTGTTGCTGTTTGTATGCAAGGTATACATGGGGATATCCCAGGTGCTAGTAGATTACCATACAGGCATGAGAACTAAAATTCAGTATTCAAACATGATAAATTTGCCTATACAAATTTGTGAGGAAAATGCCACTCTGTTCAGTTGAGACAAAAATAATCCTTTTCGGGCTTAAAAGCTCTCATCATTGAAAACGATGTTAATATATGCAGTTATATATTTAATAATTTTTTCGAAGTGTTTGTCAAATTTCACAGCTATAAAGTACTGTTAGATTCTGGGGTAGATGTAGTATTAAATGCTATGTCTACTGCCATCTGCAATTAAAAATTGTGAGTAAATAAAAGTTTGAAATACATTATACTCTACAGTAAGCATCATTATATCCCAAAATATTAATATCTTTAACATTAATAAGAAGATATAATACAATCTCTATAATATCTTAAATTAATAGGAAAACTGTATAGATCCTTGGTTTTGACATATTTTAAATGTAAAGTTGTCTATTTAAAAAGTGTATGTTGTCCAATTTTAAGGATTCAAGTTGCTGGAAATAGCTACATCCTGAGTTATGGAGTAGGTTTACAATCAGGTTCGCTATAACACATACTTCTGGACTGCTTGGGCACTGATGAGGCTGTAGTTTGTCCTATATGATACATCACTAGTTACGGAGTAGGTTTACGATTTGGTTCACAATCAGTAACATACTTCTGAACTGTTTGCACAGGCACTGATGAGGCTGTACTACTGCCTTGTAGTCCATAAACTTTATTGTTATACATGATCTGATTGAAAGGTTGGAGAAATAATATGTCCACACAGATAAAGAAACTGATATACACTTATGTCCATGTTGAAATGCAGTGAGTCTCGTATCAAAAATGTGAATATCTGCCATGTTTGTTGCAATTCTGTTTGAAACATGGGATCATTCTGAACTGATAAATGTGAGAACTAGTTGCTGAATGTGCTTCAAACCACCGACAAGTTTGTGATACTATGATAAGAATACTGGCAATGTTCATGCTCTGTATAATATGTAGGTACGACTGAGGTACAGTTGAATAAATGTAAAGTTTAAAAATCAAGAGTGGAAATTAATGTCCCATGACATATAAGTCAAGCTGTAATGCCACATCTAAGGTAAAATGAAGAACTTGATCATGTTGATAATGTCCAATTCTTTTGTTGTAAATCTGATGAAACCAAAGTGCTTCCAGGACGTGTCTATGTCTCCATTTCCTCAGTGTTTATATGCAACTAGAACACACCCGTGATATCGCGGGTCCGTGACTGAATTAAAGTATATAACTATGCGCAAGCCTTATCTTAGTATTAGTACTGTCATCTGATAAAGTCATGCCGATTAGAAGATACACAATTTTCTCTGCTTTCAAATCTCTCAGTTTGAACCCGTCGAACTGGAACTTATCAATTATTGGTAATATTAAATATTTGGAAAACAAAAGGTCCTGGAATGGAGTATTTTTTAATCAACAGCATTGTCCTATATTAGTTATAAATAAAGTTGAATTCTTTGATTCGCTGTTTTACGTCATGCCCGCTAACAAATTGAAACTTATTTTTAGTCCAGATTTTTAGTATTCGTATTGTTATCTTAGAAAGTCTTACGGATTAAAATTCTACAATAGGTAACAATTTGACAATTTAGTAGTGTCAACCCTGTGATTATGGCCCGTTTATATAGCATATTGATCCTGAATACACCGTTTGGTGGTGCGCCTGTCAGAGGCGGAACGTACAGATAAGGTAATAGGTAACAGGTGATTATACTATTGGTATCGGAATCGGACTCGACCCGAAACTTCTTAATTATTGGCGATATTAATTACGTGGAAAACAAAAGGACCTGGAGTGGTGTAATTTTTAATCTACACCTTTGTACTATATTAGTTGTATATAAAGTTGAATTCTTTGATTCGTCGTTTTTACGTGATGACGGCTGACAAATTGGACCTCGTAATTTTAGTATTATAGATATAAGAAATGAAGAAAGGTGTCATCAAAAGCTGTACTAATGTAATAATTCCATAAATATAAACTGTATAACAAGAAAATAACTGTTTAACTTATTAGAATTATTCAAAAACTGAATAAAATTATACTATAAGTGAACAAGTGTCAACTTGGGTCATTCCTCAACTTTCTGAATCAGTTACGTACAATATATGAGATGCAAACATATCTGTTTAAAGATCTCTGTATAATAAGAGAATAAACTAAATATGATTATTAAGAATGATGATCGCGAGTGTCTCTCATTCAAAGTACAAAACATAATTTAAAAGCAGTGTAAGGTTGAAAATTGAAACTCTTTTGAATATCTGACCTAAACCGCTTTTAAAGTATATTGGAAATTTGCCAAAAACTTTATTATTAATAAATTCCATTGGAAATTTGCCAATAACTTAGTTTAATGAACTTCATTGGAAATTTGCCAATATAAAATGTTGCTGTTGAAGCTTTTTGGTTTATCTCACCTTAACTGCTTTTAAATTATGTATATTGGAAATTTGCCAATGACTTTAGTTTAATAAACTTCATTGGAAATATGCCAATATAAAATGTTGCTGATGAAGCTTTTTTGTTTATTTTTAGCCATGATTATTGTAGTTTCAAGACAATAAATTGGAGTTATCTTTCTTTGTCAAGAATGGAACTTAAATCATTGCTTTATACAATATACTAATGGATTAAAACAATCTTTACCATTCGGTGATTACAAGCACTTTTTTTACATTTTAATATTTTATGATGTATTTAAATGAGTA
This sequence comes from Mytilus edulis, assembly GCA_019925275.1. NCBI lineage: Eukaryota > Metazoa > Mollusca > Bivalvia > Mytilida > Mytilidae > Mytilus > Mytilus edulis. Next base: position 93,475,524 of record CM034353.1, read on the forward strand.
TTTATTGTTGCAAACCCCATTAGAAATTTGAATTATGATCAGTTTTGGAATAAGGGAATAAGGGAAAGGGGGTGTGAAAAAAGAAAAAACAAATGGGGGGGGGGAAGGGGGGTGTTCAATTTTTCTCATTTCAGAAATCATAAATAAAAAAAGAAAATTTCTTCAAACATTTTTTTGAGAGGATTAATATTCAACAGCATAGTGAATTGCTCAAAGGCAAAAAAATGTTTTAAGTTCATTAGACCATGCACATTCATTCTGTGTCAAAAACCTATGCTGTGTCAAATATTTAATCACAATCCAAATTTAGAGCTGAATTCAGCTTGAATGTTGTGTCCATACTTGCCCCAACCGTTCAGGGTTCAACCTCTTAAAGTTTTAATACAAAGCATGTGTACTTTCAATAACTTTAGTGCTATTGAATTATTGTCTGCACAACATTCATTTCTCTGATATTATCCTTTATGCAGTGACATTAACTATGATACCTCTCCATAGAAATGAGGCCACACGAATGAATTTAAAAAAAAATCATTTCACACCTGTTAAGGAAATTATAAAAGTAAAATCAACAAAAAAGAAGTTATGGAAAATAGAAGAAAAAAATAACTTCACATGCTCAAAGGTTGAAAAAGTTTCCCATTTGCTATGTGGTTGGATGGCAAACTTTACCTTTTGTAGGATTAGGTTAGAAATTTATCAATTGAAAATATTCAATTAACATATATAATGCTTATTTTTATATATATAAAAACAATTAGGTTATAAAACTAAGGATGACATACTTCTGACTTCTCTTTTAAATCCTTAGTCTCTATTTAACTGGATTAGGACAGGGAGTTATTTAAAGATTGTGTTATGGCTATTTTTAGGCAGTTAAGCTGCCTTATGCGAGCGCCCTGGATTTGTGTGCTACCCAATAAATGCTGAAATACGTGCCACTGTTATCATCTAGATGGCTACTATATTATTTATAACTTATTGGACAGTTTTTTCATACTTTTCATTCTGGATTACAAAAAAAATGACCAGAAAAACCTTAAATGATCGTCGATTTTCCCAAAAGTTTTGAAGTTGCACATAGGAAGTAGAGCACATTAGGAATCCTTATGTAGTTTATTATCCCCTGAGCTTTTGGCTAAGATGTCAAAGAACAAATGTATGAAATATTTAATCGCCGAAAATCTCTAAAGACAAGTAGTTAAGATTTCCCAAATTACAAAAGTTTGTAGGAATATTGTTTGTCGTCAATACGTAGTCAACTACGTATATATACGTCAGTAGTCTATTAATATAAGTTCAACTGATCACGCCGTTGGCGGCAATTTTGAATTAGAAGACGAAATTTTCGTATCTTTTCAATTTAGACGCAGGGGTTCAAATTAGCGGTGGTCCGAGGTCTGCGACCTTCCACTTTTGCAGTCGGACTTTCTACTTGGTTACTAGCTTCGCCCGACGGACCTTGAAAGAAAATTAAAAAAATAACTTTGCAAACATTTTTACCGAAGTTTCCTAATAAACGATCTCAAACTTATTTTCATCCTTACCATTCACGACAGCGATGTTCAATTTGTTCAACCGCTAGCTTTATACAGAAAATCGCCGATAAATAATGTGTAAATCCGAGTAAAATCGTATCTCACTATCTGCCAAAAACAACATTGAAAACAAAATGGCTGACGCGAGATTACAATATCGGATCCGATTCCGGAAGCGGATAAGGGTAATCCAGGGTTTTGGCTATCAACTAAAAAAATCCAGACAGGTGAAAATACATCTATGCCTGGTAAATAAATATAAACACTAGAATTTAAAACCAAAAGATATATGTAAAAGAAAGAAAAAGCAGAAAATATTTTGTACACCAATTTTAATGTCAAAATCCAATACAATGTGACAGCTGGGAACAGTTTATCTAACAATATATATGTTCCTGGTAACAGTATAATTTTTTTTATCAGTAATAAATATTGGTAATGAATGTTAAATGCTTTTCAAGTTAAACATATTACTGCAAGTTCAAGGGGTATTTTTTTCTTCTCAATTTTGATAGGTCAGATAAAATAGCTGGAAGTTTCTTATATATATAAAAAAAAAAGATGTGGTATGATTGCCAATGAGACAACTATCCACAAGAGACCAAAATGACCAAAACTTGGTAATGGTCAAGATCCTCACCCCTAAATCATATATATTCGTGTATGGGACAATATAACAAATCATATGAAATATAGGTGGAGTTCGTTGGGCCACTCTGACTACCCCTTTCTGTTTGAGAAGTTATAACAGTCGAGATCCACAATCTTAAACAATATATATTTATGTATGGGACAATATTACAAATCAAATGAATTATAAGGGGATCCCTATGGTCACTGTTTGAGAACTTGGAAAAATTCGAGATCATCACCCCTTAACCATATAAATGATATATACTCATGTATAAGACTATATATATAACAAATCAAATGAAATATAGGGGAAGTCCCTGAGGTCACCCTACCCCTCATGTTTAAGAACTTTGAAACAGTTGGGATCCCCAACTCTAAATTAAATGAAATATAGGGGGAGTCCCTGCAGTCAATTGAAATTGGAAACAGTCGAGATCCCCACCTTTAAATTAAACCATATATATTCATGTATGAGAACTAATCAAATGAAATATAGGGAGAGTCCTTAGGGTCACCCTACCCACTCCTGTTTGATAACTTAGAAATAGATGAGATCCCCACCCCTCAACCATACATATTCATGTGTTGGACAACATAACAAATCAAATGAAATATAGGGGAAGTCACTGGGGTCCCCCACCCCCTCCTGTTTGAAAACTTGATAACGGTCGAGATCCCCACCCATAAACCATATATATTCATGTATGGGACAATATAAAAAATCAAATGAAAAATAGGGGTAGTCCCTAGGGTCACCCCACACCCTCTTGTGTGTGTTTTGAGAACTTGTAAAAGATTGAGATACCAACACCTAAAACATATTCATTCCTGTTTGTCATTTCAAAAAAGATTGAATGACATACAAGGTCAATCTCATAGGCGACACATATGCATATCACTTTGCAAGACCCTAACACCTGTCATTATATTCCAAACTGAGACATCATGGACTTGGGGTGAAGGTGGGAGTCATTTACATTTACTATGGACAGGTCAGTCAGACCTCACCATTGATCCCTGTAGTAGTAAACATTTGTCTGATTTGTGTCACATAACTTTTGTACTGTACAACACAAACTCAGTTTTCTTACCAGGGAAGCAATTCCATTCATACTTTTACAAGCTCGTACTAAAGTCAACTTGAACTACTAACAGTCAACTAATACGAACAATTACGATCAACTAGAAGAACTGCAATCATTGCAAATTTGTACCACTGCTGACTCATGAAAGACTCATGACCATTCGTGGTCATGTGCGTTGCTATTGAAAACCGTGATTAAATATGAATTATTTGCCTTAATGATTAATTCATTAAATGAACATAAATGTACAATTATATATGAATGTTTAATGTTTGTTCTTTTAAATCTTTAAAAAAAAAAGTTGAATCAACATTGCCACAGTTTTCATAATTAACCGGATTTTTGTGACAAAAGTGTCGGTTATTGATTTGGGGATGTACGGCGGGCGGTCGGCACCAAATGTTGTCCGTGCATTTTCTCATGAACCATGCATCCAAAGCTTTTAAAATTTTAATATGTTGTTACTGACAACAAAATGAAGGTCAAGTTCAAGAATGACGATTTTGACTTTTACCGTTAAGGAGTTATGGTTCTTGAAAGATTGAAAAATGACGTTTCCAGTCGTGTCCGTGCATTTACGCATGAACTGTTCAACCAAAGCTTCCCAAATTTTAATATGTTGTTACTGATGAAAAAATGGAGGTCAAGTTCAATAATGTCGATTTTTACTTTTACCGTTCAGGAGTTATGGTTCTTGAAAGATAAGAAAATGGCGTTTCCATTCATGTTGTTGCATTTACTCATGAATCATTCAATCTAAGCTCTTTCAAATGTTAATATGTTGATACTGATGATAAAATGCAGGTCAAATTTGATATTGACGATTTTCACTTTCACCGTTCATCAGTTATGGTTCTTGTGATATTGCCAGGAGACAAATAAATGTTAATAAATCCGGTTTGCTGTCGTTGTGACAGCCTCTTGTTATGTTTGCCTTGGTTTTTGGTTAACTGCCTACAGTGCTTACAGCGCTTTGATTACTTTTGTAAGAGGAAACAATATTAAAAATGAACCTTTTTATTTCTCTTTTTACACCGTCATCATTGAATTGACTGCATATAGTAGAAAACAGTTCGGTGATAAATGTGCTATTACACTTCTTTAATAGTTATCAGGCTTATGATTTAATACGCCAGACGCAAAATCATTGGTCTCAATTAACTCATTAAGGAAACAATTGGGAAAGAAAAGTATTTATAGTAATTTTTATTACTGTTTTTGGAAGAGTCTAGAGAAATCTAAAAATTACTTTTTATATGGTGATGTTGGGTGGATGTTCCGACAGGTGGGGAAACAAGTAGATACTTAATTAGTGTTATCAATTCCTAGTGTGCAACTCAGATCTATGAAACTTCACAAAAAGATTGCACATATTTTGAAGTTGTGTACCTGATATTATGTAGTTTGATGATTTTATCCCCGAGCTTGGAAACTAAGACATTTCTCAGTAGAGGTACAAAAATGGAACCCATTTTGTGTACACAATTATTACAGTTATTATACCAATCTTTGAAATTCTCTAAGAATAATTGCACATACTTAAGTTGTACACTTGCTATTATTGTTTGTGATAATTTTTTCAGACTTTAGAACTTGCATGACTTAGTGTTTCTTCCACCGGAGATCTTTGGAACCATCACACATTCTTTGCAACGCTATTGAGGTTGTGCATCGTTCAGTATGGTGGTGTATAAAGATTTTGTCCCTTTTAACATGTTATATCTTTTTTATACATAAATTTTCAGTATATATACCTTTCTCAATTGTTAAAGGAATATTCCGCTCAAGCTAGCTGTACTTCATATAAAGTATTTTTCAATCTACATGATACAATAAATCAGATATAAGATTGGATTAACAATCACTTTACATTTACACTTACATATCAAATTCTTCTTTGTATATATAGAAAACAATTAGGTTATGACACTAAGGATGACTATACTCTTTGGTCTCTATTAACTCGTATTGAAATGAGGCATAATCAATTCGATTAGAATAGGCAAGTAGAAATATTAAGTGAAATTACTATTTTTACTTTTATAAGATGAAAAATTCTACTGTTCTCCTCTTATATTTAATGCGTTTCCCTCAGTTTTAGTTTGTTACCCCGATTTTGTTTTTTGTCCATAGATTTATGAGTTTGAACAGCGGTATACTACTGTTGCCTTTGTCTAAATATCAAAGCGTTTTTATTTATCTTCTTAATCGTCATTGAACTGATGGCTCATAGAACACATTTGTGTGATAAAAGGGTTATGATACTTCATAAAATCATTGGTCTCTAGATATATATTTTGAAATAATTAGGAAGGGATGTATTTGTAGTAGAGAGAGGCGCTCATATTCGCCAGGGACACAATTTCGCCGTTTTATGATTTTTAGGTGTAAAAACTTCAAAGGATGGATGAAATGGAAGAAAAATGGCGGTAAATTATATTATTATAACAAATATGATTATTTTTATACGACCGCAAAAATTGAAAAATTTTTGGTCGTATATTGGTATCACGTCGTCGTCGTCGTCGTCCGAAGAAAAGTTGGTTTTCGCACTCTAACTTTAGTATAAGTAAAATAGAAATCTATGAAATTTAAACACAAAGTTTATGACCATAAAAGGAAGGTTGGGATTGATTTTGGGTGTTTTGGTCCCAACAGTTTAGGAATTAGGGACCAAAAACAGGTCCAAAAATAAGCATTTTTCTTGGTTTTCGCACAATAACTTAAGAATAGGTAAACAGAAATCAATGGAATTTTAACATAAGGTCTGTGACCACAAAAGGAAGGTTGGGATTGATTTTGAGAATTTTGGTCCCTATAGTTTAGGAATAAGGGACCAAAAACTGGTCCAAAAATAAGCATTTTTCGAGGTTTTTGCACAATAACTTAATAGAAATATATGAAATTTTAACACAAGGTTTTTGACCACAAAAGGAAGGTTTCGATTGATTTTTTGAGTTTTGGTCCCAACAGTTTAGGAATTAGTGGCCAAAAAAGGGCCCAAATAAGCATTATTCTTGGTTTTCGCACAATAACTTTAGTATAAGTAAATAGAAATCAATGAAATTTAAACACAAGTTTTATGAACACAAAAGAAAGGTTGGGATTGATTTTGGGAGTTGAGGTCTCAACAGTTTAGTAATTAGGGGCCAAAAAGAGGCCCAAATAAGCATTTTCTTGGTTTTCGCACCAGAACTTAATTATAAGTAAATAGAAATCTATGGTCCAAATTGGGGTCCAAAATTAAACTTTGTTTGATTTCAACAAAAATTGAATTTTTGGGGTGTTTTGATATGCTGAATCTAAACATGTACTTAGATTTTTTTTATTATGGGCCCAGTTTTCAAGTTGGTCCAAATTGGGGTCCAAAATTAAACTTTGTTTGATATCAACAAATATTTAATCCTTGGGGTTCTTTGATATGTTGAATCTAAACCTGTATTTAGATTTTTGATTATAGGCCCAGTTTTCAAGTTGGTCCAAATTGCGGTTCAAAATAAAACTTTGTTTGATTTCAACAAAAATTTTATATATGGGGTTCTTTGATATATGCTTAATCTAACCATGTATTTAGATTTTTGATGTTTTGGCCCGGTTATCAGATTGGTCCACATTGAGGTCTGAAGGGTCCAAAATTGAACTTTATTTGATTTCATCAAAAGTTGAATTCTTGGTGTTCTTGATATGCTGAATCTAACCATGTATTTAGATTTTGGATATTGGACCATAATAGGTAATGTCCAATTTAAAATTTAAAGTTTTTAAGTTTAAGTTCTTATACCACATTCATTATGTGTCAGAAACCTGTGTTGTGTCAACTATTAAATCACAATCCATATTCAGAGCTGTATCAAGCTTGAATGTTGTGTCCATGCTTGCCCCAATGTTCAGGGTTCGAACTCTGCGGTCGTATAAAGCTGCGCCATGCGGAGCATCTAGTTAGGCAGTTAAGCTGCCTTATGCGAACACCCTAGATTTGTGTTCTATCCAATAAATACTGAATACGTGCCATTGTTATTATCTAGCTGGATATTATGTTATTTATAACTAATTGGACAGTTTCATCATACGTTTAATTCTGGATTACAAAAAAATATGACCAGAAAAACTTAAATGATCGTCGAATCAGGCAAAAGTTTTGAAGTTGCACATAGGAAGTAGAGCACATAAGGAATCCTTATATAGTTTATTATCTCGTGTGCTTTTGGCTAAGATGCCAAAGAACAATTGTATGAAATGTTTAATCGCCGAAAATCTCTAAAGACAAGTAGTTTAGATTTCCCAAATGGAAAAAAGTCGTAGTAATATTGTTTGTCGTCAATACGTAGAACAACTACACCAGCAGTCCATTCATAAATTCAACTATTCATGCTGTTGGCGGCAATTTCAAATTAGAAGACGAAATGTTCGTATCTTTACAATTTGGAGGCAGGGGTTCAAGTTAGCGGTGGTCCGAGGTCCGCGACCTTCTTCTTTGCAATCGGACTTTCGACTTTGGTTACTAGCTACGCCCGACGGACGTTCATCCACTTTAAAGAAAATAAAAAATAACTTTGCAAACCTTTTTACCAAAGTCTCTAAATAAACGATCTGAAAACTTATTTTCATCTTTATAATTCATGACAGCGATGTTCGTTTTGTTCAACCGCTAGCTTTATACAGAAAATCGCGGACAAGTAATGTGTGAATTCGAGTCATATCGAATGTTTTTGCTCTGCCTGTAGATAACAAATGTGTTACAATATTTAAGCTTTTTATGCTGCATTAACAGCTTGCTTTGCAACTGAAATTTTTGTTTTTTAATTTTTAAAATTTGAAAGATTTTAAATTTTTACTTTATAAATCATAAATCATAAAAAATAATTTTTAACAGAAAATTTTTAAAATGTTTTTAGTGCTTCATATATATGTTTTGGTATTTTGCAAGATACATGTATATGTTATTTGCTTAGAGTTAATTATTAGTGCTGCTTTTTATTATTTATTGCATGCTGCATGCTGCATGCCTTGTTTTATTTGTTATTGCATATGTTTTTATATTCGGTGAAAAGCTCATTAGAGCTTATGTTTGTATTGTTTGTCAATATGCCGAATCCAAATAAAGTTTTACTTACTTACTTACTTACTATATCGTGTGATATGACTGACAAAAACAACATTGAAAAAAATCAATGGATGCCGTAGGACAATTACAATATTGGGTCCGATTCCGGAAGCGGATAAGGGTAATTCCGGGGTTTTGGCGATTTAACAAACACTAAAATTGAAAATAAAAAAATATATGTAAAAGAAAGAAAAAGCAGAAAATAGGTTATTCAGAAACTCCAAATTACTTTTTGACAAATTTTAATGTCAAAACCCAATACAATGTGATAGCTGGGAAGAGTATATCTAACAATATATATGTTCCTGGTGACAGTATAAATTTTCTTTACCAGTGATAAATGTTGATAATGCTTATTAGATTTTTTTAAAGTGAAAACATATTACTGCAATTTCAAGGGATATTTTTTTCTCAATTTTGAAGGGTCTGTTAAAATAGCTGGAAGTTTCTTACTTTATTTTTACAAATACTGTATGTAAACAAATCATATGATATATAGGTGGAGTCCTTTGGGCAACTCTACCCCTCCTGTTTGATAACTTTGAAACGGATGAGATCTCCACCCCTAAACCATATATAGTCATGTATGGGACAATATAACTAATCAAATGCAATATAGGGGAAGTCCCTTGGGTCACCACCCCTCCTGTTTGAGAACTTGGAAACAGTCGAGATCCCCACCCCTAAACCATATTTATTCATGTATGGGACAATATAACTAATCAAATGAAGAACAGGGGAGTCCCTTAGGTCACCCCACCCCTATTGTTTGGGAACTTTGAAACGTTTGAGATCCCCACCCCTTATCCTGCATATTCAAGTATGGGACAATATAATAATCAAATGGAATGTATTGGGAGTCCCTGTGGTCAACCCACCCCTCCTGTTTGAGAACTTGAAAACGGTCAAGATCCGCACCCATAAACCATATATATGCATGGATGTAACAATATAACAAATGAAATGGAATATAGGGGGAGTCCCTCTTGAGATACCAACTCCTAAACTATATTCAAAAAAGATTTGAATGACATACAAGGTCAATCTCATAGGCGTCACATATGCAAATCACTAACCTAACCTATGTGTAATAGACTTTGACCACTGTCAGGAGGAATGAATAATTATGTGAGCTTTGTTCGGTAGACTGCATTCTGTTACAACAATTCTTGTTTATCATAAAATTTTTTATTTCTGGTCCTATAAAAATTTTCATTTTGATATGGCTCATTTTAAAGAAAACATATTTTTCAAGCCCAAGAATGTTTGACCAACTGTTTTATAATCACTTGTCATTTTATTCCAAACTATGACATCATGGACTTTGGGTGAGGGCGGGAGTCATTTACATTTACTATGGGCAGGTCAGTCGGACCTCACCTTTGATCCCTGATTTGTGTCTCAAAGCTTTTGTACTGTAGAACACAAGCTCCGTTTTCTTTCAGGGAAGCAATCTCATTCACACTATTACAAGCTCGTACTAAGTCAACTTGAACTAATAATAGTCAACTAATACCAATGTTTACTATCAACTAGAACAACTGCAATCATTGCGAACTTGTACCACTGCAGACTCATGACGATTAAAATGATATACTTGATATATATGCATTGCTTTTGAAAACCTTGATAAAATATGAATTATTTGCCTTAATAATTAATTCATTCAATGAACATACATGTTCAATATAGTAATGTTTAATGTTTGTTCTTTTAAATTTTTAAGAAAAATTTGAAGCAACATTGCCACAGTTTTCATAATCATGTTTGTTTTGTTTTTTGGTTAACTGCCTACAGCGCTTACAGTGTTTTGATTTTTTGGCAATGTTATCCCTATTGGGCATTTTCGGATTTAAAGATATCTCTGTGTAATATTTTTAAACTTTCCGAGATGTGTTTAGGCGACTGAGTCCCGGTAGCACATTGACAAATTGTAGATGTATCGTGATATTGTTTTCTAATTAGTCTCATGTCGTACTTGGGCTCAGGTGCTGAACATTGGAGTCCTCATGTTATTTTTTTCAATAAACTATTATAGCTTTTCCTGTCAATTTTACTAGAGTCTCAGAATGGATTTGTTGTAGAAGATGTAAAAGTTTTAGTCGTTGCAATAAGAGCCTTCCTTTGAGCTTTTGATTTGGCCATTTGATATGTGACTGTCAGTTTTGAAATTTCCTTGATCTGATACTATATATAATAGACAGGATAGATAGTTTTGGATTGACTTGATCTGAACAAGTGTTATTTGTATAGCCATGTCATAGAAACGCCTAAGTGCGCAAATTCCTTCATAAATCAGCTAATTTCCACTTCTTTAAAAAATCATACCTTAAGAGAAAGTGTACATTAAAAGTTGACTTTATACTCTTTTAATCAGAAACATTACATTTGTCATGAATAAAAAACTGTTTCTTAATTCAGATTGTAATGAGGTACAAATCTGTATTATTTGAGTAGTATGATAGGAAATTCTATTACATTCTATTCTGACAGAATTTCGACTTTTGAGATGGTCCCCAGCAATGATCAGCCTTAAACCAGGGACGCAGGTGTAAAAGAGAAAGTCTGGATTGATTAGCAAAGCTGTGCTGTCTTTTGTTTGTATTCTGGGCTTTGTAAAAAATGCGTAATGAATATAAATATGTAATTTATAACAGAGATTCTTCAAAAGGAATATTATACGGAAGGTGGTTTATGACGAAAGAAAAAAAAGTAGATTTTCGAAAGTTTCTTAATTTCATGAAGAGATATTTTTAATGAAAAATTGATTTGAGAAAATAGTATACGTGTACAAATATAGGTACTGTTGTTATTCTTATGTAAGTCATTGACTGAACCAAACCAGCATGAGGCGTAACACTTTTGAAATTGTGCTAGATTTAGTCTAGTCAATTTAGTGAACAACCTGCAACTAATTGCAACACAAGGTTTTTCTCTGAAAAACAAGTCTGCTACTATCTATGAACAACATACTAAAACTATACAAAAATATATTTTGCGGAAAGTGGTTTAAGCCCCAGTCCCACTAGACCACGATCGCACCACGCTCACCGCGATCTAAAATAAATTTAGATCGTGGTGAGGTCGCGGTATGAGCGGCATAAACATGTTAATTTTCGTTGCTTTCACGATGCTACTACGTCCTAATTACGCTTCTACAACGATCCCGCTATGATTAAACCACGTTCTCACCGCGCTTATTCTGCGACCTCACAACGCTTATAAAGATCTTTCTACGCTCTTCAAGTTCTCACTACGACCATACCACGAGTTATCCGATTGCAACACGATCTTACTGCGATTATAGCACGTTCTTACCACGATTGTACTACGTTCATACCGCGATCTTACTACGTTCTCAGCAATACCGTCAATATCGTATTTCATATTAATATAGTTCCATTCCTTCTATTTCTGATTAAAACGGAGATTTCTCGGAAACAATACAGTCATGCCACCAAAATCTACTAGAACACGTGGACGTGGTGGTAGGGGTTGATGTAGATGCAGAGGGAGCAAAGTATGCACGTCATACTAAACTCCAAATAGTACACAAGAAACTAAAATTAAAAATAGTACAAGACTATCAAAGGCCAGAGGCTCCTGACTTGGGACAGGCGCAAAAATAATGGGGTTAAACATGTTTGTGAGATCTCAACCCTTCCCCTATACCTCTAGCCGATGAAAAAAAGTAAACGCATAACAATACGCACATTAAAATTCAGTTCAAGAGAAGTCCGAGTCTGATGTCAGAAGATGTGACTAAAGAAAATTAAAAAAAATGACAATAATACATAAATAACAACAGACTACTAGTAGTTAACTGATATGCAAGCTCCAGACTTCAATTAAACTGATACTATACACATAAGTAGTATAATACTTGTCAGCAAGAGATGTCGGAACGACCAATCAAACCTAAATTACAACCTATTGCTGGTCCATAAAGCTAAAATGACGATATTTTAGTGAACGATAGCAGAGATGACACAGATGTGTCAATATATATAGGAAGATGTGGTATGAGTGCCAATGAGACAACTCTCCATCAACGTAAAAATCTATAAAAGTAAACCATTATAGGCAAAGGTATGGCCTTCAATACGGAGCCTTGGCTCACACCGAACAGCACGCTATAAAGGGCCCCAAAAATACTAATTTTAAACCATTTAAACGGGAAAAACCAACGGTCTAATCAATATAAAAACGAGAAGCATGGTTGAGCCGTTAGAGCAAATTGATAAATACATTCAGACAAACAAAATCTAGGGAGTTTTTTTTATATATTTTATGTGAAAATGACAATAAAATGATGGTCGTAGTGTGAACGTAGTAAGGTCGTGAGAAGAGCGTGATGAGGACGGCAAGGGCGTGTCAGAATCGTACTATGGTCGTGAACAGCGTGTTAAAGTCGTAGTGGAAGCGTAGTTGGGTCGCGGTGAGAACGTGATGGTCGTGGTACGGTCGTGATAAGGTCGCTGTGAGATCGTAGCGCAATCTCTCCGAATAGAATCACGCTTTCGCTACGCTCTCGCTACGATTGTACAGCGACCTTTGCGATCTTACTACGATCTTAGTGCGCTCTCACTACGCTTCTACTACGACCTTATTTCGCCACGACCGCACCACGATTGTTTTGAACATGTTCAAAGTTGGCCACGCTCTTCACGATCTTGAAGACCTCACCACGACCGTGGTACGACCTTACTGCGACCTACACGATCGTACCACGATCATCAAAATTTGCATTTTTTTCACAGATCGTAGTGCGATCGTGGCCTAGTGGGACTGGGGTATTAATTCACGAAAACATTGTGTAGTAAAAGTAAGGCAATATGAGTTACTTCCCCTTATTTGCCAAAATTGAAAAAAAATAATTTATACAAAAAATGTTCTGTACTTTGTAAAGCGATTCAAGTAATACCATACAATGCATAATTATCTCAATTCAAAAGAATAATATTACAAATGCATCACTTTCCTGTCTCAAAATTTGTATATTTGAATAAAGATATAGACCAAGATTGTGTTCTGCTATTTTACAATTCGAAGATCTAATTCTCCACAATAGTGATGGTATGTAACCTATCACAGAAGACTATTCTGAGTTAGATTAATCAACATAAGTTGAATAACCTCAATCTTACTAGGTTTTTGAAAGAAATCTATCCCTGGTTTTATGCTAATTTTAGTTGGTGAGGTGTTCTCGAAACACATGTGTTTGGATATTTAAAATTAATTTTTTTTGCAAGACTAAATTTTTTGAAATTCAAAGTTTTTAATTTATTTTTTTACCACAACTTTTACATGTTTTAAAAGAAAACATTTTTTTTCATTTTTCTTCTTGAACAAACATGTTAAAATTTAGAATCGAACAATGTTTTTCAGAAAAAAAGATGAGTGTTAAACGAATAATTATGATTGTATGTTAGAATGAAAAGGCTCCTGAAGCAAATAATATACTACTTCACTTGTATTTTTTGTCTATTTGACGAGTTAAGCCTTTTTCAACTGATAATTATAGTTCGTTCTTGTGTTGTACTTGTGTTGTACTACTGTCCCAGGTTAGGGGGAGGGTTGGGATCCCGCTAACATGTTTAACCCCGTCACATTATTTATGTATGTGCCTGTTCCAAGTCAGGAGCCTGTAATTCAGTGGTTGTCGTTTGTTTATGTGTTACTTTTTTGTTTTTCGTTCATTTTTTTTTTACATAAATAAGGCCGTTAGTTTTCTCGTTTGAATTTTTTTACATTGTCTTATCGGGGCCTTTTATAGCTGACTATGCAGTATGGGCTTTGCTCATTGTTGAAGGCCATATGGTGACCTATAGTTGTTAATGTTTGTGTCATTTTAGTCTTGTGTGGATAATTGTCCCATTGGCAATCTTACCACATCTTCTTTTTGATATCATGTAATTAGCGACGATCTCAGTACTTACACACCATATAAATATAGCTTTGTTTGTAGCACTTAACCCTCAAGGGCGCAAGTTTCATACCAGGAAGGTCGCCTCCCAAAACATCAATATAATATATAATAATAACACTGAACCCACTTTTCACTGGTTTCTAATCGGATGTGTACAGATTTATATTTTAGTCGGTGCCAAGAGTATTTATTCATCAACTGTAATTAGCTTTGAACTAGCTATTATAACTCAGTGTCATTTTGTTAATTGGTTTAGTATATACTCTGTGCTGACCTTTTTGAGTTGAGCCCTATTCAACTGAGTTTTGCAATTTGCACTTATGTTGTTTGCTATTTCACAACTGTTCCTTATTATGGGAGGTCTGAGTGTATGCTCGCAAACATGGTTTACCCTGCACACTATGAATATGATTATCGCAAGTAAGTGGCCCTTGAGTACATGGTGGTTATTGTTTGATGTCTGTCATATTTATTTTTCTATTCATTGTCTTAACAATTCTATATTTTTACGATGAGCTATTTTAGTTGTTAACATCCACATCCTGATCATTGTTATCTCTTGTGGACATTTTTGTCATTGCCAATCATACAACATCTTATGTTTCTAGAATGGGGAGATTTTACAATAAATCATGGTGTTTAGGCATAAGTTGTATTTATTTAAACATTTTTTTAAGTTTCGTTTAAATGAGTAATATCTGAATACTAGTAGTTATGAAAAAAGAGAGATTTGAGGTTTTTAAAGTCAATTAGAAAGCAACTCAAACAACTAACAAACATTTCAGATTAGACAGGACTATCTTTGGCCATAAGTCGCCCACATTTTTACAGTTCTTATGGTGATTTCCTTTTATTAAATTAATTCAAAGAGATATATTTAAGAAGTATCTTTGTAATGCTTTTCTTTATATACATATATATCTTTGACCATAATATTTCATACAGCAGACAATCCATGTTAGTTCTTTGTCATTATCCTTTGATCAATGTTTCAGACCACCATATACATGTGTACAGGGTACACACAAAAGGCGCTGCTGGGGCGGATCCAGCCATTTTAAAAAGGGGGGTTCCCAACCCAGAACCAAGAAGGGGAATTCCAACTATATGTCCCCATTCAAATGCATTGATCAGCCAAAAAAAGGGGTTCCAACCCGCAGACTCCCCCCCTGGATAGGCCAATGCGCTGTTACTATTAACAATTCCTCCAGGAAGTGATCCCATCAATTCATTCAACAGTCGGCTTATCTCTTTTTCACCATCTAAAATTTAACAACTTTGGTACAATTGCTATTTAAATTTAAGCTCTTGAGGTAAAATTATAATCATATTGACAAAGCTTCTCTTGAAATTGCCTCGAACAATTTCTACATTTCATGCTGATTCAGTGAACTAGTGTATGTTCCAAAAAATTAAAAAGCTTACATATCTGAAATCAAACCTGGGTATTAATAGAGCTTACTAAGTTAAATTGGTCTGTGTTTAACTGTGACTTTATGCAATTCAAATG